>CM056169.1:10714085-10756841 GCA_029691765.1 Entomobrya proxima
GGGAAGACAATCTGGGTTTTTATCCCTATTTTTATTTTATACTTTTTAGGGGGCAGCGTAGTTCGGACGACAAGTCTGAGATTTTTCCCTGTTTTATACATTGGCTGTTTAGCTTGCTTTGCATTTTATCAAACAGGAAATTAATTAAATTTTCGAAATCTTCTTTCACTAAACAATTAGTACGAATTGTGCCTAATCACCACACATATTTTAATTCTAAGGTCAAAAGGTCATGACGATTTCGAAATTTTAACAAAATACACGTGCGAAGCGATCAGTTTTTAACCAAATTTACGAAAATTCTGCTTTATAAACTTCCAAATCATCCAAAGTTATTCAAATTTAAATTCTTGTAAACAAGTGTTCTTCAACACAACAGTGAATAAAGCTTCAATAGTCATGGCTTGAAATTTTCGAGGGGGATTTTTGAAATTCAACTTCTAAGGTAACGAAGATGACAGTTTTTAAAAGAAATCTTGCTACATATTCTACTTAGTAACTCATGTACTCCAATTCCTAAGCCTCTCACCAAACCGAGAATCTAAAAATGGCTCAATTAAGAATGTTTGAAAATTATGCTTCCAAGGTTGTGATGATTTCGAAATTTATAACGAAACATGTGACATGTGACACATGATTATAGGTTTGTTGTACCAAAACTACGAATATGAAGTCCGTTTTTACAAAAAAAAATTGTCTTTGTTATTCGAATTTGAATTATTGTAAAACAAGATTTCTCGAACACAACAGTGAATTTTGAAATTCAAATTATAACGTCAAAAGGTACAGAAGGTAAAAAATTTAATAAGAAACTTGTAGCAGGTGACACATGATTAAGGTCAGTTTTTTACCACAATAAATAAACTGAAGTCCGTTTTTCAAAATACGGAATCGTTTGGCCGCTAAGGATGTTTTTAATATTTCCTGTATATCAAACACAAGTTAAAATAAAATGACTTGCTCAACATGATCAATGATCAACAAGCTTAATTTCTACTGCATGTTCTACTTCAAAGTAATTCATGTACTCCAATTCCTAAGCCTCTCACCAAACCGAGAATCTAAAAATGGCTCAATTAAGAACGTTTGAAAATTATGCTTCCAATCCATAATATAAGCAGAAACGGAAACGACGATAAATCAATTGCCATATCAGCTACTATAGTAGCACCATAAACACAAAGTACAAAACAATTAACCGAATTCCCTAAGTGTGAAATTATGAACATTAAACCAAAAAATAACAACTGGGGAATATGACAAATGAAAACCAACAAAACTAATGAACTTGGAAACGGGTTAGTCCACAACAAAGTGCAATTGTACCGAAACACCAAGTCTAGGTTCAGTCTCGTACCTACTCCAGAGATTATGTTGATTATTCTAAAAGTCCAGAAGCTTTGAGTTGAATGGATTCCTTGTGGGGCGTTAACGTACGGGTTCTCCAGCTTGGGTATGTGCTTAAGGATCACGTAGTTTGATGCGAAGTTCGAGATTGTGTAAATTATGGCCAAGAACGGGGATGCTAGTATGAGGTAGCTTGTTAACGTTACACGCTGGCCTGTTTGGAGGGTTACAAATTTTTTAGTTTAGACAAAACACTTTCAAATTATCGAAGTTTAAAGTTAACTTACAAATAAACATGAAGTATCGCCAAAACCCAGTTCGAAACTCAACTGAAGAGTTAGTTGCCTCGATTTTACTTTGTAATTCGTATTCAATCGTTAATTCGTCGTACTCGTATACGCACACTGCTGTGCTGAATAAACCCGTTGTTATGGTAGCAATCCTAAGCACTGGTTAGATTTAAATCGTTAGTATTTGTTCATCAATTTACATAATCTTAAAAATTCTATTTCGTTAACTTACCATCGATCGCTAACGGGTTTATGAAAATCCTAATGCCAGCCTGTAACAGGTAATAGTACTGAACAATACAAGCTGGGATTATTGTGAAGAAACTCACTAGCAAGCGGGTGTACGATCCTTTTAATTTTGTTTCTAGGTCGCTGTCATAAAGTTATTTTAGATTTCATTATGTACTAATCTTGTTAAACTGTTAATCGTGGAGTTTAGATATTTTGATATTTACCATAATTCAGCCCGTTTCTCTTCATAGCTCGCACCCTTTTCTCTCGTACTCCAAAAACTAAGTGGTTTCGATAGAAACAAAACATTACTGATCCAGAATTTAACTATGTTCTTAATAACAGAACGTCTGGTTAGCAGCGATTTGCTGAAAAACAAATAAGTTTCAAGTTAAATATCAGCCAAACTTCTGTAAATTGCTATTCAATTGCGTATCACAATGCCCCAAGCCTTACTTCCATAACACAAACCCAGTAGTGACGAACGAAAACAAAGCATGAGTAACCACAGCAACGATGCTACGTGAAAATTCCTTTTTAATACTAAATCCAAACCCGATTGTTAGGACAATTAATAGCGTTTCCAGAGACCACGCTGCGATGCTTAATTTCCGAACGCGTGAGGTTGCTTGAGATGGTCCAAGTTCTAAAAGAAGACAAATGAATGCATAATTAAGATCCCAAAAATCCATTTTTTTCGAGTGACCCACCCACCCCCGTCATTATTTTTTAGCATTGTAGGATAGGACAATTAACATGGAGCGTCACTATTGGCGCTGACCCACTCACCGACCCTGTAATGTGACGTCATTAAAGTATAGCCCCTAATTAAGATGATTTACTTAACGGTTGAGTTTAATTAAATGCTTACCAGATTTAACCGGGTATTCCGGCTCACCAACGTGGACTATGCAATTAGGTTTTGATTCCATTTTAATTATGCACATTTAAAAAAATTAATTTATCGTTTTAAACTCGTTTTAAAATATTTGAAGCAACAATTTATTCAGCTTCAAGCCCAACGCACAGTGATCAAGTCCGTGTAATAAACAGGATAAACAGAAATGCTTCCCTGCACACCTTTCGAATAAATCCCTTTTTACCTCTAGCTACCCAACATATCCAAAAATATCACAAAACCGTCGTTTTTAAGCCTTTTCTGTTTCAAGCAAGCATAATGAACCTGATCCTGAACCTGAAAATGTAAACTGCATAGTAAAAGCAGGTGAATTCGTGAAAATTCGTACAAGAAAGCAGCATGTCCTTTTTACTTAACCCGAGTTGTAAAATGCTCGAATGCTCTGAAAACTGTCACCAGAATCATCCATCACCAAAACAACAGTATCAAATTACCCCGATTCACCTAAAGACCTACAAAAATGAGCCTTGTTCATTTGTGCTTAATTTGTCTGCGTAGTACTTTGGATAATCCATTTAAATGAGCAATGGTTGATAGAAATTTCTCAGCCGATAGACCCGAGTTGTAAAATGCTCGAATGCCCTGAAAAACAATGTCACCAGTATCATCTATACGTCGAATTCTATATTCAAATTCTAACGTCGAAAGGTACAGAAGGTAAAAAAAATTAATAAGAAACATAGCATGTGACACATGAGTAAAGGCCAGTTTTTGACCGCAATAAATAAACTGAATCGTCAGTTTTTCAAAATTCGGAATCGTTTGGCCGCTAAAAGCTATTTTTACAGTGAAAACGAGATGGGTGCATGAAGATCTGCCCCCTATTTGGTTATAGCAACGAGTAAAAGCATGCGCATTTACGTACACTAACAGACGCTTTAAAAAACACTGTTATGCAATCAGTTACACCTCCGGAAACTTCCTGGAGCAAGGGTGCTTCAGCGTTAAGGAATTTTGATTTAAGTGGCGTTTTTTTAAGTGACGCATCCGGCATCGGTTCAACATTGCATACAAATTGCATTTTTAACATACTTTTCTCGTTAAAAATTGACTGAAAACCAGTTTTTTGCATAAATGTCGACCTGTACATGAATATTTAGTCATTTTCCCGTAGTACACTCATCTAAGATGACCTATGTTTATCTCAGGCTAGCAATTTTTCAACAGAAGCACCCTCCAACCAAGTTTTGCTATATTATTCACAGTTTCTTAACTTATAAGATTTAATTAGGTATCGAGTGGCAAAACTAAGTAGATAAAAGATGATAAGAACAAAAGTTTGAATTCCAGAATTCCAGAGCCTTTTCTGATTTCTTAACACTGGAATTAATGTTTAGTTTAAAAATATATATACTCTAAAGTGCACTAAGGATAGCATGCATTGAATGCAAATCTTGACATGTTCACTGGCTTCAGTGTGCCGGATATTTATATTACAATCAATGCGATTCGTTGAACGCATTCCGTTCAACTCAAAAGAAACGTCTTTATGTCGTATTTTTAAATTACGAATATACTAGATTGAAATTCTCTCTTTAACCTAGAGATTTTAGGGACAAGAAATGTTTAATCATTTACTATTGACAGCAATTAGCATGTAACGAAAAATATAATAATACAAATGCGCCTACACGAGAATGGGCGTGTGGTTCAACTAAATTTAATTTTAAACTTTTGATCGGGCATGGAGTTTTCGCTGGTTTGGAAGTTTTTCTTCTTCTGTTCTTTTATTTCAAATATATCCAACACATTGTCATATGAAAAGGATTTCTTAGTAACCGACAAGCTTAATTTCTACTACATGTTTTATTGCAAAATATGAGATAGTTTTTACTTGTGCTGTGGCATTCAGCATGCATGCAACGCTTTGTAGAAAACCGCTTGCTCTTTATAACGGTACTATTTAACGGTAACGGAATCTAAAAATGGTTCAATTAAGACCGCTTCAAAGTTATGCTTCCACTCCATAACAAAAGCAGACCCTCCAAACGGAAACGACAATAAATCAATTACAGTATCCCAAAGTACAGTACCCCAAAAGAAACAAAGTATAAACTTATAGGTAATCGCACTTCCAAAACTTATTAAGACTGGAATTAGTAAGAGTAATGCGATAAATTGCAGCTGGAAAATATGACAACCGAAAACCACCCAAAGTGGAAAACTTGGAAGCGGGTTGCTCCACAACGTGGAATAATGATACATCAAGTTAAGGTTCAGTCTCGTACCCACTCCAGAGATTATGTTGATTATCCTAAAAGTCCAGAAGCTTTGTGTTGAGTGGGTTCCTTGTGGGGCGTTAACGTAAGAGTTTTCGATCTGTGGCATGTGCTTAAGGATCACGTAGTTTGATGTGAAGTTCGAGATTATGTACGTTAATGCGAAATACGGGGATATGAATATGAGGTACGTTGTGAAGGTAACGCGCTGGCCTGCATAATTAATTTATTATTTTAAATGAAAGTCAATTATGTACTTGTTTAGATGAACTTACATATGCACATGAAGTATCGCCAAAACCCAGTTCGAAACTCAACTGAAGAACTTGTTGGCTCGATTTCACTCTCTAGTTCGTACTCAATCGTCAACTCGTCGTACTCGTATACGCACGCTGCTGTGCTGAAACAACCCGTTGCTATGGTAGCAATCCTGAGCACTGGTTAAAAAAGTAGTTTGTGTTTATAGTTAACAATATTCTAAATCTTAAAATTCTATTTCGTTAACTTACCATCGATCGCATACAGGTTTCTGTAGTAAATCCTATCGCCAGCCTGTAACAGGTAATAGTACTGGACAGTACAAGCTGGAATGACTGTGAAGAAACTCACTAGCAAGCGGGTGTACGATGCTTTCAGTTTTGTTTCTAGGTTGCTGTTAAACATATTATTTTAAATTCTGACATTGACACATCAATTTAGTCTGTTATTAAGTTTACCATAATTCAGCCCTTTTCTCTCCATAGCTCGCACCCTTTTCTCTCGTACTCCAAAAACTGAGTGGTTTCGTTAGAAACAAAACATTACTAATCCAGAGTTTAACTGCGTTCAGAACGGACCGTCTGGTTGGCAGCGATTTGCTGAAAAACAGTTTTAACGTTTAAATATTAAACTTCTTTAAATGTGTATTCAAATGCGTATCACAATGCCCCAAGCCTTACTTCCAGAACACAAACCCAGTAGTCACGGTTGAAAACAAAGCATGAGTAGCCACAGCAACGATACTACGTGAAAATTCCTTTTCAATACTGAATCCAAACCCGATTGTTAGGGCAATCAAAAGCGTTTCCAAAGCCCCAGCCCACGCTGTGGTGCTTAATTTCCGAACGCGTGAGGTGGCTTGAGATGGCCCAAGTTCTAAAAGAAGGCAATTGAATGCTTTGGGATAATTCAATTAACGGTTGAATTTAATTAAATGCTTACCAGATTTAACCGGGTATTCCGGCTCACCAACGTGGACTATGCAATTAGGTTTTGACTCCATTTTAATCATGCGCATTATTAAGTATTAAATTATCGTTTTAAACTCGTTTTAAAATATTTGAAGCAACAATTTATTCAACTTCAAGCCCAATGCACAGTGATCAAGTCCGTGTAATAAACAGGATAAACAGAAATGCTTCCCTGCACACCTTTCGAATAAATCCCTTTTACCTCAATACTGCTACCCAACATATCCAAAAATATCACAAAACCGTTATTTCTAAGCCTTGTTTCAAGCAGGCATGAATATAAATATGAACCTGATCCTGAACCTGAAAAGGTAGAACTGTAGAATGGTTAGATGCACCTTTACAATCTCAATTGTCAAGCATCAGTGATACATATACCCACAAATATTCAAGTTCATTTATCCCAAAAAAACGATTTATTTGAGCCATTTCGAAAGTCTAAAATTCTCTTAACAATTCCAAATTAAAGCATATAATGTCTTTTTAATTTCAACAAGGTGTACAAAGTCTCTTAAAACAGGATAACTGACTAGGGTCAATAACATTAAAAACTGAAACATTAATCCAATTATAAAACATTGGGGCAACTTAAGATTTTATATCCAAAGAACACATTATCCAAACCCCGATCACTCCTTCTTCTTAGCATCCCCACCCTTCCCGTTTTCCCCAGCAACTTTAGACCCAAAAGCCCTCGTAATAGCATCAGCCAACCCACCCATACACAAAGCACAGAAAATATTCTCGAACGGTGCAAAAGGATCGTGAATTCCGAGCAGGATTGAAGAGATCTTGAAGTAAACGAAGAAAACTACTATTCCGAAATACACGAGGCTGTGTGGGGCGGAGATTAGGTCGGTCTTTTTGTCGAGGATGAAGAGTACTGAGGCTGCTATGCAGGCTTTCGTGGGGCTACATGAGATAAAATGAAATTAATTATGGGTCTAATTGCAATTAAGGTTTTAGGTTAACTTACAAGGACGGTTGAAGTATCTCGATAGCCCCAGGAGTCCAAACACCACGAAGCAACCGTTGGAAAATCATACAGAACCCAGCACCGTTACCCTTAACCGTACCAACGATTAACGCGATCAAGTAGGCGTTCGGGAACACTTTTAGGGAGTGGCTTACACCGTCGGCTACTTTCTTGACTCTAAAGCAAGGGGAAACAAGATTAACTATAATTCAAATAATTAACTACAATTAACTGTTACCTGTAAATCTCCTTCATAACACTAAAAGCCAATTTAAAAGGCAAAAACTTGCAAATCTTGTAAACAGCGTCAAAGGGGCAGTAGAAGATAAGATACCAAACAAGCGTGTACAGAACAAGATGCTCGTTGCTCTTCAAAGGCCCTAGAACAGGTTCTCCGAGGAACAGGCTGGCGAGCATGCCTCCAGCGTAGATCTCGACTAGTGAGCAGATCCAGGTTGATAATGGGTGGCGTCTTGTGAATGCTACGCCGCCAACTAAAGTAACACAGAGAAAGATCAACAAAGTTTCAAAATGATAAGTTAACCTTAACCCTCACCCGCCCCAAGATCCTCCCGTACATGCAAACAGCAAAGAGCAGCGTGAGCAATGTCAAAGTACGGGAACATTTTTAACTTGGTGACCTGGTTGGCCACCTCGAGGAACATTTCAGGATCCATGATTGACGATTAACACTCTGAAAAATATAAAATACTTGTAATCTAAGTAAAAACACAATTAAAATCTGATAAAATTTACTACACGAACCAAACAGAACCCACACGTATCCAAAAAGCAAAAAAGGAAACCCGAAACCCCCCGCAAACACCTATGTGTAATTTTTTCAAAGATGACGGTTCCGTACTTTTCAACGCTTTTCCTGAACACTATTTTATGTGTTCATCTAAAAATAATCTGGATGTTCGGGAAGTGTCGTTCGGGAATGAGTTTGAGTGCTTGCCTTTTCGAACTTTTAGGATTCCGTGAGATGGGGTGAAAGAGAGCTGCAAATACTGAGCTTTAATACTGAATAACCGTTTTCAAAATCTCATAATTATCACCGGTAATTAAAAAATCTCGTATTAATCTCATTAAAACT
Source organism: Entomobrya proxima (assembly GCA_029691765.1). NCBI lineage: Eukaryota > Metazoa > Arthropoda > Collembola > Entomobryomorpha > Entomobryidae > Entomobrya > Entomobrya proxima. The sequence goes on from CM056169.1 coordinate 10,722,393, forward strand.
GTTTTCAAACAGCTCAGCAGTAAAGATTGTGCTTCATCGCTGTTCACGCTCGAGTGGTCGCTCAGGTGTGTGCTTAATCTAATTTACATTGCTATCGAACATAAATATTTGTCAATTTGAACTGCTTTTCCTGGTTGCCAACAGCAATAAACTGTTTAATGAGGGTTTCATGGTCGTGTTAATTTAGTGGAGCAGCTGGGATGGGAGCTGCAGTGTCTGTCAAGTACGCTGCTTCTGGAGGAGATCCAGAATAAATGACAAGTTATGTAACGCTTTTGCATAAGTTTTGAACTGGAGCTTTTTGCATAGCGAATGGGTTGTCGCTTGTTGAAAAGTTGAAGTAGGAGTAGTATTTTAGTTTAGAGTTTATGGAATAGGTGGTTTGTCTGTTTGTCTAGTTGTTTTTGAATGATTATCAATTACATTTTTTGATAAGCGCATGATTAGACGAAAAGCTATGATAAATCATTTCATGAAGTAGAAGAACCGATATTTATGATTCAAACACATTTGTCTGTATGTCCAGTCAATTATTTAGTATCAATCTATTTTGCATGATAAGCACATAAAAGCTAGATAACCCATCCTTTAACATTTCATGTCTTTGTTCATGTTCCAATCCACCAAAACTCCCCAAAAATATCCCATCCAACCCAATCCATCAGCTACTTCCATCCACTCACGTTTCTCCAGCTGTACACGTGTGCCTATCCTCAGATGTCATACACAACCTCTGATGTAACTTGTTTTTCTCCCGTCACCTGTGGTTCTCCATCAAAATTCCAGCAGATACTCAAGAAGTGCCATTTTTAGCAACCTTTTTTTGACGGATAAGCACGATTGATAACCCTCCAAAAAGACACAGTTTACTGAACATTTTTAACAGCTGATAATGCATTTTTGTTAGTGCATTTAAAAAAGCTTTCAAAAAAATGCATAGACTGACGTTAATAAACTGGTTCAAACCCCAGAGGTTATCCAGAAGCTTCACACAATTCTCCAGTTTTCACACGAGTAGTTATAGAAACTGTCCAGCACAGTTTTTCAGTAGTGCGGAGGATGCGGTTAAAGACATTCCGGATGGGGCTAAGCTGCTTGTTGGGGGTTAGTGCAGTTTTATATGATTTTAAATTAATTTTTGAAGGATTAACTGAGGTTCTTGTTTTCCAGGTTTCGGATTGTGCGGAATCCCCGAGAACCTGATAAGCGCGTTACTTAAAACTGGAGTCAAGAACCTGACCGTTGTGAGCAATAACGCTGGAGTTGATAACTTTGGGTTAGGGCTGCTCCTTAAACAGAAACAGATAACCCGGATGATAGCTAGTTATGTTGGGGAGAATGCTGAGTTTGAGAGGCAGTATCTTTGTGGGGAGCTTGAGGTTGAGTTGACGCCGCAGGTGAGTTACCTTAAGAGGTTATCATTAAGATAAGCACAAACTAACTATGTACTCCTCTTAGGGCACACTAGCAGAAAGAATAAGAGCAGGAGGAGCAGGTATCCCAGCATTCTTCACCCCAACAGCATTCGGAACACTAATCCAAGAGGGCGGAGCGCCTATTAAATACACAAAGGACGGAAAGGTGGAGCTCTGCAGTTCGGAACGTGAAGCGAGGCAGTTTAACGGGAGGGATTACATTCTGGAGGAAGCGATTACAGGGGACTTTGCGCTTGTTAAGGCTTGGAAGGCTGATAAGCTAGGGAATCTGGTGTTTAGGAAGAGTTCGAGGAACTTTAATCCGCCGATGTGTAAAGCTGCTAAGATAACCATTGCTGAGGTTGAGGAGATTGTTGAGGTTGATGAGATTAGTGCGGAGGATGTACATGTTCCGGGGATTTATGTTCAGAGGGTTATACGTGGTGGGAAGTTTGAGAAAAGGATTGAGGTGAGTATTTTGAGTTGAGGAGGAGATTTTTTGTGGAATTTTTGACTGATTATGGTTTGGTTTCAGAAACGAACGGTTAGGAAATCGTCTAGTTCTACCTCATCACCGGCTAAATTGGTTAGGGAGAAGATTGCTAAAAGAGCTGCTCTCGAGTTTAAAGATGGGATGTATGGTGAGTTAATTAGATTAATTAATCTGAAATCATTTAAAAAACTAAACCTGTGTTTTTAGCCAACCTCGGCATCGGCATCCCAATGCTCGCCAGTAACTACATCCCCCCAGGAATGAACGTAACGCTTCAAAGCGAAAACGGTATTTTGGGACTAGGACCGTTCCCTGATGAAGCGGGCGTTGATCCTGATTTGATTAATGCTGGGAAGGAGACGGTTACTGTGCTGCCTGGGGCTTCTTACTTTTCTAGTGATGAGAGTTTTGCTATGATAAGGGGGTGAGTTGAGATTAAATTTATGTTCCATGGAAACTGAAGTACTAGTAACTGAATTAATCAGGTGATTTAAAATTATTTATTTCAAGTGGCCACATTGACCTGACTATTTTGGGAGCGATGCAGGTGTCGCAGTATGGGGATCTTGCTAATTGGATGATTCCTGTAAGTTAATTAAACTAAAGCATAATCATTCAAAAAATAATCTTAATCAATCTTTAGGGCCAGTTAGTAAAAGGAATGGGAGGAGCAATGGACCTAGTATCATCCTCAACAGCCGGAACCCGAGTGATCGTAACAATGGAACTCCAAAACAAAAAGGACGGCAGCCCAAAGATCCTAAAGGAATGTACACTCCCGCTAACGGGAAAATCCTGCGTAGACGTTATAATAACAGAAAAGTGTGTATTCAGTGTAGACAAAGAGCAAGGTCTAGTGCTAACAGAGCTGTATGACGGAGTTGACATCCAAGAAGTTGTCGACGGTACGGGGTGTGAGTTTACTGTTAGCGATGTAGTTCGGGAGCGGATCAGTAGGATGAGTGACAAGAGTGGTTGAATAAAAGTATGTTATTGAATGTATTGGTTGTTGTATTTCTCGAGCATATTCTTCACACGATCGCGAGAAGCGAAGCTAAGCAGAAGTGTTCTTCTCGTGTGCTTGCATTTTATTTCGTTCAAGTTTTTTTCATTTTTCGCATTTTAAATGGCCCCGAACTCGGTTCACCAAAAGTTAATTAAACGCGTGATTCCTCAGACTATAACGTTCACGTTGTTGGTTATCACGTACCTGATTACTAAATCGTTTTCTTTTACGATTTGTGGGTTGATTGCGTTCAAGTACTATCAGATCCAGAGGGCTTACGAGGAGAGGGAGAAACGGGAGGAAGCTGAGTCGAGTCAACCCCAAGTGGATACTCAACCCCCAATCTCAAGTCAAGTGCGATTAAAATCCGAATAATGGACAACAAATCAAACTTCCTGTTACCTCCAGAACACCAATCCCGCCGACTATCAGTAAAGCGGAGAAGCATAACTCCATCACCAACTTACGCTCCAGCTACTAATGTTCAGAGAACCCCTAGCCCCACTCGAACACGATCTCCTACTCCAGTTAGAAGTAACGCTAGCAACGCCAGTAATAAACCACCTGTAGTCAAGTTAAGGAGTAAAAGTAGTACCCGTTACGCTGAAATACATCCGATTGAGGATAATGAACCGATTAGGAGGAGGAACAAGTACGCTGCTGCTGCTAGTGCTAGTTTAATGAGTATACCTAATGCTGTTAAGCTTAGTATGTTGTCGAGTGGGTTTATTTCTATTAGTAAAGTGTCAAGTAAGTGGGATTTAATTAATTGTTCATTTGTGGGGGGTCTTGTTTTAAATCGAGTGTTAAATTTGTAGAAGAGGACAGTCGTATGCTGTCAGCATCGTTACCTAAGAAACCAGTTACCAAAGACCAGTTTTTGAGGTTGTGTGAGGAGAGGAGGAGGTTTCCTGTTCTCTACAAAATTGAATTTCAGGTAAGTTTTCGTGAAGTTTTTCATCTTAATTTAGTTAAATGTTTAACGAAGCCTAACTGCAAGGAACACCTTAACCTGTAAATTTGTATCAATTTTGGTTAAGCTAAAAATTTCATTAAGCATTTGACCCACCAGTTTTTAAAATTTCCATCAACTCCATCTGCTTCATCCCATTTTCCCAGAAAGCCCAAAACTACAAAAAAAACGGCACATAATAATCTAGTAACCTAAATAATCCTGTGCAAAAGAATCTGTGAAGAATAAAAAAACAGAGCTCTTCACTATTTTTAGCTCAGACTATAGCACACACACAAAAAAAGTGCAATTTTTCGAACAGGCTGAAAGGGAATCTCTCGGGGAAAAAATGGAGAGCAAGGCCATGCTACTCTCATTGATTACACGGGAGAGGTTTTTGAGCTTGGGTGTAAGCGTCTGGGATTGAGTACGAGTTTTTAGGGATTTTTAATTGGGGAAGATGCTTAATTGGATTGGGATTCTTTTTTGGGGGAAACAGGAAGAGTTTGATGAGTCATGGGTTTAAATAATTTTTTATGCATTTTATGAAAATTATATGCACTTGAAAATATCATGCAGTTTAGCTACTTGAAAACTGAGAGTGAGCATTTGACATTGACATCCGTAACATCTGGTAATAACGCTGAATATAGCAGCGTCTCAATGTCACGAAAAAACTGGGCACTACGCCCACACTTCGAGGATGCATAAATCGTGCGTGCAATTGATTTTCTGTTTCTTTTCTCAGATTGCGTCGAAAAATGAAGCGTTTTCTTGTAGACATGCTACTAAAGCGGCTAATAAGGAGAAGAATCAGTGCCAGAAAGCCATTCCATGTGAGGGTGTTTTTGGAAAATGAATGTAATTAAAATGGATTGGGTAATTAATGAGGAATGTATTTGTTAGTTGATTACAACAGGATTGTGCTGGACCCGCCTACGTCTAAGCACCAGACTACTGGGGATTATATTAATGCGAGCTTTGTTGATGTGAGAGTGCTTTAAATATTTTTATTTTAAATGAGCACTTAATTAAAATGATTCATGACGCTCTATTTAATGAAATAATTAATTAAAATGTTTGTAGAGCCTCTTGAAACCAAACGCGTATCTGGTATGCCAAGGCCCACTAGAAGAAACAGTAGGCGATTTCTGGCGTATGGTCTGGCAGAGAAACGTAACCGTGATAATTATGCTAACTAAAACTGTAGAACTGATCAGGGTGATGTGTCACCAGTACTGGCCTATGGAGGTTAACGTTCCTCAGACGTTTTTTGGGTTTACCGTTACTATCGAGCATGAGGAGAGGCTTGCTAACTTTTATATACGCACGATGGTGATTAAGATGGAGGATGATGATGGGAGGAAGGTAAGGATACGTAATTAAGATTAATTGGAGGTTTGAAATTGTTAATGAGATCTTGCTCTTCCAGAAATCGAGAAACATTCTCCAATTCCACTATACAGAATGGCCTGGTCACACGTGTCCGTTTCCTACAGCTTTGCTAGATTTCAGGAGAAGAGTGCGACAAATCATTGACCAGAGTGTGGAGTACTCTAAAGGTCAGATGCTTGTGCATTGTAGTGAGGGGGGTGGGAGGAGTGGGGTGTTTTGTTCTGTTGATGCGCAGCTTGAGTTGCTTGAGGAGGATGGGGTTATCGATGTTTTTGGGTATTTGAAGAAGCTTAAGAGTTCGAGGAAAGGGTTGCTTGAGAATGTTGTGAGTTGAGTTTTTGAGTAGTATTTGGTTAATTTAATGAAGCATTTTCTAATAATCTTAATGATATGCAGGAACAACTAAAATTCGTTTACGACACACTCGAGGAATTCGTAATCTGCGGTAAAACTTGGTTTCCCGTTTCCGAGTTGTCTACGTTGTTGAAGCATAAGAGTATGAAGGACCCTCATACTAAGATTAACGAGTACCAGAAGGAGTTCCTTGTAAGATAACCAGAAAATTTGTTTTGAACTTAATGCTACTAGAGATTACGTACTCTTCCGATCTTTACAGTTAATCTGCAAGCAAACGCCGAGGTTCAGTATAGGGGATTGTGCTGGGGGGCATAGGGCTGATAATAGGGAGAAGAATAGGGATGTGCTTATCATACCTCGTAAGTTGAAAATACTTCTAATGGCATATGAAGATAAGTTAACTATATATCTTCTCCAATATTTTACAGCCGACAACTTCCGCCCATACCTGATGTCATTTCAAGGAAACACGTTCACAGACTACATCAACGCCGTGTTCGTCGATGGGTACAGACAAGCTAGAGGTTACATGGTCACGGAGTGGCCTCAGGCGCACACTTGCTCGTATTTGTGGTCGTTAGTTTACGACTATGACGTTAGTGCTGTTGTTGTGTTGGCTAATCCTGAGCCTAGTTCTGTGTATCCTGCTTTTTGGCCTGATGGGAAAAAATCGATAAAGTATGGACCTGTGTTTACGATAGATCCTATTTCTAGTGGGACGTTTCCTAACATTAAGAGTTGGATCTTTAGGATTAACAAGAAGGTTGGTTAATTGAGTTATTCGTTTGGAGATGGAGTTTGCTAATTTGATTTGTTTTTTAGATCGTCTCGTTACAAGAACTAATGGCTGGGGTGAAAGCAGACCCGAAGACGTGTCAACTGTTTCAATTGACTTGCTGGCCTATGAACCAGAAAGTTCCGATGTCTACTAACTCGCTTGTTGAGTTGATGAATATGGTTGAGAGGTGGAGGGAGAAGCAAGGGTTTGGGCCTGTTGTTGTCGTTTCACCGTTAGTAGAAATTATTCTAAAGTTTAATTAAACTTGATTGTCTAGTTAACTAACCAAATTGCATTTTTAGTGACGGTCACAGCCGCGCAGGAGTGTACTGTGCTGCAAACGCTTGCATAGAACAAGTTATAACGTACGGGGAAGTTGACATTTTCACTGCTGTCAAGACTGTTAGGAGACATAGGCCGCAGATGATTGAGAACATGGTAAATTGAATTTAGTTTAATTATCTTGGACTTTAGTTAATTATAATTTTTCTGTTTTCCAGACGGAGTACAAGTACTGCTACGACGTAGTGCTCCACTACGTACTCCACTACCTCAACGAAGAGATTAAGGGCAGCGATCTACCTCCTGTGAGTACACAAGCTTATCAATTCTGCAATTCTATGTCAATTAACATTACTTATGCTTCTAGGTCCTGGAGCGCCTCCCAGGCATCCACGTCTCCTCAAACGAGTCAATTTAAAACTCATTTGTAAACTTTTTCCTAATTTTCTTTTTTTGTTACCCAAATGCGTTACCCCTTCTACGCTTAAAATAAAACTTAATTAAATGTTTTTAAGTTAAGCCGTTTTATTATATACCCTTGAATAAATACACAAAATATCCCCAAAAAGCGTCAGTATTGATTCTTCATATATTCCTCATAGTCATGTGAATTAAAGCACGATACTTCGCACTCGTGTGATAACCCTAATGAACTGAGGGATGATAAGCATTCGGGGCTGTTGGGTGTGAAATCGATTACCCGGGTTGTTAAGTTTATGAGGGCGTTTGCTGATTTTGTGTAGTTTGCCAGTGGGTTGGTTTCGAGCTGCATAATAAATAGTATATTAAAAGTAGAACTATTTAATTAGGTAGTAGTTAAACTATTTAATTTTAAAAGTTCTTACCTTAAATCCATCGTAGTACGCAAGGTCGTTAATAAAAGGAGGTGGAAACCCACTACCGGGTGCTTTCATCCGTTCTTCTATTAAGTTTCTAAGATCACTTAGAGTTGTGGTGTTTAAATCTATATCACGGATAATTAGGGGTCTAATGTTTCTGTGCTGTAATGACCTGATTATGCGAATAGTAATTGTGGTTGTTTTATTCTTATCGGTGCTCATGATTGATAAGTGATTTAAAGAAACGTGGATTTGTGGAGATTGTTGACAGCAGCTGAGATTGAACAGGTGACAAGAAAAGCACGTTTGAGCTATGGCAACAAAGAAACGATCACTTTGTTGAGGTTTCGGTAGCGTGTGTAGGTGCATGAAAACTCGCGTGACCATGCTTTAAATGCTAATGCAATGCTTGTGTATTCATGCAAAATAAAATCAAGTCATGTCAAAAATAATTTATTCTCCAATCAAACACAACAGTCACCAATCTCGTCACCTCCCCCACCAACCCCAATAACCTCCCCAAACTCCTTATCAATAAACCCACTAATCTGTGCAACCTCCCTTTTCCCCAAAACCCCACTATCCCCAACAACAACAACCCTAAACCCTTGCCGATAAGAAACAACACAAAACATCAACCCAACCCCTTTCAACCCCCTACTACTCAAACTAAACCCACTACACTTACTCCCGCAAACGCTAAATCCTTCGTTATCGCCAGCGATGTTTGTTATACCGACGCCGATGTATCTAAAACAAACGTATACCAATTAAAATCAAACTTTGCATGTATTTAATAATTAAAATCTAACCTATTCTTAAGAAAAAACTCATCAACTCCACCAAAACAAGCCCCACCCCAGAGTATCGAGTACTTGTAGAACACGCACAAACTGCTGCTTTTCAAGTTAACGAACATCTTGTTAAACATTTTTAAAGTGCTTAAACTCACAGGACCAGAGCACTCGTGTAAGTTCAACTTAATGCAACCTATCCTCCTGTTAAAACAGTTATACGTTAAAACCTCCATTAACACTAAGAAATCAAAACCCCAAACTTCAACTCACCAGTGATTACAAACCCCACCAGGATGTCCAGAAACAGGCAGCACATACCCAACCCTCATGTTATCAACCTTATCTTGACTATATTTCAGGTATTTAGATAACCCACCTAAGATACTAAAAAACAAACAATTAAAACCACCCCCCAAACCACACAACTGACACAAAAAAACTCAACTTCCTTACCCAGCAACGATAACCCCAGACCCACAAACCCCAACGTTCCTACAAACCCTCCTCACATCCCCAAACAACTTCAACCCCCCAACAAACACGTTACCCCTACCACTATCCCCAACCCAAAACCTCTCGTTCCCAAAAACCCCAAGCCCCCACTCCAGATAATCAACCCCAACACCAAATAAAGTGTTAACCCATTTCTTAGCACCAACCCCAAACCCCTTGATACCCTGACACTCAAGCTTCTTAGAACCAACCCCCTCAACAACAAGTTTAAGTAAACTCAACCCGTCAGCTAAAATGTGATGGATTCTAAACCCAATAAAACTCCCTCCATTAAACAGACAAACTTCCCAAGGACTCGTGCCAGGAGCATACGTTCTAGCAAGCAATTGTTCGTGAACAGACGCCAAATCGAAAACGCCATTTATTTCAGAAACGTGATCCTCAAGTATAAACTCATGAACTTTAGTTAATACTTTAACCCCAAATAACTGTGTAACAGTCATGGTCAATTCCGGATAATCCCCTACAACCGTAGAAAGAACGTTAACAATATCACTAGGTCTAACAGGATTTTCTAACTCAACCACAACAACAAGTGAGTTATGAACAGACCCTTTAGTGTTTTCGTACATTAGCATGTCTAGTGGTGTGAGTACTCTTCCGGAATTTGATACGAACAGCTTGATACAGATTAAAATAACTGATCTGGATGCGATTACTAACGGGTAGGTTAAAATGAACGTGCTTATCAGTATAAGACTTAGTATCGGGCCGATAAGGAACCTGCACGTGTGGGTGAGGATAGTTGTGATTCGGTTGAAGCTCATTGTACAGGTTTAGGAAATGCGATGAAAATTGGTTGTAGAGTTGACAAGATGAGGTGGATCTAGTGAATGGATAAAGATTGAGAGTTTAAAAAGTTCAGCACATTAACCCACGCGTCAGTGTTTTTCCCACGGGTACGAATACATTTTTGAACGGAAAACTATACTATCGCATACGACAACAGCGAGAAAATCTTGCAATTTTTATCAATTAAACCATTCTTTAAGATTCCAAGTACACTGACGTCAATTACGCGTGCTAAAAGGAAATTAAAACCGCTTAATTAAACTGAAATTGCAAGGAAAAGGTGCGATTAAACGTGATAATTAAATAATTAAAATTTATGTTTTAGGGGAAAAGCGTTTTAATTAATGATCATATCAAATCATTTAGATATTACAGTTTCTTAAAAATTATTATAATTCTCGTGTTACCCCAGAACAAGTTGCATTGTTTTAACACGCGTGTACGATTGTTACCAAAAAGTCTATACATCTTCAAGTTATATAAGAGTGGTGTTTGGCATATGCTATTAAAAGAGTGGTTAAGTATTTAAAAATATGAATATTAAAAAGTGTCGTTAATTTACTTGTATCGAAACAGTATCTATCTATGGAGAATAACGTAGAAATACGTATAAACTAGATTATAAAACAAAGTAAAAAAGTAAAAGCGTGCTAAGCAAATGATCAAACAGTTAAATTACAAGCTCGCACTACAATTATAATTCATAGGTTTGCGTATACCCAAATACCGAGTTTTATTTACTTTTTCCATACCCGAGCGTCGTGTATTTTAAATATTCATTTTGTACGTTGCACAAGTGGACGACTAAAACGCCAATTACATAAGTTTCCGAATAATTTATGAGTAAAACTTGTTTTAGGAACATTATAATGAACACATTAATTCATGCAAATTTGATTTTGTTTTAATGTTGCCTTACTAAAATTATAAAGTATCAAAACATTTTTAAAGTGCATTTTTACATACATAAGTGAAAGCATATCCGTTCAAATAATTATGACCAATGCAATTGGGTCTACAATAAATTTATGTTTTTGCATAAACATAATGGACAGTATTGAGTTCCGTACCAAGTAATAGCCGTATAATGGGATCTTGTAAAGGCTAAATACAAAAAACGGGAAATATAAGCCACTAGATTTTTGAAGAACAATAAGTTTCTATCGATTGTTCTCTACTTGCCTTCCTAAAGAAAAATCCTCCGGGATGAGTACATGAATAAGTGTAAAAACCAACTGCAATGAATTATTTAATGAGCAATTATGGGAATCTTGACTTTTTAGTATATACGCTTATTGTACATACACATGTTGAAGTGTGTATTGATATCTTTTTGGATTACTAATATGAAACTACCTGAATAACGTGTGAATGTTAAAGCTCAGATTTTAGTTTGGCTTATTTATTAACCTTGTTGGCTACGATGATAAGGTGAAAGTTGTGACATAATAATATCGCTTTTAAGTAAGACCACGTATTTGGGTTTACACCTATTTGCAAGCTTCTTATGTTGTGTGTACAAACGCTGTATTTAAGCTTTAAGTCTGATCATGGATAAGTAATACTTATCTCCCTTGAAATTACTACCATGTTTTAACGTTGCGCTATCTTTAAATGCTATTTAATATTACCGGATAAACTTGAAATGACTAGTGTTAAAGAAAAAGCAGTACCCCTAGAGCATTGGCGTATTTCCGATCCCTAGTGTAAATTTGGAGCTACTTTACTCTCTTTGTTCACAAGATATTAACATTGTCAATTGTCATACAATAAGTATCGCGTTCAGTAGAACAAAGTAGCATTAGCAAAGTTTTTCACCTACTGTGTTGGAAGTTTTTCTTCTTCTGTTTTATTAAAATTTCTCGAGTGACATCGACATTTCTCGAGTTAGTATGCAACACTTTATTTTATGTCAATTTTTGACTAAATTCACGAATCCGAATTTTGTTTTCAAAAATTTGAACTCGTTTAGTTCAAGCTGTTACTGTTTGCGATTATATAGATACACTATATCGGTTATGTTATAGACTTTTTGGTTATCGACACGGTTACCAATGTGGGGTCAAAAACCCCATTTATGTTGATAGTTATCATAGCCATTTTGTATACCGAACAGTTATCTCATTTTTTCTCTGCATCTCATCTCATCTCATCTCTGCATTTTTTCCCATTTTTAGCGATTTTACGGAAGAGGACAGTTATCTCAAGGTTTGTTTGTTGTTAGCTGCTCTTCGATGTTAGCAGATGTATTTTGCACAGAAATGTTGGTACGAGGTCGCTAAGATAAACGTCGCTAAGAAAACTCAATATAAATATATCCCTACCCAAGGATTGTAAACATTTAGCTAGTTTTCATGGAGATTTGTAGCCATTTTAGAGGTCATGCAGGAACTCGAGTAGTAAAAAATCATGGTGATGAAGAGGGGCATTCAGTTATTTCCGAAAAGGTAAAATTGCAACAATTAGGAATCAACCCAAATAAAAACGCATAACTTGAATTGTTATGTAAAATGTTTTATAACTCACATTTATAGTATTATCTATTGAAATTTGCATACTCAGTATGATTCCTGCATGACCTCTAAAATGGCTACAACTCTCCATCCTTGTCTCTACCAATGTAACCATGTTTAATTTTTTACTCAAAGCTCCATGCAGGTTTTTCCTCTTCTGTTTTATATTCTTATACATATCCAAATCAACATGAATGTCCATAAGCAGATACCTATTCTGCCATAGTTGCCTTGCTTAGCTTCAATTCAAGATTTCTTAGGCTGTACAACTCCATTGTCTAATTCCTAGAATTTCCCGAAAACTTAATTTACCTAAATCGGGTGCACTCGGGGTTTAACTAAACACGTCACTTGGCCACGTAACACCAAAAGCAGCTTCATTTACATGTTGCATTTTGCTATTAAAGATATCTGCATTAATCTGTTTGCTAACAAAATGATTCTAAGTTTTGCAATTAAATTTATTTTAATTTTTGTTTTACCTGTTTCAATTGCTCGGCGTTACGATTTCGATGGAGCTCATTTGGCGATTAAACGGCAGCCAGTTTTCTACGATTACTATAGCTACGACAGGTAAGATTTTTTGTTTGATTAAAAAACAAACACTAGAATTAATTGCGATCTAATTTCCCTTTCAGCCCTTTAGAAACGTACGATGACGATATGTGTCCTAAACTGGTGGGTATTCATTTACTTAGTGGTCCTTCAAGAAGCTTTGAGACTGTCATGGTTAACAAAAAAGTACTCATAGTCCATGATTACCCAGCACGTTCCGACCACGCGACAAATATTCCGCACTTCGGGCTTGAAATTCGCCAAATGTCCGAAGTTGAAAATGGATGTCCCGTGATCGAAGCTGAAATCAGAGTTAGACCGGATTTGACTGATGTTAAGTGCTCTTTGTTGTGGGAGGAAGAGAATCTACCTGATATTGGCGTTTATCTTTTTCTTCACCTTGTATGCAGGGGTGTAGATAAGCCCGACAGTATCGCGGATAACAACCCTAAGAGGATTGTAACTCTCGTGCCGCACAAGGTTACTTCAGCTGTAGGGGAAGACTTTGTTTACTATAAAGTTTGCCCATTTAAAAATATGACATGTATGGGGATGCAATTAGGCGTGGCTTCGTTTGCGGCTGTTTCGCACCGAAATGAAGTTAGTTATAGTCATTAAATTAGAAAATTAGTCGGCGCACGGCATAAGTATTATTGCTACAAAAATATGATCAAGACACTCTTTAGTGAAGCCGGAAAGTTGAGGTGGACGCATAGTCAGCATCAATTTTAGGACTTTGGTATCGTATTGAAGCCTTTAAGTTATAGCTTGCCTGAACGTGTAATAAAAACGTAAACAACTTCATGATTTGGATGTCTTCTTTTGAATGCTGAAATCAAGGATTGCAAACATTTTTCATGGTTGTTGTGGAGAGTTGTAGCCAATTTATAGGTCATGTAAGAATTTGCGTGGTGAAAAATCATGGTCATGGGTAAACAGTTGTTATCCGTAAGGTAAAATTGCAGCAATTATAATTATAATCAGTTCAAAATGCAAATGATAATAATATCTTGCATCATGAAACTTTTAGCCAAAGAGATTAGATATACAAAGAGACTGCATAGCCTGCATAAAATATTTTTACTTATTTTCCAGCCATTTATTTATTTAGTTTGTTTACGATGTTCAGATGTTTCGATTGGAAACCCAATTTTATAGGTAAATTAGTCTGATCAAGTTGGCCGAACGCGTGTTTGCACGATATTCGTGCCATGATCTTGATGATTTTAGAAAGAAAAAAATGTCATGATAACATTTGGACGCAGTAAACAACGGCTAGTTCAGAACAATACTCTCTAAAGGATTGCCTGGTCTATATATATATATAAGCTTTTAGTAACTACATTACATGTTATGCAAGCACAGAAGCTGCAAGCATTTTTAATTCAAATGCTTAGGCATATGTAATTACATACAATTACTCGCAATTCTCTGGATACTTCGTAAGATCAAACTAGCAATCCTGTCTACGCTGTGAAAGTCACTGAACATCATTCTAGCTGGTGAAAGCTAATACATTCCTTTATTGTCCAGCGCCCATTATGTATCAATTACTTTCATTCAATACTTATATTTCTGCTTCTCATAATTATGCCTAAGCATTTGAATTAAAAATGCTTGAAGCTTCTGTGCTTGCATAACATGTAATGTAGGTACTAAAAGTTTCATGATGCAAGATATTATTATCATTTGCATTTTGAACTGATTATAATTATAACTGCTGCGTTTTCACCTTATGGACAACAACTGTTTACCCATGATTTTTCACCACGCGAATTCCTGGAATCCTGCATGACCTACAATATGGCTACAAATCTCCACAACAGCCACGAAAAATGTTTGCGATCCTTGGCTGAAATTATTTATATTACTCCTGCCTACTCGCATTTCTAATTGTCATTGAAATTGGTCTTGTTTCAGAAAATCTTAACCGCATTTTAAAGCATAAACCAAAATTTTCGTTTCATGGACTGCATGCAACACTATAAGATCCTTTCAAGAGTCCTTTAAGACTATAAAATCTTTTCAAGTACATGAAAAACATCCAATTTTTTAAAATCTCATAATAATACGCGAAAGGAGCGTTCCAACTGAATCCATATTCATAATACTCCAAAATGACACTTGAATAAAAATAAGGGAACAGTCCCAGTAAAGACGTCTGAAGATCGATTAACGCTCCCTTAAAAGCAGAAAATAAGAGGTGTATTCGGGGCCCCGTGTGTGTGGCTGGACGTGATTGAGATAGCAAAAATGTTTCCTCTTGATTTTGTCGCACTGTCACTAATTCACTTCATATTTAGTTTTCATAATTCACTAAACGATTTTCTGAATTTTCAGACGTTAGGTTTTGAAAGTATTTCCTGTCTGTACAATTGAGCCAAAATGTTTAAATTTATTCGTTATGTCGGCTGTTTACTGTTTACTATATTCTTCGTTATAACTGTTTGGAATATTTACGTAGTAATTAACAAATCAGTGGAAAGACAAAATTGCCTGCACGTTCTATATTTTTTATCTAAGAAAGATGAGTGTCAAGAAATACGAATGCAACTGTTTATAATGGATTTATGTATTGTTAAACTTGCATTTTTATTGAAACTACTATCACGTCCAGCTCACACTCACAGGGCCCCGAATACACCTCTTATTTTCTGCTTTTAAGGGAGCGTTAATCGATCTTCAGACGTCTTTACTGGGACTGTTCCCTTATTTTTATTTCTAACATTTTTCATGGAATAAATTAACTCGGTTTTTGTAGCAATGTTTTAGTTTAAAATTCATTCATAGTATCTATTAGGTGTATTAAATGTTTTTTGCCGGTTTGTCGTTAACACTTGTATTTTGTAGTTTTCTAAGGTATACCGTAAAAACTCGGTTTATGCCCCGGGGCAAAATTTCAAATTTGAGGTCTCACACCCGGCTATAATTCGAGGCCGGTTATAAACCGGGGCAGGGCAAAAATCCAAATTTACGAGTTTTCTACATAGTTTGATAGTAAAATCGTAAAAAATCCTTGCAATATTTTGAAGTATTTGCTTTTTTGTAAGCTTTTTTGTGTGAAATTTTGTTAGCACTGTAGCTAAATACCTAAAACCTCGTTAGTTAGCATAATCACACAAAATTTTATTCGAAAATGGTACTTATTATATGCTTTTGTTTACGATTCATACTAAAGCATTTTTGACCCGGGCATAATCCGGGGCAGGGCAAAATTTCAAATTTTCGCCTCTAAACCCGGCTATAATTCGAGGCCGGGTATAAACAGAGGTCCGGGTATAATCCGAGTTTTTACGGTAATTTACATTCAGAAATTGTGAAGTGGCTCGAACATACAAAATTTTATATCTTTAATGCATCTTTAATATGCACGTTTGGAACCTTCTTATTTGCATATTATTTGCATGCCTTTATATCTCGTGTTTAGCCTTCATTGCACGTAGGTAACCTTGATTGCATGTGGGTAACCTTAATTGCACGTGGGTAACCTTGATTGCATGTGGGTAATCTTAATTACACGTGGGTAACCTTGATTGCATGTGGGTAACCTTAATTGCACGTGGGTAACCTTGATTGCGTGTGGGTAATCTTAATTACACGTGGGTAACTTTAATTGCACGTGTGTAACCTTAATTGCACGTGGGTAACCTTAATTGCATGTGGGTAACCTTAATTGCACGTGGGTAACTTTAATTGCACGTGTGTAACTTAAATTGCACGTGTGTAACTTTAATTGCACGTGTGTAACCGTAATTGCACGTGTGTAACCTTAATTGCACGTGGGTAACCCATCCCATTGAACTAATGATTGATTAGTAAGATTGTATAACAAATTGGAGCTTTTCATGTTAGATATGGTCATAGTCATGTGCTTGCATTGTGACAATACCTAATTTGGAAAATGGGCATTAGATTTTGGAAGAAAAATTGCTGCTAGTCCTACAAAAAATACATCATACATGTCAACCACAATAATATACTGTAGACAACGCCATTTTGATTATTTCCATCATTATAATCGGAGCAAAAATAGTTTATCGACTTGGGTGAGAATCGAACTAAAGACCTCAAATTGTAAATACGATTCAGTATAGTGACAGTCGAAACGTTAGTAACGTCGCCATCATGCCAATTAAGCTTGAAAATCAGACCACCCACGACGATTTACCTTTAAAAAAAGTTCTAACGAATGGATTTTTTTATCCTTACATATTTTACATAGAGACCCATAGCGAGCCCGCATCGTCATGATAAAAATCGCCGATGTGCTTTTGGATGCACCTCAAAATTCCTAATAGTTAAGCCGTGAAGTAAGTTTGAATGGTTGACCTTTGCAACTGAATGCATAAACGTCTCATACAGTACCTGCTGCTGAACAGCGGTACCTGTGTAATGACCTGCCTTCGGCAGGCCATCAGACAGTGTGTATTCAGACGTCAAAAATGAAGAAATGTCTAACTTTTCACTTAGGTGTTATGGAAAGATGCTTCAGTACTGTACCATGATTTTCATAATAAAATGAATAAGAAAATTCATGCATAAAAAGTACAATCCTTGAGTTTAGTTATATGAAGTTTAACAAAGACTCTCCATTGTGTAAATTCCTGGAATCACACGATAAACCTATACTTTTCGTTTTGCCAATTTAGCATTGCTAAAACACGTCATAGGACCATGCGTATTCGCCACGTACTCAAACTAGTGTAATTTCAACTTTAAAAAAGATTACTTTTAAAAATTTATTCAAAATGGCACTAATTTTATGGAATAAATACAAATTAATTTTCTTGTTATATTTCGTAAATCTGACGCTCGCACGACACTCTAATTTGGGTGTCCATTTTGTTGAACCAAGGCAGGCGTACTATTACGACGATGAGAGGTATGGTTGTTTTAATTATTAAAAATGATACTTTAATTAATACGTGTTTAACTCTTTTCAGCTCAGCAAACATGTACCAGGATGATGACGTACAATGCGCTGATTTAAATAAGCATTTAACTATTTTGTTTCTAATTAGCTTTCATAAATGCGTTTGGGCTATTGCCGCAAACAACCAGATGGAAATGGTTTCAACAGAAGTGAAAAATGGTTGCTATAGGGGTGGGGCGACAAGTGGTCCCCCATTTGAACCAATAGTTCTCCAGACATACGAAACAGATCCACCAGGACCTTGTCCAATACTTGAAGTTGAAATAAGAATTCGCACGTATTACTTAGGTCAAGATTCACCTGTGAATTGCTCTCTACTGTGGGGCATCATTCCTGACACAGACACATTAACTGGTCCTCCTTATCTTCACGACGGTCGCGTTGTCATATACTCTGAGTGCTCCGAAGATCCTGTTGATGATCCTGACAGTCCTCACCGAATTTTTACGCTGATACCGAGTGATACATCCATTTATGGAAGGCAAGGATATGATATATGCCCATATAAAAACTTAACTTGTGACGATATATCAATAGCAGCGTTGGAGTTCCTTGATTTCAAGCAGTTGAAATTTTTTAAGGAATATGAAATCGGCTTGACAAAATAATTATGTTAATACTTCATGTTGAAATAATTTATGGAATAAAAAAATCCTCTTTACTTGATTTATTTTTCGACATTAAATTTAAAGATTATGATACATTTATTACTAGTTTACAACTATTACTATTAAACCTCCTATCATTTTTTACGTATGTGGACTACATTTGACATTCCACGTCCATGAAAAGATATCTAACATATTGTACAAATAATTTTGTTTGCCCATTCACGTGGGGGATGTTGGAGTTAGTAAAGGGTCCGTTTCTTCAGTTGTGGGGTAGTATGCTTTGTACTGTGTGGCAATACTACTACCACTCGCAGCCCAAGTTCTAGCGTGGAGACCACAAAGGGAAGGACTTTTCGAAATTACGTACGAAAATTTTTACATCTTATGAAAAACGAAAAACTACACAAAAACCAAAACATTTTTTTCACCAAAATAAACCGTGTGTTTATCATTTTGCATATTGCACAAAAATTCTTTCAAACTAGATTTTCGAAAAGTACACCACCTTTATTTTTTTGTTTAGCTAGCTTATTAAGTTTCGGCCAAGATACTTGGTAATATTTTGCTCCGGCCGTCCGCCCGTACGAAATTAAATCAGTAACGGCTGAACCGATTACAACCAAACATGCACAATAGCACCTCAGCTACAACCTTATTAATTAGCGAAAGCTACTTATTAAGCACCGAAAGGTGCTTATTAAAATCAGTCGTGTCCGTCCGTCTGCTGTGTGCGCTCTATCTCTTGAACGCTTTGCTCGACTATTTTCATATTTGGTACACAAGTACCCTAAGTTGATGGGCAGATGTGGGCAAAATTTCAGGTCAAAAGGTCAACTAGATCAAAAGTTATTAAACAAAATGTGCAGCGTGGCATAATGACATGCAATGCATTAGAATGCAGTGTTGGCCAGGGCTAAGAGATGCTATAACAGGGCATCGTAGCTCAATGGCTAAGTAACGCGACGTTACTTTGTAGATCTCAGGTTCGAATCCTACCACCACGTGTAACTTTTTAATTACTTTTTTACTAAATTGTGCAAGAATGATGAAACTATATTATTTATACATTCAAATAAATCATAATAATCTTCTGCAAATTTACTAATCTATGAAAGTTTGAATTAGCCTGCGTATTGAGTTAACCTGCTCATAGAATTAGCCTGCATGTTAAGCGTGTGTTAGAGTTAAGCTGTGAATGGTTCACTCTTGTTGTTAGCTTGCGACTTCTTTAGTTTGTAAGTTTGTTAGCCTGAAAATGAGTTAGCATGTGAATGGGTGAACCTGTGAATGGGTTAGCCTGTGATTGGATTAGCCTGTGAATGGGTTAACCTGTGATTGGGTTAGCCTGTGAGTGGGTTAGTCTGTGAATGAGTTAGCCTTTGAATGGGTTAGCCTGTGAGTGGGTTAATCTGTAAAGGCCATGAACACTTTAAGATTTCGATTTTTTGGTTATGTATCTTTCGGTGCTTTGCTACATGTTAGCAGGTTGCTGTCTTTATTAAGATGACAAAACCTGTCCGTCCGTCCGTCTGTCTGTCTGTCCGTGCGATATCTCCGTAACGGTTTAATCGATTTCAAAGAAACCTGGCATAAACAAGTGTCACGTTAATACGCAGCTGTGGCCAAAATTTCAGGTCACTAGGTCAAAGCGGTCAAACGTTATGAGGTAATAAGTTACATTAGCTCTTTCACTATTACAACAAAGTTAGGATACTACGTATCACGCTTTAAATATAAGACTAGCATGAAGCTATTAGTTTAATTTTTTGAAATTGCCGACGTCTTTCGTTGGTGAAGAATACTCCGTTGCATATCTTTGGAAGCACTCATAAGATCCCATATTAAAATCGAAACTTTGAGTTGCTATAATTTTTGAAGTATTCGGTGTTTTGGTATTTTCTTTGAACCCCCCCCCCCTTAGAATTAAGCGTTATTTACGTAGATTAAGATTTGGATCGCTGGCATGGCGGGAACATGGTCAAAAATCGTTGCATATCTTTGGCCGCACTTTTTCCCCATTTACGCAAGTCTAATTTTCCTGTCCATCTTAACCCCCACCAACTATAATGAATAATTTAATGAACAATTTATAGAAACCTGGAATCTTGAAACATACGCGTGAGTTTTCTACTTGCCCAAAAAGTTTGAAGCATGCACTAGTGGTAATAATGGTGCAAAGAAATCGGTAGTGGAAGTGGAGGAAAATTTATGCTTGTGTTCATTTACGTTGCGTGTCTGATATTTACTAAATATCGCGAATTTTCCATAAAACCTTTTTCTATTTATGAATGAAAAATCTAAACTCGAGCGTTTAGCTTGATCATATCTATCCATTTAATAGAACTATGGATGCTAATGAATCAAAGTCGTAGTTTTTCATACACTTGAACTTGTGTTTTCTATTGGGACGTGAAAACATGTAAAGTATGCGTAAAGCAGTTAGCAATAATTATCATGTAATCTTTACGGATACCATGCACTTAGACTTAAACCACTGTTCATGTATGACCCCAGGTATGTCAATTAAGCTTAGTGCTTATGTACTCATTCAATAGTACAAAAAAGCTTTATATAAAATACACCATATTTAGTAAATATCAGTCACATAAAACATAAATGCAACTCTACTGTCGCTTTCTCTACAACATTGTTACCGCTTGTGCTTGTTGTTTTTTGGGCAAGTAGAAAATGATAACAAACTCTCAAGCATATGTTTGAAGATTCCAGGTTTCTATAAATTGCTCATTAAATTATTCATTGTAGTTGGTTCATTCATTCACTAAGATGGGTTTGGAAATTAGAGTGTTTCATTAATATTTTATAATAAAACTTAAGAAATTTTCATAATTTGTGCACATGAGAGTGTCTTGGTTCGATTCAGATACTAGCTATATTTAAGGGAGCAAAATTATGCAGCAAATGAATACGTACAAATCTTAAACCTACAATTAATGTTTTAAAAGTTTTATTTTAGACTGAAACAAATTAATATATCGTTATTATTATGTAAAAATCAAGTACATTCGATAGAAATTAATTTGCTGATAAATAGGCGAGCAACAAGGAATCGGAAAATTATGTAATAGGCGTTTTAGTCGTGCACTTGTGCAACGTACAAATAAACACGACACTTAGGATATGGAAAAAGTAATCAAAACTCTAAACTTGGGTATAAGCAAAGATATGAAAGCTAAAACGGAACAATCAAGATTCACTTATGATGCAAGCCTCTAGTTTATGATGCATTTTCTGTTTTTCCATACATCAGCGGACTTCGGGGTGAAAATGGGGTTTGAAATAAGTACACCTCCCCATTTACCCCCATGTTAAAGAATATTTTGAAACTGCCATAAAATCTGCCCCTGTTAACCGATTTCAGTGAAACTTTTTGTAATCGATCCGCCTTTACAATCTCTATCAGATTAGACAATAAAAAGGGGTGGCCCAGCCTAACAACGGGAATGCGAAATGTCCTTTCTAGCGATTGTTTTCTACTTGCTTTGACGTTGAAGAAAAGATTCTAAGTACACGAATAAGTGTAAAAAACCAACTGCAATGAATGAGCAATTATGGGAATCTTGACTGTTTCGTATACTCGATTGTACATACAAATGATGAAGTTTGTATTGATATCTTTTTGGATGACTAATACGAAACTATATGAATAACGTGTGAATGTTAAAGCTTAGATTTTACTTTTTCTGACTTACAAACCTTGTTAGATATAATACGGTGAAAGTTGCAGAACACACCTATTTACAAGTGCCTAATATATTGTGTGTACAAACTTTTAATGTGAAAACGGACAAAGTAAAAGAACCTAGAATAATTTTTTCACTATATAATATATATAATATAATAATTATATATCCTATTATATCCTAATTATATAGCCTATTATAATTTTTACTATAACTCTAAAGCGTTCCTGGACTGATTTCATTAAAACCTGGATTTACAAAATATGCATCACGTTTTTATGTTATGCGAATTGATATGATGTACATTTACTCTGCACATTTACATTTTGAGTCTGATATTACTGTCGTATTTTAACGTTGTGCTATCTTTTAATGCTGTTTAATATCAACGGATAAACTTGAAATATGTAATACGTGAGTAGTACTATTTTATAGGAAAGGAGTAAAAACGCATTCCCTAAAGCATTAGCGTATTACTGATTCCTAGTGTAAATTTGGAGCTAGTTTACTCCCTTACAAGATATTAACAATTTTCATACAATAAATATCACGTTTAGTAGGACAAAGCGGCATTTTGATGCAACAAAAAACATGAAAATAAGTACTCGATTGGTTGAGTAAGGAACAGCTATGAATAATTTAATGAACTGATTATTTGTAACATTTAAAATCAATATACAATATCAATTGTTTACAATCGCATGATTTTTATAACAATGACGCTTATTACACCTCTCTGGCGTATACGGTTACAAAGTGAAGTATGTAAAACAAGCTCTTATTTCCCTGTCCATCAGTGTTCCACGAGCGGAACTGATAATGAATAATTTAATGACCAACTGTAGTTTAATCTTAATGACTGTTGCATGAGTTTGCCTTTACTTTTTTACATGCTCAAAATTTTTCATGGACAAAGAAACGTAACTTTGTGAGACAAAGAAAGCTAGCCAAACTGATGATGTGTATGAATTCTCAAAGCTTGAACTTGATACACTTTCTCTGACTCGCTAGTGTGAAAGCAATAGCACGTAGCAAAAATTAATATGACCATGCATTGAGTTTACATAATTTGTTATTATCTGCACACATATGTGTCTATAGAGTTGGACCACGGAATATGCGTACACCTGCAAAATGCGACAAACATGAAAAAACGCATAAACTACGCATCCAATCCCGGAATTTTTCAAACAGCGCATTATCTAACGGCCTGACTTTAAGTAATCCATATAGAATTGTAAAATATGGTCAACATAAACTAGCGTTTACGCAACAAAATTAAAACATTTGTGATGTTAAACTGCATACATTATTACACGAGTCGTATGGTTTGGATTACAAATCCAGAGAAGAGTTTAGTTTACCTAACGTTAAAGCTTTATCTATAATCGTACATTAGCCACACCTCCTGTCTAGTTTACTTGTTCCATGATAAAACGCTTAATACAAATATCATTTCCCTTTAAATAATTGTATATAAAACTTAATCCCTTAAGTCTTACACAAGCTTATGGACTTTCTATTCCGTCCATCATTAAACAACGTACATTTGCTACTAAAGCACATTTATTTTAATTGAGCCTCCTATCAACGTTATTACGTGTAAAACTATTCGTAGTAAAGAACACGAGTGAAAGCAATGAAACAAACCCTTAACACAACTACACCTTACGGACTTTCACGATTGAGTATGCACAAAGTAAATAGACCACCAATAATGTAACCACCCAAGCACCAGAACAAAGAAACGTAAGCCACACCTCCGATCGAGTTTTCATGTTCCATGATAAAAAAAGCTTATTAGATATTGCACCCCTTTAGGTTTTTATAGAATGCGTAAGTTTATGGACTATACTGCTCATCTTTACTCACATAATTTTGCTACCAAACCACACTTTCACTTGCATTTTTCTAAAATATAGTACCAGTTTCTTTCAGCGATATATACTGCGATACAAATAACAATTTACAATATATTTTAATCTAGCTCATTCCCTATTTTGCATACGCTTTCACGTTTTCAAACTTTTTTTCTGATTTGCAAGAGAATATACATGGATATTGGAAACACTGTATATTTCCCATATACAGTAATTGGAAGTGTTTCTATCATGCAACAGATACGAAGTAGGAACAAAGTAGAAAGCTAACTTACTTTTCCAGTACAATTTATGTAGAAATTGATGAGAAAATGCACGGAAGTGTATTCCTAATGCTTCAAATCGCCCGATTCTTTCTGGAAAGTCACACTTTCAGTAACGGCATTTCATACAGGTTTTCCCGAACTTCCGAGTCAGAGCGTTTCTAGCTCTCCGATTAAACAGTCGAGCTATCGAGAATTAAAACACTTAAAACTTCTTAAAAATATAGTTTAAAACGGTCAAATAAAACTATTTAATAACCCCCTTTAACACTTTCCTTAAAAATGTCAACTCCCCCCACATCCCCACTAACCTGGCTAACATCCCTATTCCCCAAAAATAACCCAACAATCTGCACAAGCAACTCCGTCATTCCTTTAGAACCAGTTGAAGTACCTAAAGTACCTGTCGATAGCAGCTCATGTTCAAGCTTACAACTAAGCAATCAAGGCACTGATGCACCTGATTCAGTACCTACTCCCACTAGAGAGAAAGCACAACTTTGGAAACGTAGGGCTCTGCATCCATACACGATCCATGTTCCAAACACTTCAAAGAGATTAGAAACGCTAGCTTCAATATCTGAAGAGTCTGAAGATAGCGTGCTAGAACTGCCAGAGATACTCGACACTGTTATACAAATTGAAGGTCAAGAAACAATTGGAGTTGTAGATCATGAAAGTGGTTCTGTGAGACAGAGAAAGCTCGGGAGGGAGAAATCTTGGAAGGATCCGTTTCTCGTTGCTCCTAGTCAGGCAAGGGTTCAAGTACCTGATGGGAGTGGTTCTGGTGCCTTACCTGAAAGTAGCTCAGGCGGAGAAAGTAGAAATGAGAACACCAAGCCGTCTCAGTATCTCCAGTTGTACTACGATACAATGTTTCACACCGGCCTGTGTACATACAGGGCTAGGTGGGATTCTGCAGATAAGAAACCGATTTGGAGGATAGTGTCTGGAATCGTTCAAAAGGTAAGACAAACAAAAGACTTTACTAAGCTAACTTTCATGAACACAAATAGCATATAACAAGGAAGGGTCACCTTCCTTTCCGACCAGTCAACAGTATGAAACATTTTAGTAAGCCGACATAAGCCATCCACTATAACCGAATTCCGTATTATTTGTAAAGTTTACAATGTAAACACTTTAACTGTAAATTAAGCATTTATTTAATTTTAATTATACTAGTCGTTAACTAGCATGGCACATACTATTAACTAGTTATTCATAGAACACGTATTTGAGTAATTAGAATGCAATGTAATCCACATGTTATAAATAGGTATGCAAATAGATTATAACAAAACTAATTTGAGTACAATTAAGTACCAAATTGGATCAATCGCGTAATATTTTATAAGTCAAGTACTATGCAAGCACGGAAGTATTATTCAAGTACTTGTTAGATGAAATATTCTCGTTATACTTATTACTTATTACTTTCTCCGGTGTCCGGTAGTTATTACCAGGAAATATACTTTGATAAACATTGATGAGTGACAAGCATCATACAACAAGAACCGTTCCAGTTTAAAAAATCCACAGAAAAACTCATTGATTATATACGATAATATGTATTTGCTTAACCTGCACATAAATTCTATATTTTTAAATTATGACTTATCACAACGAGGTACTATTAAAATTACACCGTATTTCAGACATTCTTCTGGAGTCTCGCGTTACTCTCTGGATTCCAGTCAATATGCTTGGCAAAGTTCTTTTTACTGAAGTTTATTGACAAGGGAGACTACATGAACTTCGTCTCGTTCGCCCACCACGTTGCTTGCTTGCTGGCAAAGGGGTACGCTGTCAACCTGTTTGCACTGAGAAAACCAAAAACTGACAGGATGTTGGAAGGTATGGACGAGTATGAAAGCAAGTTTGAAGATAAGAGAACCGGATCATCAAGGTGGAAGCGGAAGCTAGTCGTGTTGCTTCACGTTTGTACACTCGCCTTTGGGGTCATAGGTTCGATTGTTGACGAGATACATCCAGATGGGGACGGGATAATTGTTGATTCGGCGCACGAGCTTGTTGGAGATTTGTACCTTTGGCATTCTAAAAACTTGACAGATACGTTGAACCAATTGGTCGAAGCGTATGGAACGAAAATAACCCCTTCAACAATTGGGTTTGGAAGTATCGTGTTGTCCCGTGACGCAGCGTCAAACATAATACTTGGGATTGTTTTTAATCTTGTGGTTATTCTTGCTCTGGTAGTTTATGCGTACGTGAAGGTGTTCATCAACGATGTGAAAGAGGTCACTGATAACGTACCTGAAGAAAACCAAGAAGAATGGGCTCGACTTCAGGCAAGAAGAGAGGAAGTTTGGTGGAAATACAGGAACATTCGGAAAGTGATTGGGGCGGTGAATGACGTGTTCGACCCGCTACTCAAACTGCTGCATGGAGGGAACTTGCTCCTTTTTGCGTTCTTCATGGTCCTTTGCGTTTTTGACAATTCCACTTGGGTTTCCATCCTGTTGTATGCGCTGGACTTGGTGAAAGTTGAAGTTGGCTACTTTGTTGCTGGGAGGATTGCAGAGGCGGTAATTGTGGATTTACTAACTAGAACGTTTGTTCCTAACTTTAATCAAAATAATAATTTCTTCATTTTTCATTTAATCTGTTTTTTAACAGAACGACATCGTTCGTGCGTGGCTTCGAAACTGGGCCTTGTACACAGACAAAATAAAGGTTGGAGACAAGGAGTTGAGCATAACGATTGTGTTGGATGAACTTGACAAAGAGCCGCTCGGACTGGGAAAGGGAAAGTTCCAGATCAACCACACTTTTCATTTTAAGGTGTTCTATCCGTTTTTATTCATGTCATTAATTTTACCGTGTTGTCGTTTCACAGCATAAAAACTAACTTAAGAGGATATAAAATTGATTATACGCTATTGTGTTTAGTTCTTAGGTCTGGTTGGATCCGTGTTCTTCTCGATGGCGGATGATGCTAAGCCATAATGCTTCGACTACAAAAATATTATCGCTGTTTTCGTTTTAATGCTTGTTAGTTATGTAAGATTCACTTTATCACCAACTGATAAAGAAAAGTAACTTTACAATATTAGTAAAAATCTGCACACAAATTCTATGCATACATGATTCCGAGAAAAATTCAATATCCTTAAACATTAGTAGTTGTAGAACATTTTAGTAATTATGAATATTATTTCTTTTGCACTTTTAAATTATATCAGTCAGACGGACGGCGATCAATAGTTTACATAAAATATGGTTAGTGAGCAAACTGCAAACAAAGGATCGTATAATTAATGTTGATCACAGATTATATTTAGTCTAGACAGAAAAATCTAGAATTACACAGAAGACATCCAAACCGTATATATAGAACAGCTAGTTCCTAAAATCGTACTTGAAAGTTAATAAGCTGAAGGATATACGTTTTAAAAACCAGAGTAAAAATGAAGGTGTTTCCGTTTATCATAGCGGTAATGGTCATCGTCATTGCCACTCTCGTAAGTTGAATATTTTTCAGAATATTAGTACAATGAACGTCACAAAAATGTTGCTCATAATACAGGTGGCATCTACCCCGTTGCCTGAACCAAAGATCGCTCCGGAGGGGAAACGGGGGTAGCGGAAAGTGGAATTGAAGAAAATGAGAGTTTTAAGATCAACCTACGAATGGGAATTAAATAAATACATTTTCATTCTAAATATTTTCTCAAATTTTTTTTTTGCATTCATTCAAACACAATCATTCAAGCATCGTTTAAACGAGGGCGAGCTAAAAGATTAGGTTACGTAAAGCATAATGTTAATGGACATCCAAAGTCTGGATTCATTTACTAGCTAAGCTAGCTGCTAAGCACCCTTTTGCATGTTTTTTTAAATGTACTACTTTCAAACGATTCATCTAAAAATATATCATGCAGTTCGTCAAGTGAAATTAGAAATCACAAGATAAGCAAACAATGACTGTTATTATGTTTGCGTTTGGTTGAATCCATGTTCTTCACCATGGCGGGTGACGCAAAGAAAAATGATGCGACAAGAATGTTATTGCAGTTTTAGTTTAGTATAACTACGCAGTTTTTAAGAAGAGCAGTAAAAAAGTAATTAAAATAAATACCATAAACAGCAAAGATCCACAGTAATTATTGAAAGATAGGATAAGCCTGATTTTTTTATAGATTTCGCACTTCGTCTAAGCACCAAACAATATACCCCTTAAATGTAAATTGTGTTATATTCATGAAAACAGTTTCGGTTTTGAACCTGTGCACGGGACACATTATTGAACCTGAAATTAAAAAGTTTGAATTGAGCATCAAAGGAAATGAAAATTCCCGTGAGTTTCGTTTTGCTTATGATCAGCATAATTGCCACACTGGTAAGCTAAAATACTGGCAGTTACGAGTATTGCATTATTTAAGAAATTTCTTAATCTAAGAAGCTAAATCAAAACGGTATGTAAATAGGTGGCATCTACACCTTTACCTGAACCAAAGGTCAGACAAGAAGGAAAGCGTGGTTAAGTTGTGGTTTTATTACGGCACTAACGTCACTTATAGATTTAAGAATTTATACGGAACTGTAATGAAATAAATACGTTGTTAAGTTGTAAATATCATAAGGTTCAAGAATTTTTTTCAAAGTCATACAATGCATCAACTGAGGATACAAGTATGGTCAAACAATTTGAAAGCCATACAAATTTTAAAGAATTAAAACTGAAATAACTTTTTGGTAACTTTGACCATGTGACTTTAAGCATGACTAAGGCCCTGTTATATCCCTTAAGCTATATATTTTTGCTTTATTTACAAGCACACGACATGCATCTGCAAGCCCTCGGAACGGAATTCGGAAATTACATTTCGAATGCCGTTATTTATTTGCTGTTTACACAACTTTATTACCAAAATATATATACAATTGTTTGTAAACTTCAATGAATATCACAAATTGTGGATCAAACTAAGACAGTTTTCATATTTAAATTATGTAGCATACAAAATTATCGAAACCTTTTGGCCTATGCAATTGGATACTTAAATCCATACTCAGTTTATAGCTTTTATACGACGTCATGTTTGGTACATTAATGGTTATTAAACCTGATAGCACGGATTGTGTGCAGTTCTTACGTATGAAGTGTAAAGTAAGAACAATGCGTTATCATTATCTTTGATTAGGTTTAACTAATATATTAACCAGCTAATAAGAACTAAATGAAAAGTAACCTGAAAAGGGTTTAGCTGCTTAACTTAATCTAAACAAAAAAGTTCAAAAAAATAAAGTAGGATTTTTTAAATATGAAGGCGTATTCATCAATCTACATTGTTACCCTCATGGTCATCATTATCGCCACTCTGGTAAATTGAAATAAATTTACAACTCTACAAAATCAAGTAAAAATTGAATGCTCTTGTTCAGGTGACATGTAACCCATTACCAGAGCCTAAGGGTAACTCACAGCCTAAAAAACACGGTTAAGGGAAACTTGGCGGTACTGAATATTTTGACTTGATTTAAAACGTAATGTATGATCAAATAAATACACTTTAACTTCAAATCTAAATATTTGTGACTTCAAAATTTTGTATTTTTTGCATAAATTAAACATACACTAATTATTTAATACTAGCGAGCATCACAAAGATCGACGAGTTAATTTTATGAAGGCATGTAAAAATACTAATCTAAAAGGGAGATTTACCGAGCACCGTTCCATTGCTAATCATAATCAGCTACGTAACCATTCGCATTACGACTGATCGTTAAGTGCAAGCAGAACGGTTAGTGGGAACTTGGCGGTACTTAAAATTTTGACATGATTTAAAAACGTAATCTACGATCGAATAAATACACTTTCATTTGAAATCTAAATATTTGCGACTTCAAAATTTTGTATTTTTTGCATAAATTAAACAAAACATGTAAAAATACTAATCAAAATCAGCAATTTACTTGTCACCGTTCCATTGTTAATCAGCTACAGCTACATAAGCATTTGCATACTAAAAAGTTCAGATTTCAAACAAGCGTTTGGTCCAAAATCCAAAATGGTCAAATTGGCAGAGGACTTTGGGACGAACATAACAGCTACTACGTTTGCATTAGGGAGTATAGTCGAACTATAGTGTAAAATATACTAGTTTATCATACTGTATAGTATCAAGAAATACAATTTACTATTACCCTGTAATCCAAATATCTTATGCTCTATCACTTTAAATCTAAATACTTATGACTTCAAAGGTTTGTACTTTTTAATTACATAAATTAAACATACACTCATTATTCAATGCTAGAGTGCATCACAAAAAACGACCAGTTAAGTTTTCCATGAAAGCATGTAAAAATACTAACCAAAATCAGCAATTTACTTGGCGCCGGTCCATTGCAAACCAGTTACATAAGCATTTGCATACTAAAAAAGTTCAGATTTCAAACAAGCGATTCACCCAAAATGGTCAAATTGGCGGAAGACATAACAGCTACTACGTTCGCTTTAGGGAATATAGTGTAACTATAGTTTAAAATATACTAATTTATTCTACTGTATAGTATCAAGAAATACAAATTTACTATTACCCTCTATTCCAAATATCTTAGACGTGTGCCGTGCGTAACAAAAAATGTCGTTAAATTATCGTAACCATTTTATACAACCTATTGTTAGTTAAAACAAGCCAGTTTTATAAGCAGTTGAGTTTAACTTCAAGCTTGAAAGAAATAAATTATCTCGATAAGAATAAATCGTTATTCCGTCAGAAAAAAAAGTTAATATGAAAATTTTCCCGAGTCTCGTTGCGATCATGGTCATCGTTATTGCTACTCTGGTAAAGTGAACTTTTAAAAAGAGTAAATGGCGTTCATATGAAGAGGTTTTTGTGATTAGGTGGCGTCAACCCCGTTACCTGAACCCAAGATCAAGCAAGATCAAAAGCATGGATAGTTGGAGTTTTTCTGGCGTCAATGAAGTCTTAGCAGCGCGATAATTGAAAAATGAACGGAATAATAAAACATGGTAATCATGTAGTAGAGAGTAAACTTGCCGAAATTTGGCAAATTGACAACATATTCGTTAATCTGGTCAAAAACTGACCTATAATCATGCAGGCGCGTAGCCAGCCCGAGTAGCTGGAGGGGGCACAGAAATAAAGCATGAAGCCTAGTGGGTACTTCCGTCAGAATCTTAGTAATTTTTGTTAAAAAATTACCTAACTATAGAAAATTAACTTAATTCTGATGTAAGACGCCTTGAAAAAAGTGAAATAAGCGTGTAAGACATGTTCGCGGCGGACAGTTTTTGGAAAATTTATTATAACAGAATAACGGCGCGCGCCAGCGCGCCCGATTTTTTGTCTAGAATTAACGATTAATTTTTTGGGGCTATTTTTTAGCAAAATGTAACGTTTTAAGGCCAACTATTATCAAAATTTAACTTTTGCGCCATAGTTTGGTAACAATAGGTATTTGTTTTTAAAAAACGAGGACAAATCTCGGAGTTAATTGACTCAGAACCAAATTCGCGATTAAAAATTGTATGAACCTGATTAATGCGCGCGCTAGCGCGCCGAAAATTACAAAAAAATTCATTTCTTCGTTAAATTTTACTGATTTTGTTTTTTTCTCCCTCGATCTGGAGGGGGCACGTGCCCCCCGTGCCACCCCTTGGCTACGCGCCTGTAATCATGTGTCGCATGCCATAGGTCCCCCAAGAAACTTAAAAATCCGCCGTGACCTTGGACCTTAGAGGTCGAATTTCAAAAATCGGGCTCCGTCCTGCACAGGTTCCAGTGACCAGAAACCTTTGTGCGAAAACGGAAATTGAAAATTCAATCTGGTGTTAGAGATATGGCGGTCACAAAAAACGACTCATGCAATATTAATAGTAAGACAAGCTTACTAATAAAATGAATTTTTTATTACACTTTTAAGTGAACTCTATTTTATTGCATAAAAACTGTCTAATCTTATAGCATAATTAGCATAAATGTGCTTACATATCACAATCGACGTAGAAAACTAGACAGGAAATCCAAATCCAAACTAGAATCACGGTATTTTTTGTTGATGGATTACTTTGTCTCCTTACAGTACAGCTTACAACTCGATTTGTACATCACACTTCCAGTAACAAAACAGCGTACTTTTTTTCAAAATATACTGACTCAACAATTGAAACAGGCACGTTAGTTTTGATAATTGGCATGTAGTTTTTTACCCCTAATTAATCATTAAACCATTCTTTTATTATCATGACTAATCCTCTCGTGTCAAAATATTATTCTTGCCCTTAATTGAAAAACTCCTTTGTAATTTTCCGCTTCAAATAGGATGATAGCAAATCAGGTAATAAATGATTAATTGTAATACATAACATAAATGATTTTCTTGAATTACGCATCAAGTACTTTTACGACTTATTGTTCAAAGAGAATCTAAGGATATATGCCATTCTCTTTTGTGAACTGAAAACGTATAATGACTTTAGTTTACTTATATTAATTGAGTACACACGCTTAAAACAAAATGAAAGGGTTTTCGAGTTTCGTTTTTCTTATGGTCATCATCATTTCAACCCTGGTAAGCTGAAATTAAATTGAAATCTAAAATGCAGTTATCCAAGCGATTCTTGTGCATACAGGTTGCTTCAACCCCAATACCTGAAACAAAGGGAAGACCAGAAGCAAAGCATGGTTAACGGAAACTTTCCTGATTTTCGATAATGTGAAAATTTTAAATCAAACTATTACAGAAAATCAAACCAATAAACCAATTAAATGCTTTAAACATACTTAAATTATTAGTCCTCAAAATTTGTTCGAAATCATATGCCTCAACTTAAGCATCGTTTAAAAACATAACGCAGCATTTTAGAACAACCTTCGTTTTAGATTGCTACGTAAGCATTTGCATAATTCAAATTTCTAACCGTTTCGTCTAAAAATTAGACCGTACAAAACTCTGAAATCAGTTAAGATAAACAGTTTTGTACTAGAAAATGCATGCAACTGCATGAAATTAGCAAATTGTGAGTCAAAGTAAACAATTTTCAATCTTGTTACCAAAAGTTATCGAAAATAGGCCTTTTGTGTTATGCAACTTCACACTTAAATCCATACTCAGTTTATTGCTATTCTGTGACGTCATGAAAAAGCGTAATAAGTTTAGTACCTAAAAACGGTTAAAGTTAATAAAACTGATTACACCACAGTACATACGCTATTGTGTTAAGTTCTTACGTATGGAAAGTAATTCACATTCTATGATTAGGTTTAACTAACACACATTAACTGACGCGGTAGCAATCGCTAATGAAAAGTAATTTAGCAACCTTAACATAATACTTCGTAAAAATAGAGCATTTAAAAAATCAAGCATGAAACCGTTTCAGTTAATTCATATAGTTATGTTCATGGTCATCATTATCACTACCCTGGTAAGTTGAAATTACTTTAAAATTCTAGAAAAATTAAGTCAAAAAGTGTGATCTTGTACAGGTGGCTTCTAACCCGTTACCTGAGCCCAAGGCCGACCAACAGAGGAAACACGGTTAGAGGGTACTTTCTTGGTTGGAGATTTACGGTGACATGATTGTAAATACAAAATCGTAATCTTTTTGGCTACGAATAAATAAATACGTTTTAAATCTTAAATATGTTTTAATTATTTTGTATTTTTGCATAAATTCAATCTACACTCATTATCAGCCAGCCAAGCATACCAACTTCCGAGCATCACAAAAAGTCGAGTTATTTTTTATGAGTGCACAAATACCCCTTGAAACAAAATCTCCACGGGTACCGTAAAAACTCGGTTTATGCCCCGGGGCAAAATTTCAAATTTGAGGTCTCAGACCCGGCTATAATTCGAGGCCGGTTATAAACCGGGGCAGGGCAAAAATCCAAATTTACGAATTTTCTACATAGTTTGATAGTAAAATCACAAAGAATTCTAGCAATTATTGGAAGTTTTGGCGATATTTTAAGTTTTTTGTGTGAAATTTGGTTAGCACAGTAGCTAAATACCTAAAACCTCGTTAGTTAGCATAATTACACGAAATTTCATTCAAAAATGGTACTTATTATATGCTTTTGTTTGCAATTCATACTAAAGCATTTTTGACCCGGGCATAATCCGGGACAGGGCAAAATTTCAAATTTTTGCCTCTAGACCCGGCTATAATTCGAGGCCGGGTATAATCGGAGTTTTTACGGTACATACTTTTGATGTCTTTCTTCGGACATACGGATGTCCGACGGACATTAGTTTGAAGGATAAGTATGTAATAGGGATATCCCACACATATCCCTATTTCCCTAGGTTTTAATTATTTTGTATTTTTGCATAAATTCGCATAATTCAAATTTCA
Organism: Entomobrya proxima; assembly: GCA_029691765.1. NCBI lineage: Eukaryota > Metazoa > Arthropoda > Collembola > Entomobryomorpha > Entomobryidae > Entomobrya > Entomobrya proxima. The sequence continues at coordinate 10,756,825 of CM056169.1, forward strand.
AACTGTTTCATCAAAAT
>CM056169.1:10756941-10946898 GCA_029691765.1 Entomobrya proxima
GGATCAAAACCCTTATGGATCCCCCACGGCTACTTCAACTTATGCCCATTCGTCCGAGGTCCAGACATAGACCCAGTATGGGCCCAAGGCTGCGCAGCACTAGCAGCCCCAGCATTCAACAACTTCAACAACTTCAACGACATCCAAAACTTCCAGATTCAAACGCTACAACAAACGCTACAAGGTCAACAGACTCAAACTCAACAGCAGAACGTAGAGCCTTCTTGGCTCCAGCAAATGGCGCCTTCAGGACCGATAGACTTTAATATGGCGGGGTTGTATGGTCCTATACAGCAGCAGGAAATGTACACGGGGAATGAACAGGATAGTGCGTATGCTAGGAGGGGGGCTGGGAGTAAACCGCCAAACGCTTCGTTTTGGGGTGGTGGGTTTTGGGGGTAGGAAATTTGGGTTTTTGCGTTTATTTATTGTTTTTAGGTTTTATGGGAGTTTGAATAAAATTTGAGAATTTTTCGTTTTTTTCTTGTAAAAAAGGCTGCGTTTTTGTTGCGTTTATTTCATTTTCTCAAGTGAACTCGAAACTCGATCTGTTTGCATGTTAAATTCGACACGAAAAATGAGAACCAAGTCATTTGTATAATTCGAGTGCTATGCTCATGCTCCGTGGCCCGTCTGTTTCGAGTTGAGTTTCTTTTTCTTCCAAGTTTTCATCCACCGCGTCCCTAAAAAAAAGCTCCAAAGCAACAAAGAAATCTCTCGCCGTGTTCATTCGCTCGCTGCTCGCTGACTGAGACAGGTGTTCAGTGTGTTCACTTCTCTTCGGTGTGCAGTAAGTAGGTACGCAAACCCGGAACTTAATTAATTTAATTAAAGTTTAAACTAATCTTAAGTTAGTGATTTCCTGTTAAAACTACTAATTTTGTGCTGTTTTTTCTAACAATTCTGCAGTTTCCTCCGATTCAGATTAAAAATCTAAATGTCTCAGCTGTCAGCAGAAAACTTACAAACCCCCGACACAATGTCAAAGGACCAGGAAGCCCCTACCCCCCAAGATCCAAAAACAATGGATTTTGAAGACATGTACTACCAGCGAACAACCCAAAACACTGCTTGGAACATGTTCATAACCCAGAAGAATCAGTTTGTTAAGGCTGGTTACACTGCTGAGAGTTCAGGTCGGAGTAGGATTGGTAGTGGGGATGGGATGAAGTTGAGGAGTGATTCTCAGGTGGCTGGTGCGTCTGCGTCTCGTGTTGTGCCTGAAGTTGGGGCTGTTGGTGGGGTGGAACGTAATGATCCTCAGGCGGAGGCTATGGTGCATGAGATTTTGAATAGGTACGAGACTAATAAACGGGAGTACTTGTTTGGGGATAAGAAGAAGGAGGGGAAAGGGAAGGAGGATAGTTTTGAGTTTGATGAGGATGATGACATTTGGGATGGTGAGCTTTAAGTTTTAAGGTTTTATTATGATTAAGTATTAATTCAAGTTGTGAGCTAATTTTGTGGTTTGATTTGTTTTAGATCTCGTGACGGAACCAAACGGCAAGTCTGACTTCCTCAAGTTCACTGTTCCTCAGTACGATCTGAAGCTGGCGTTGTATAATAAGCATAAGGAGTAAGTTGAGTGTATTTTTTGACAGTTTTACAACAAATTAACTTTGAGTTGCCAAATAGACTAATGTGCCCCTTTTCTTTAGGAAAATCGAGAGCATGAGCTCAAGGGACGTTGAAGTGATCTGCCACAAAGTGATTCCTGAGCTTCAAGAGATTATGGACGAGAAGGTTCCTTCTAAGAGACATGATGTAAGTGGCAATTTAAAAAGTTGAAGAATAGTTCATAGCTTCATTATGAAAAATCCTGATAAATAAATTGTCCTTGTAAATTCCAGCTCTTCAAGGAGTGCGGTCTAAACCGCCAACCAATCCGAGACATGACAGTCTCCGCACCATTCACTTCCTCCCACGACTCCAAAGTCATGTCAGTAATCGAAGACAGGATCCTAGGTCTCCACGACCCATCCGAAATCCACGGAGAATTCCTCCACTACGTCAGCCACGTCCTAGTCCCAGAAGCCCTAATCCGTATCTTCGCACTAGCTAACAACGTCCCAGTCGACCAAGCAGAGAAGGAACTCCGTTACGAAGCCGGTTACGACGGGCTCTTAAGCGATGAGATTATCGCTAGCTTGAAGGAGAGTCAAGTTATTAAGGAGTAACGTTTCGTAAAATGCTATTTTTTACACAATTGTAATTTTTAACTCGCAACTCGGTAAATCATCGCGCGCATAAGGATGTAAATTTTTACTTTAATTTTCTACTATTTTTCTTAGTCGTTGAGACTGTGTGATTTGTAAATTTTAACGTGTCTGTGTTCATTGACGTGATTTAGATTGAAGTATTTCAAGTTTGTAAAGATTCAATGAGCCAAAATAAAGAGTAAATGTATAAAAAACCGGTTTTTGTTCAAGGTCACTCATCTGATAAACTCATTTCAATCGCTGTCTCTCGTGTAAACCAAAATGTTCCGCGTAACTAAAAGTTTAATTAATCTTAGATTCCACAACATTTCAAAAATGTCAACTTCCCCGAATTTAAAAAAGTACTTCCTTTTAACCTACAAATACGATCCTACTACTATACTCGAGAAACGAGCCCCATTTCGTAACGACCATTTAAATCTAGCGAAAAAGTGGGTTTCTGAAAATAGGTTAGTTCTTGGAGGTGCTTTTGCTGACCCTATTGATGGGGCTGCGATAGTGTTCAATGTTGGGGATAAAGCGGAAGTTGAGGAGTTTGTGCGGGTTGATCCGTATGTTAAAAGTGGGGTTGTTACTGGGTGGGAGATAAGGTTAGGAATTGATTGAATTGATTAGTTTGTCTGTCTGTCTTTAGGAAATTCATTTTACAATATTTTGGGTTTTTACAGGGAATGGACTGTTGTTGTAGATGGGATTTCTACAAAGTGATTTTGGGGGGAACATGACCGACTTTTGAAAGTTCATAAAATTGAATTCATATGATTTATTGGTTAAATAAATGAACAATTAAAAAAATCTTGTAAAATGGCACGTTTCATTCTAACTCATGTATCACCTTCATTCACCATCTCACACACCAGCTACCTCACTCCATCATCATCATCACACACATGCACATGTTCACAACACCGATCAGCCGGTCAGTACACTTTCCCATGCACCAAGTTCATTTAACCATCTCCCAAATAATTTAACTACCAATTAAACATGGCATCCAGACGCCTACTCCCGTTCCTAACCCACCGCCCATTCAACATTTTCAGACAAATTAGCATAACCCCACGGGTGTTTTATTCTAACGAGAGTGGATTCAAGAGTTCGATAGCGCTTGAGAAGCTGTATCCGAATAGTGATGTTGATGCTATTAGTAAAGTGCCTTCGGTGAGTAGTTAACTTTTAGGTTATCAAATGGTTAATCTGTCATTTTAAAATGTTCTAATAAACTGTTGTTTTTATTTCAGCCACCAAAAAACGATCCTAACAAGTTCAGTGGATACATCCCAATGCGTAAGTTTTAAAGCCATTCACCTCAACCTGTTCAATTTAATTAAACTATTTTCCCCAACAGAAAAGATCTCGATAACCTACTCAAGAGCCTCAGGCCCCGGAGGCATGAACGTCAACAAACTAAACACAAAAGCAACCCTAACGTTCAAAGTCTCAGAAGCTGACTGGATCCCAGACAAAATTAGAATCAACTTTATCGAAAAGTTCAAAAACCAGATAACAAGAGATGGTAGCATCAACGTAACCTCTGACCGTACCCGTTACCAGCACCTAAACACCGCAGACGTGTTCCAGAAACTTAGGGAAATGATTAGGGCTTGTGAACCTGTGGAGCATGTGGTTAATTTTGAGGCTGAGGAGAAGGCTAGGAAATCGAGGGAACGGGCGGCGAGGGAGAGGTTAGCATTTTAATGTTATTTTTTGTTAAATTTAAGTCATGTTTGCATTAAATTCTGTTTCTTGATACTTGTAGGCTCATCGTGAAAAGGAGACGAGGCCAAGTTAAAAGCAGTAGAGGGGCTGTCTAGCATATAATTATTTAGCTTTAGTATTTGTTTAAATAAAAACATGTTTTTGTATTAAGTTGTGATTTATGGCATCTGGACAAGCTTCTTTAATCCTTGCACACCTGTGGACAAATCTTTACCACATCTGCTAAAACATTCTAGAACCACGACACTCATTTTGTCTTGTGATAATTCATGGAAAAATTAATTTAAACAAAACATTTTCAAGTACCCCTTAAAAATGGTAAAAAAGGACCTAATACCCCTAATCGACAGGGTGGACACGCTCGAGAGGAGAAACCAGGTAAAGTACCAAGTAGCCCCGTATTTCCAAAAACACTCGTTTAAACTCCATCCCTTAAAACAGATCCTCACGGTGGCTGGAGCCACGTTAAGTCTATTCGCAACCGGAAACATCTTAGGGTTCTCTTCAGTGGCGATCCCGTCCCTTCTCAGTTCCGAATCTGAAATTGAAGCTGATGCTGAAGACATGAGTTGGATGGCTAGTCTGATAACGATAGGGACATTACTAGGTACGTTAATAGGCGGTATGACCTCTGATGGGATAGGGAGGAAGAAAACGATACTCTTGAGTTCGTTGATGTACTCTACTGGATGGGTTATCATAAGCCAAAGTACAATGCTAGCTGACCTGCTAACTGGTCGGATGTTAACAGGAATAGCTTCCGGTTTCTATTCTGTCTGCGTACAGGTGTACGTTTGCGAGATAGCTGATTGTAGATTGAGAGGTGTAGCTGGATCACTGCCGACCTTTATGGTGTCACTTGGTATCCTGAGCGTATGGTGTATGGGTTCTGTGCTAACCTGGCGTCAAGTTGCTGGGACCTGTGCGTTTTTTCCTGTGTTTGTGTTTGTGTATGTTTTGTTCCTGCCGGAGTCTCCGGTTTGGTTGATCAGTAGGGGTCAGCAACCGGAAGCTCTGAAGTGTTTGACTTGGCTTAAAAACGATCCTGAGGAGGCTCAGCAGGAGTGTATGCGGTTGCAGTACCTTAAAGAGCGGAGGATTGCTCAGAGTGGGAGTTTAAACGTTAGGCATCCTTATTCGAGGTTGTTTAAGTGGAATGTACTCAAGAGGTTTGGGATTGGTGTTGTGCTGTTTTTTGTTCAGCAGTTTTGTGGGCAGGTGAGGAAATACTTAATTGGTTTGGGTTTTAGGATTTTAAAATGATTATGTTTATTTTCTAGTACGCCATCGTGTTCTACGCAACCCTAATCTTCAGATACGCTGACCACTTTATAAACGACTATCTGGAAACTATTGCTCTTGGGTTTGTTAGGATGTTCGGGACTCTGATTGCTCTGTTTCTTGTTAATTTTATGAGGAGGAAGGTTCTTCTTGTTTTGAGTGGGGTTATGATGTGCTTGAGTAACGGGCTTTTAGGGTGCTACTTTCTTTTTAAAGAGTTTGAAGGGGATTTTAGGAATAGTAGCATCACTGATCCGAGGGTTCCGTTGAATTTGGAGAGGATTAATATCGAGTGGGTTCCGCTTGCTTGTTTGATACTGTTTATGTGTGGGTATTGTATTGGGTTTGGGTGAGTTTTTATGAGATTTTGTGTTGGATTTAATTTTTAACTGATTAAATGATTGTCTCATTTTACCCCTTAGCATCATTCCTTGGTTCATAGCCCCTGAGCTACTCCCTTCTGACGTTAGGAGTATCGGGTGCTCGATCTCCTTTGCGTGCAATCAACTGTTTTTGTTCACTAGTGTTAAAATCTTTATTGACATGGTAATATTTTAATTGTCAATTAAATTTTAAGAATCTAATTTTAATCAAGATTTTAATAACAGGTTGAGCTGCTGGATGCCCACGGGACTTTTTGGGTTTACTCGAGCGTTGCGGCTTTTGGGACCTTGTTCGTTTTGATTGTCGTGCCTGAGACTTCGAATTTGGATGATTTGGAGATTGATGAGCTGTTTAGTGGGAATCGTGGGAGGGGGTATTCTAGTTTTGAGGATATTAGGGAGGTTAGTGGTGGGGGGATAGGGCACTCGGATCTTTGAGGAGTTTTGTGGGGGGTTATGGTCATGGAATTAATCACTTTATTTTTGTTTTGTCGCGTTAAAATAAATCTTTGAAAATACTTTGTTCATTTATTGCCCATATCACTGCATTCTGTTGCTATCACTACACCCCAGTTTGTTCTTTGGTGTAGTCCGCCAAGCCAAAAAGGATTGAAGTCATTGCGATGCAGATGCTCTTGATGTCGTGTCATTAGTACTCATGATTAGGCACAGTTAAATAACTTTAATTTTAACTGCTGTGTAAAAAATTAAGTGAAATTAACACGTACCTGTGCAGTTACAAGTGGGAAGGATGGGTGAAATGGAGTCGGATGATTACGCTTTTGAAGCGTCGTTAAAAAATGTTGTTGATCAGAGTACGCTTCGGTGGGTTTTTGTTGGGGGGAAAGGGGGAGTTGGGAAAACTACTACCAGGTAAGTGGTAATTTTGGGGGAGGTGTTTAATTGTACGTTAATTTTTGTGTAATTTTGGTTTTTACAGTTGCAGTTTAGCAGTCCAGCTGGCTAAAGTTCGGGAAACGGTGTTGATCATCTCTACAGATCCAGCGCACAACATATCTGACGCGTTTGACCAGAAGTTTAGTAAAGTGCCGACTAAAGTTAAAGGGTTTGAGAATCTGTACGCGATGGTGAGTACAAGATGGAATGATAAGGTTGCTTGTTTAGATTTTAATTGTGCGTGTTCATGTTAACAGGAAATCGACCCTAACGTCGGGTACAACGAACTACCAGACGAGTACTTTGGCGAGATTGACGGTCAGGCTGTACGCGCCACCAAAACGATAATGCAGGAGGTGCTCAACGCTTTTCCAGGGATTGATGAGGCGATGAGTTACGCAGAAGTGATGAAGCTTGTGGAAAGCATGAACTTTTCGGTGGTTGTGTTTGACACGGCGCCTACTGGACATACGTTGAGGTTACTTAGCTTTCCTAAAGTTGTGGAGAAGGGGCTCGGGAAGATTATTCAGCTGAAGAATAGCTTTGGACCTTTTATGCAGCAGATTGGGAGTATGCTTCAGATGGACTTTAATGCTGATAATCTGGCGAGGAAGTTGGATGAGGTGCTTCCTATTATTAGGAAGGTTAATGAGCAGTTTAGGGATGCTGTGAGTGTGAGAATTTGTTTTGTTTAAATTTTGTTTAAAAATATGCTTAAATTAAATGTTTATTTGTTACAGGAAAAGACAACGTTCGTGTGCGTTTGTATAGCCGAGTTCCTCAGCGTTTTCGAAACGGAGAGGCTTGTCCAGGAACTTACCAAGTTTAACATTGACACGCATAACATTGTAGTTAACCAACTGCTCTTCCAGTCGCCAAATGATAAGGATAAGTGTAAAATGTGTTCGGCTAGGTGTAAAGTTCAGGCAAAGTATTTGGATCAGGTAAGGGAAATTGACTTTAAAACTACTAAAATTGTCAATTATATAACTATTTTAATCATAACCCCCTCTCCTCCCCTTCCAGATCGCCGACCTCTACGAAGACTTCCACGTAACAAAACTGCCTTTACTAGACCACGAAGTCCGAGGAGTTGAGCAAATCAAACAATTCTCCGATCTGATAATGACCCCTTACGTTCCAAAGTCTACGTAACATAGTTTCTGAACCTCACGCTTTTGGCAATAAAAAATTTTTAGAACCGTATTCTTCCGTGTTTGCGTAATTGAGATTTTACAAGAGTTTAAGTTAGGTTTAAGAGTATTTTATGACGTTGTGTGCTAAAAAAACATTTTATTCTGTTTTGTCCGATCGACCTTTTTTACACTATCGTGTATTTTAGATCATTTTTTTTGGGGGAAATTATTAATTTTTGATTTCATTTGTAACGTGTTTTTCATTTCATGCATTAAAAAATCGTATTTGATGAACTGATATTACACTCGATATGTACATATTTCGTATTAAAAACCAGTTTCAGAAAAAACTTGTTCTCTTTTGTGGTCCACATGCGTTTGATTTTAATCTGTACTCTCATCTCTCATGCTATTGATCATGCAAATGGCTTCTTGAGAATGTCTCAGATATTTAATCGATAGTCTAGCATGGCATCTTTTGATGGATTGTTCTCTGCTGCCATGGTAGTGCTGCTCTGCATTGATTATCGGCTTTTGTTTTGCTACCTGGTTTATTAGCTGGTTTATTGCTGGTTTAGTGTGGTTAGGATATTGACATGTGACGGGGTTCTTTTTTGGGAGATTGACTTTTTTTTTGCAGAAGTAATTAATTTTTAGCAATCTTATCAATTTGTTAAAGATGTTCGTACCAAGACGCCTGGTAACCCTCCGCACTAACTTCCGCAAATATTCAACCTCTGCACTAGCTTCGTTTAAAGAGGAAATTGCACATGAATTGCAGGTCAAATCTTTAAAACTTTAATTTATCTCACGTTGCCCCAATTTCAAGTTCATTTCTTATCCAGGCCATCAGACAAGCTGGAACGTACAAAACGGAAAGAATCATAACTTCCAGTCAATCATCTAGCGTGACCGTTGAGGGACATGATAAGCCGCTACTTAACTTTTGCGCTAATAATTATCTGGGATTGTCGGTATGCGTGTAATTTATTCAAATAAGCTATCTCTTTTCATGCAAAACGCACTCAATTTACAGAACCACCCAGAAGTAGTAAACGCCAGCATCGCGATTCTAAAGTCCCACGGCGCTGGTCTAAGTTCCGTGAGGTTCATCTGCGGCACCCAAGACGCCCACAAGCAACTAGAGGAAAAGATTGCAAAGTTCCACGGTCGAGAGGACGCCATCCTATACCCAAGCTGCTTTGACGCTAACGCTGGGCTATTTGAACAGATACTTACGGATAAGGATGCAGTGATCAGTGATGAGTTGAATCACGCTTCGATTATAGATGGGATAAGGTTGTGTAAAGCTAAGAAACATAGGTACAAGCATAGGGACATGGGTGACCTTGAGGCAAAGTTGAAGGAGTGTGAAGGGGCGAGGAGGAAGCTTATCGTTTCTGATGGGGTAAGTTGAGATTAATTGATTGAAGGTTAATAAAATTAATGCAAATTGTTTTGTCCTTAGTGCTTCAGCATGGACGGCACAGTGACCCCACTACCCCAAATCCTCGAGTTAGCTGATAAATACAAAGCGCTTACGTTCCTTGACGAAGCCCATGCCACAGGGCTATTTGGTAAAACTGGAAGGGGTACTGAAGAGTATTGGGGCACTAAACCAGTGACGATAATCAACTCGACACTTGGCAAAGCTTTGGGTGGTGCAAGTGGTGGATACACTACAGGGCCAAAGGAACTGATCCATCTTTTGAGACAAAGGGCCCGGACTTATCTGTTCAGCAACTCGCTACCCCCACCCGCAGTAGCAACTGCTTCCAAAGCACTTGACTTGATAATCGGGTCTAACGACTTGACAAGCAAGCTTGCTGCGGGTACTAAGCAGTTCAGAGATGGGATGAAAAACGCTGGGTTTACGTTGCTCGGGGATGACCATCCGTAAGAATTAGCACATAAATGTTCATAAAAAATCTGTATTAACCTTACGTTTTCTCTAGAATCTGTCCAGTGTTCATCGGAGACGCCAAACTAGCCTCAGAAATGGCCGAAAGAATGCTCCAAGAAGGCATCTACGTGATAGCGTTCAGCTACCCAGTAGTTCCAGCAGGAAAAGCCCGAATCCGAGTGCAAATCACTTCAGCCCACTCCTCTGACCAAATAACCCGATTAATTAACGCTTTTACCAAAATTGGCAAGCAGATGCAAATAATTAAATAAAAACACATCATCCCGAGTATTTTCATAGAGAAACGTGTTCTTTATCTGTTCTTTTTACTTTTTCATATATCTCCACAAATAGAATTCCGCATCTAGAGATTAATATAACGATTTAATAAATTTGAACTATTCTTTCTCATCAGCATCCCATCTAGTTTAAATTCCTACGCATTTTTTATGCTCATGCTCATGCACACACAAACTCACGAATTCACAGGACGTACTCATAATTTTTCCCGGGGGAAAATCAACAACAATTTTAACAAAACTGTACACCACAAAAAAAACCTATTTACAATTAAATCTTACACAGACCCACATTACGCGAGATTAATGATAAAATTTCCACAATTTTTATGTACAATTTTTCACAACGTAATAAAAATGGGTTTTTTTCATCTTAAAGTACCTTTACACTTAAAAAATAGTTTTAAACAGGTTTCGTGTTAAAAAAAACCCAGTGGGATATTATAATATCGCGCGAGTTTATATTATATCGAGAGATTTTAAGAAAAAAGACATTTTTTCCTTTTAATAATGCAACAGCCCAAAAAAGTTAAACCTTTCGTAAAACGTAAAAACCTAAATGATCCAACACCTTAATAGCTAGTTTAAATGCTTGTTTTTAAGTAACTGTTTCATTATAGTTATTATATATATTTTTCATCAGCACCACCCAAAAAAATAACTAAAAAAGTAAAACTATTCATTATTTTTTATAGGCCCTCGAGTGTTTGTTTTCTTGAGAAAAAATTATTGTTTTTAATAACCAGGTAAAAACTTAAATGCACAGTTTAAAGGAGTAACGGTTGTTTTTTTAAATGCAGTAGTGTTTTTATGGTGTGTAAACTTGTCTTAATTTCGCTTTTTTAATTGTATCCTAATGAAAGATTTCGATTTTTTTCTGCTCTCTTAAGGCTATCCTATAAAAACACGTAGTTTTACACCATTTCTTCGGCAGATTTATTTGCTGTTTTGAATAATAGCTGTATCGCATGCATACGTTAATATTAATTAAGAAGCTAAAGGCTAAGTGTGGTTGTGTAATTAAGCAACTTAAATTACGTTTTCTTAAAGAGAAAAAAATAACTATAACGTGAGTGTGTACAAAAAAAGAAACTAAAGTATTTACAAATTTAGAAAAATTTGTACTTTCAATAATGACGTGTGTATCAATAGTTTATAGAGACTTACACAAAATTTATATATCTTCATTCGTTCCAAACTTACAAGCTAGCTTTTTAACAGTTATAATCCTTATGCAATGTCAAGTTACTTTTATGCTACATTTTTAATCTTTTTTAAAACTTACGTTTAACAACACTCGCACACACTATATGTTTAGATATATAATATAAACGTCTAATTTTATAACTTTTTTAACAAGTTTTTTAAACCCTACACAAACTGGTTATTATGCCTTTTTGTTTTGTTCCAACAACAAAAAATTTCACATGCTAAAAAAAATTTTGCTTGGACATTGGGGAGTTTTTTCTTTGGTTAGGAAGAGGAAGGGAAAAACCTCTTTGCGTTTTTTTGGAGTGGAGGTGGAGGTGGAATCAGGTTTCGCACTGGCAAGCCCCCGATTACTAGGCTGCTGCTGGGTTGGTGGTTGCTACTGTTGAAGGATGGGCCGTTAGGAGTTTGGCGGTTGGAACTGCTGCTGTGCTGGTGGTTGATCATTGGAGCTGCCCGGCTGTTGCTGTTAAATAGGTGTCTGTGGCTGTAGGATGATGAGGAGGATGTTAGGTAGCCGTTTGGTGTGTTGCTGGAGGATTTTGATGGACCTCCGTTTGGCGTTGAGGAGTGAGGAGGAAGGACCACGTTGTCGTTTGAGAAGTGGGCTTTTCGAGCACCCAGTGTTGGGATTGAAAGGCGGTGACCCATTGAACTTTGTGGAGTGCTTGTTGGAGGGGGTGGAGGTGGTGGTGGTGCTACGCTTGATGTTTTTACGTACATAGGCACTATGTCACCTGCAGAAAATAGATAAGTGAGTAGGCAGTTTTTAAAAATATAAAAAACACAAAGAGTTGTTTAATCGCTTACCATTTGGCCTCTGCTGCTTTTCCAACGGCTCTCTTGGGGAAGCCTGAGGTGGTTGTTGCTGTTGCTTCTCTGTCTGAGCAATAGGAGCTTCAGCATCCGGTAATCGGAAACCAAAGTTTTTGCTCAGTCGCTTTCCAAGTTCTTCCCTCTTCCGCTCTGCCAATGTTGGTGTAGAACTGAACTGAAGAGCTGTGAAGACAAACAGTTAGGTAATTAGGTAATTCTACAACAAACTATAAAGTCAATCAGTGTGTGTGTTCTGTGCTACTTACTTCCACGAACAGTAGGTTCCTCCTCAGTTTTCGGGCTAGCCCCATCCTTCAACACCTGCACCAGATGCTCTGTCGAGTTTGAGTCCGAGTTGGTCATGGAGTTTAAAGCTGTACCAGTTGAGTTACTTAAAGCTGTGCTTCTCTCGTCAGAGGGATGACCCTCCTTCTTTCGCTTGAAATACTCTTCCATAGATAACTATACAAGGTACACCACACAATAGTTAGATCCAAGTCTCTAAAATTCCTTCTCTGAGCAAGTGCGCTAAACCCTAAACCTCACCTTCTTCTTCACTTGCGTAGGAGTTTTAGGACTAGATTCAACATTCTCGGATCCACCACGGCTTCTCTCACTGGCCGTGTTCTCACCAGCCTCGGAGCTCAAGTTTCTCTTGCATGTCATTAGCAGCAGGGAGGAGGTGCCTTGGTGGTGATGCTCTTCACTACTGTTGTCACCGGTGTCGTGTTGCTGTCTCACCACCGAAGGCTCCTTCTCAACACTGCTAGCACCACCCTTCTCTGGTTCAAAGTTTGACGATGAGGACTGCCCAGTTAGCTTTGCGTACTGCTCGGGATTCTTCACGTAATCCACCAGCACCACACCATCTCCTGTTGTCGACTTCACGGGGGAGTTGCTGTTAGAGCTATTATTTACCACCGGTTCTGGGGCGTCCACCTGATCCCACCTGCTGCGTCGTGGGGTGGTGGAGCGAGTTGGGGATGCACTTTCCTTATTTCTTTCATCCCCAATTTCTGTTTCTTCTTCTGTCACTGGTTTATTTGCTGAAGAGTCTGTCATTGGAGGTTCTGGCTGATCCTGACTTTCTTCGTTTTCATCCAAGTCCTCCTCCGCACTAGACACCTCAGAAACGCTCTGCTTTCTTCGGTGCAGTTCCCTGGGCTGTAATAATGTTGCTGCTGTTGAAGATGGACCAGCTACTTCCTCTGTTCTACTATTTACTACAGATTCAGGTTGCTCCGTTTCCTCTGCAGTTTCAGCTTCCATTTCTGAGTACGCTAGGTCGGGATTGTTTGGCGTGGATGGGGGAGTATTACTCACTTCACTGGACATGGAGGCTCTTGCCAAACGACGTTTCTTTAGAGGTGCGAGACACTCTACGCCCACAGGGGAGTTTGGCCGAGAGTTGGGACTGGGAACGGCTGATGGGTCAGTTTCCTCACTGATTGCCTGGCGCAACCAACGCTTCTTTGCTGAGGCATTGTCCAGATTTCCGTTTGACATGAGGAGGAAGTTGTTTGAAGAGGAGGATGTGGAGGGTTGAATTGGAGGTGGGGTTGTTACTGCGGCTGCGGTGATGTTTACAGAGTTGGTTTTTCTCATGTACTGAGATGGCAGTGATGGGGAAGGCTGGTTTCCGCTTCCAATTCTCCACTCTGACATTAGTTCCTATATCAAAAGTACAAAATATTAATAAAACTGCTCTTTCAACAAGTTCTTTGTTCGCATAGTTTGATTAGTGTTTCAACTTACCTTTTTCTTGGGCAGCCTGAAATTGGGACCCATGCTATCCTGCAAAGGCGACATTCCAGCTCGGGCAGACTCATCCGCCGAGTTGAAATCCACCGACTCGGTTGACGTTGATCTTAAATCTGCAATGCTACCCGAACTCCGATGACTGATCAATTGCGGCTTATTATTTCCCCCACCACCAGATTTGCTGGCAGATCGCCCACGTTTCCTGCCCTTCTTTTTACTACTCATCGGAGCAAATCTAATTGGAGCCAAACTTGATGAAGTGGTGGACTGTGAATCCTCATCGTGATCCGTTTCCCTTTCGTCCGACTTTTTCTCTTTGATGGACTTGTCCTTCTTCTGATTTTGCCGACTTTCCTTTTTCTTCTGATTGCTCTCCATTTTCTCAATTATTTTCAGCACAGATTGCAGCTTCCTCTCTTCACGCGTCATTTTGTGTACCTCCGTACTACTTTGATGGTGGTGATGATGATGATGCTCACTAGCTGATGATGAGGGAGCGGAAACGCTGTTGTTAATATCCGCTCCAGATCGATGACGCTGTTTAGACGTGCTTGAGCTTGAGGAACCCGTGGATGGTGTGGCATCGGATTTTCGCTTTGAGGTCACAGGCGTGGGCGCTGGAGGCTCTTCGGATGGAGCTGTACTAGCTACTGTTCTGGCTCGTGTTGTTCTACCGTCACTGCGTTCTTTTGAGGAATTACCCGTGCTTTCCTGAGACTCTTCGGATGCTACGCTTGGAATAGAAATCTTGGCAACTTCTTCGTTTGATGATGGTGGCTGCTGCGAAGAAGGCGAGGATAATGTGGGGGACCTTAAAGGTTCTGAACTCTCCTTTTCAATCAGAGAGGTTCTTCTTGAGCTCATTCTTCGCTTTCTTTCCCTATTTCTGTACACAAAAAATCAATATGTTTAGTAACTTGACTAGAACTAGACTTTTCAATCTTTGATTATTTTTTCAACTTACTCTTGAGGAGTTGATGCCGATGGACTGATAAGTGCTCCATTCTTCTTATGTACCAAAATATCTCCTCCAACAACCGGCTCATGAATAACCGCTTTACAGGTCTCGAGATCAGAACAGGCGCAGGGTAGAGGGGGTGGGAGCACGTGATACTTTTGCACGACCGAGTTCATCGTGTTGCACGTTACGCTTTTAAACTCGTGAGGAATGGTGACCTCCTCGTCCACATCAATTATTTTGGTAGCCACAACATAGGCGTGAATTGTTCCTTTTCCAACCATGTGTCTGATCTCAGCGTTGGGTACACAGCTTCGGCGCACAAACCTCGCGTCATTTCCGTACTTGCGGGAGTCAATGCAGATGCACATACCGTTCTTGGGTACTTGGTGGAAAAAGACAAAAGGCTCTGGGCAAATTGTGTTGGGATTGCTGGAGTTGGCCTTTTTACTGTAAGAATCAAAGAAAAGTTGTTAGTTAACATGAGCATCAGTCATCATCGAAAAAATAGTTAATCTAGTGTTCTTCAACTTACTGTGTGGGAATGAACCCAGTGTGCATCAAAAACTTGCCAATAAACTCAATAATCGCCTGCCCTGGCTCCACACGCACCCCTGCCAGCAGCGTTTTGAGTTTCTTGCCTCCCTCCAAGCTGGTCACACCCAGCTTCCACCTCTTGGTGTCCTCATCCTCTGGCAAGGCTGCAAAGTCAGGTACAGAACTGGATCCCAGCATTCCCGCATGCTTCAACAATTTAGCTCTCAACTCTGGAGAGTAGCTGCACACCGCATTTTCCGCTTCCTCATACTTATCCAAATAAGGCGAGCTGGAGTAGGGACAAGAGTACGAGTTAAAGCCAAAGCTAGTGTTAATATGGAGCATGCTTCCAGAGCTGGATTGTCCAAGGGATGAGCCATCTCCTGGGCTGCTGGCTGCTGATGGGATGTTATTGCTAAGTAAGCTATTGCTGCTGCTCAAGCTAAGTGTCTTGTCAAAGCTGGGAGATCGGCTCTTTCCTACCACCTGTCTTTCTGAGGAAACTAGCAAGGGAGACGTTGAGGGAATGATATGAGGTGGACTTAGATCTCCGTTAGGAATATCCTTGAAGATCTGCTTTCTTTTCCGACGAAGAGCTGTTTCACCAACGGTGCCTATTGCGGCAGCGGCGGCATAAGTTTTCCTAACCTCAACATCCTCGTAATTACTATCCTTGCCGTTCTCCTCAAAATGAGCATTGTCGTTTGTTAGCAAGCCGTCGACTTGCTCCAGTTCCTCACCCAAACTCTTACCACCACCCAACTCATCTCTTCCCGGACTGGAAAGCGGGCTTGTAATGGTATTCCTTCGAGTGTAGCTTCTTCTTGTCTTTGGAGGCTCTGCGTTGTTCCTTCTCTCCCTGTCGTACTTTTCATGCAGATAGTAGCTTCTATGTCCTCGCTCAGAGGATCGTCTTTTTCTAGAGCCGATTTTCGACGGACTGTCAAAATCCAACGTGAGATTCGGACCCCCGCGCTGCTTACCGCTATACTTTCTCGACCTTTTGGCAGTAGGAGAATTAAGTCCAGAAGAGTGAACATCGCTGTCACTATCCGATAAAGGCTGACCGTTTGAAAGACTAGGCCTCCCTCTTCGTCTCAACTTGCCCGAGTTTTTCCCAGGAGAGTTGAGCAAGTCTCCGGGACTGGCTCCCAGAGAACTCAGCTCAGCCGGAGAAGTACCTGAGCGACCTTTATTATTCGGGTCATCCCTTGCCTGCTGCTGCTGAACATTAGGATCCTCCTCTACCACACCAAGGTCCATCATTTCCTTCTTGCGAGTTTGAATCGCTCTCGCCCTCGCTTTGCTCACCCAACGAGGTTTGCAAACTTCGCAGAGATACGCATCCGGAATATCTTTCCTGTCAATACCCATGCAGTCCACGTGCTGCCACACTAGACACTTATCACAGCAAATCATAAATCCGTCGTCGTGCAAGTAATCACAAATGCAGCGCGTGATTCCCTCCTCAGTGCTTGCACTACTGGCTACTGGGTTATTATTGCTGTTTGAAAGGGATGAGGGTGTTGCGGGAAGTTCCTTCTCTTTCGAGGAAAGAACATTGTTCAGCAGCGGAGGTGAGCTTTGCTTTGTCCACAAGCTTGTGGGAGTTGAGGTTGCAGAACCTCCTGCCCATCGGGATTCTGGTGTTGTTGGGCTCATGGGCTCACTACTGCTGACTGGAGAGGCTCGCGCTTCCCAGTTCTTTCTTGGGTCTTTGTTAACGCTGCTGGACATTGATTTTTCTATTCTGCTGTCTTCCTGATGATGATGATCCTCATTCACAAACTCCTTTTCTTTCAGTTTTCTTCCATACTGATGTAGTGGCAGTTGAGGGAGGTCGTGCTTCTTTTTCAACCTCCGTTTCACCGGTTCCGTTACTGAAATACTGTCAGTTGTTGTGCTAGGCTCCTCTTGGAACTTGTAGGAGTTTCGCGGATGCTGATCTTGATCGGGTGACACGTTGGCAGGATAAGGAGGTATTGTGTTGTTCAGCAGCGGAGAGTCCGTCTGCTTTCTTGCTCGCTTCCTGCCAGGTACTCCGGGTTTCTTGCTTCCAGACACAATATCACTGTCGTCACTATCCTTCTTCTCTGACGTCTTTCTCCTTCTCCGTCTTCCAGGTACCATTACAGGAGACTCCGAACGGGGCCTTCTTGATTTTGCCACCACATCCAACACGGGTGGACTTGCGGTGTTACTTCGAGCATTTCCAAACAGACTTGTTGGAGGTGGAGGTTTTGGATGCATAGCAATAGGAGGTGGGGGAGGATGAGCCACGTGCATTTTACTGTTTGGCGGGGAGCTAGCTCGCAAATGATTGATTGGCAGTGAGGATACTGCAGGTGGTGGCTGTGAGGATGGTGGCGGTGTTACAGGCTCCTTGTGGTGATGGTGGTGGTAGTGATGCGCAACTTGAGCGTAGCTTGGCTGCTGTTGTTGCTGCTGAGAAGGAGGTGGTGGTGGAGGCGTTTGCCTTTTGGGTAACGTGTAGTTATGATCCTGAAGCGCCACAGCAGGATCCGCACGTTGAATGCTAAATTCATGGTGAAGGTTATTTCGGGATGCCATCAAAACTGAAGTGCGATTTGTATTGAGATTCGCAATGGCGGGTGGGGACTTGAGACGAAGTTCCGAGTTTGCGATTTCTCTTCGGATTTCGTGCTCCGTGATGTGGTGCCGTACAGGCTGCTGTTGCTGCTGCGAGATAGTTGTCACGGGTATCGAGGGGCCCCTGAATGACGCCGTGCTCACTTGAAACATGCCACCGGGTCGAAGTTGTTGTTGCTGTTTATCAACTAAATGAGATCCTACTGGTGCTGCTACTTGAGAGGTTAGCGTTGGGGGAGGAGGTAGACGGATTTCCACCGTGGGTTGAGATGCGTTCCCGGTGGAGAGAGAAAATTGTCCTGGAATTTGACTGGTCAGGGTCATTCCATGGGGGAGGGTAAAGGTTCTCTGGGTTCCACCGCCTGGGGGAAAAGTCAATAGGTTATAGAAATCCTTTCTAAAATTGATTCTAAAAGAAGAATTCAAAAAGCTCGTCAACTTACCATGAGGATGTGTCAGCCTCATCGACCCGTTCGGAATATGCTGGACAGTGTAGGCAAACTGACCTGCAGGACCGCCGGAATGGTGGAGCGTCAAAGGAACGATATTGGGAAACCCAGAAAGTCCCTGAGGAACCGTGACACTAGCACTTCTTACCCCGTCACCACTACCCCCCGCGTTAGGAGGAGTAGCGGTGACAATAGTAGTAACGGGCGCATCTCCCCTACCAGTCTGAACGTTACTCGTTGCTTGCGAACTCCCAGTTCCTTGTGGCTGAACTGTGGTGAGGGCGGCATCAATAGCTGCAGACGCCACAGCACCCATATAATTCATGAGGCTCATTTTGACAACAAGAACTTGCCACTCTACTAAATTGTCTATAAACACGGAAAATTGATTCTACAAACCACATAAATTCTTCCAACTGCTCATCATCAAGTTGTTGTAACATATACATCACTAAACTCTTCCCACTTGGTTTCGTAGTCTTTTTTCCCTGCTTCCTGAAACTCGTTTCGTTTCAGCCATCTCCGCTTTCCTCCGCTAAATTCCAGAACAAAGTTCCATTCAAACATTTCAATCGTGACCTGCGAAAGCAAAAATCATAACAAAACATGTAAACAATCTGGTTTTTCGAAGTCACCTTGGCGAACCTTATCCAAACTATATCATAACATAGCCATCATATAATTTTAGCACCAGAGCATTCTTCATGATTCATAATGCGCCAACTCCATCATAAAAATTAATATCATCTCAACATCCTCATCTTTTTCAAACGCATAACATTTTCGTTTTTCAAAAAGCCCAAAAAATTTAGTCAATAGGGATAAGCATCATAAAATATACCCCACCAAAAATTCATATCCCAAAAAAAATCAACCCCAACTCTCCGGTCGCTTATTAAAAGCGCATACACACACCACCCTCCCGTCGTTGTTCTACATGATGCAGCATCAGCAGCATATAATTTCACACGAAAAAATAACTAGCTTACATACATTTTTTCATACACCCCAAATCACAATACTGCTGCACTGCTTTACTACTCCGAGAAAACGAAACAGAGAGTACAGCATCAGTATCATCATCGGCAGAAGCCCAACACATCTCTAAATCTCAATCGCATACCTGTGCTAGCAAAAGCCACTCATCATCATAATCACAATCCAGTAGAAACATCGACGAAAGCAAAAGTATTCGATAAAAAATCCAGTTTCTCTGTGCAGTGTGTATACAATGTGTTTTATACCAACCACCGTGTTACATATATCCATACATTTTCTACGAAACAAGTAGTGAATAGCCCCCAAAAAGCCCCATACAATTGTATCAGGAAAAAAAGGCTGCTTATTGCTTAACACAATAAGCGCTCATCCCTGTACCTCCTCCTCCACTCTACAGACTACCACCTCATCAGTATATACTCATGGAATTTTACGTCTGTTCTGATCCTAACAAACTCTATACCAAAGTATTTCTGTGAAAAAGAATCCTATCAACAAAACAAGCATAAATATACCGTCCACCCAGGTAAGGTATCAAACACAATAACCTGAGATTTTTTTCTTCGAAATAGTGATCCTATCAAAACCACAGAGAATCGAGAATAGGTTCATATTATCCTTCCTCCCACCACCACCATCATGATCATCAACTCTTTTTTAACCCGAAGAACACTGAACACAGTTCGCTGGTTATTAGAACATTGTGTGAGTGTGCAAAAGCTCTAAAACACGAACCAGCACGATAGCAGCGCAGCGATGACGACTTTGTAGCAACTACTACGACGCTTTTTCTCTGCTCGCATTGTACGATTGTACACTGAGAAGTGAACAACTTACAGAAATTTCGGTTAAAGAAATATTTTAAGGATTGAAAAATATATGCCTATCCAGAGAACCATCATCACGGTACTTTTTTTGCATGTAGTACCACCTAATTTTGACTTTGACCTAAGAAAAAAAAATCTCGCGTTTGTTGGCGCATGCAAATTCCACATTCCCCAAGAAATATAACGCATACGTGATTTTCGTATAAATCCGTTTGACAATAAACGAACGAAAGAGGTGGACACCCTTTTCCAACAAGCATGACAGCGACAACGAACCATCACCCTCCAACAGAAACCCGAATCTACCCGAACATTTCAAAAGCCCCGATTTAACGCGACTATCCACGTATATAACCACCACATTATTCACAGAGGGAAAATCGGAGAAATTCCTGAGGAAAAGGGAAATACAGCAGCACACTCAAGTTAACCTTTTCCTGTTTTCTCCTAAAGAGCAGCAGCGTGATTTCTTTTTTTAGTGCTTTGGAGGACCAAGTTCAGGGAAAACTGGTGAGAAAATTTGGAAGTTCACGAAGCGTGATGCAACAGCATAGAGCATCTTAAAAACAGTTCAACAGTTCAACTAACCGTTAGGTATAGCATTTTAAATCCAGCCAGGAAGTATTATTGCTGATTTAAGCTAGATAATCTAATTTCGCAATAACGTATTTGTGCAGACTAAAAAATCAATACTTTAGGTACTTGTCTACCTAATAAAAAGTGTGCTGTACACAATTTCGCAAAACTATCGATTTTACAAACATTCTACGAAATTATTTAGCCCCCTAACTATAACCCTGTGCGCAGCATAAAAGTAACCGGATTTCCAACAAAATTCTCAGTTAACCCCTACATGACAAGTTGCAAAATGATCACCAGAAAGTTCGTCTGAAAAACACCCAAACAAACCACAATAGACGATAGTCTCGTCGAACCTAAATATTCCCCATCGACAACAACGGACCGTATCAGTAAACAATGGCAAACAGAATTGTTCTGAATATCCCCTGAGGGCTCCTTTTGCATGCACGTAACAATACAATCCTGTTCACCACCTCGTTCATTCTTCGTCATTATTTAACCAAAGAGAGTTGAGAAGAGAGAGGGACACCAATGCTTTGAAAAACGTAATTTAAATCAGTAATAAAAATCAGCGTCTGTATTATATGGTGCTTTTTAAACGCTTGCAAGCTTACGTACATTTTGAAACATTTTTTTCATATCATTATGCGCCCAACTACCTGGTAGAGTGAACGTTCTAAATGAATGATGCTCTTTTTTGAGCTTGTGCGTTCAAAAGGTCTAAGAGTATTTTATGTACCTATCTTTTTTACTGCACACTCATTTCGCATTCCATTGCTTAAAAAATCAAACTTGTTAAATTTTTTAAACCTTATCAAGCTCATATTTGACATAAAAAAAACCTAAACAAAACGACACCATGTGCTTCTGTATGAATTTTTATGCTTCCAAAAATATATCATTCCTTTCATTCTCCTTCTAATCTCGATAACCATTCAATGACCTCACCATCCAAAGAATCAGCGCAAAAATATGTGAAATATGAGCATCAACATGCTAAAAAGTCATGAGTATCAGTGCACCAAAAAAGAAGAACAGCTTGACAAACTTTTTTTTAGCTGAAGTAGTCATTACAAACCTAAATGCTTTATGTGCAGTTTTTTTGTATGCCCAAGCGTACACACAATCTGTTTGCTTGTCAAAGTCATACTTAATTTGCAAATCCACAGTTTTTTTCCTCCACAAAATATAATATCCGTTAATGCCTATTATTTTTCCGTGCACAAAAAAACTGCCAAATTGTCCCCTTGAAATTTGCTACTAACACGTATGCGTTATCTTGAAAAAGTATGCCTTTTTTCCATGATAAAACATCAAACATTTAATAGAATGAAACAAATTGCATATTATATTATTATCCGACCTCGGTTTTGGAACAGAAATTGCACTCTAATAAACCTTCTCTCTGGTCGTTCATCGAAAAACTAAGAAACATTGCAAAAGTGTATATCAAGCGGTTACAAGTTCTAAAAATACAATAAGTGTTCGGTGCACTCCGTTCGGGTTCGGAGCTCGGAACAAACTCCATAAAAAAAAGTTGAGGCAACCCGATTCTCTTATAACAGATGAACCTAACCACGTTCAAGGGATATTGGCCAGTAACTTGAAACTTTTTTAGCAACCAACCCGCCCGTTTTTTTTCAAAGAATGAAGATCTACCTCTCTCGCTTCTACCTCAAACTTATTATTATGACTATGACAGATCAATTATAAAAAATAACATGCAGTTTTGTCACAAAACCGCTGCTAATTTTATATGCTGAATTAAAAACTCGGATCCTAATCAGTCCGATGAACAGGAAAAAAGCTAGATAAAACGCTGCACATTTTAGAGTACAATTTTTCCTTTAAAAATCATCTCAAGTGCTTTGAACATACATACTTCATTTTTTATAGCGAAACAACTAGAAAGGCTCGTTAATAAACCTATTTCCAAAGAAAATCTATTTGGCAGACCACTTCCGAAAGAGCGTGAATGCGTTCCGTTCGGAAAGCCAAAGAATAGTGTGCTTTTTTTTTGGAGTAAGTGTACACACTCCTCCAAGCCCGCCATTATTTCCTCCAGCCAGATTTCCAGACACAAACAACTCCACTCCACCAAATTATTATGCTAACCAACTTAAAATGCTTTAAAAAATGGTTAATTTTGTTTAGAAAACTTACAGAACGGTGCTCTGAAAATGCTCCATGTTTGCTACACTTTTACTGATGGCTCTAGCTTTTAATTAGGCTCCAGACTGAGAGAGTAATCCTGCACAACAATTAATGAAAATGATTTGATCAATTGATCATCTTAAATGATGACACACACGCACAAACCGACAATTAAACTAACCTCAGCTAACTTTACTTTTCCAAAAGCTTAACTTTTTCTGGCTAATTGCTAACTTTGTAATTTTGACAAGACTTTTAATTTGGCTTTACATTTTTTCCCGAAAAACTTGCTAATTTTTTTGTAACTTTTTAAAACTTTTTTTAAAAGTTTCCGAAAAAAACGGAAAGTTGAAGACAAGTTCAGCACAAAGTTGTGTGTGAGCTGAGCTGAGAGCAGCAAAGTGGAGCTCAAATTACCCGGAAAAGTAATTAAGTTTTGTGGGGGTGTTCAATGGGCCCGGCGTAGTGTGCGTGATTGAGGCTACCGGGGCGAGGGGGATTCTGAGCCAAACACACAATCACAAACTGCTTTGTTTACCACTGGACCATCTGACATGATCCCCAAAACAAAACATCAGGTTAGGTGACAAAAAAGTGACAACAATTGTCACCTGACCACTGTAAACTTGTGTCAGTGTGATGCAAATTGCGGATTTATTGACAGGATTGATTAATTGATTAGTTAACTGGAGAGTGGAGTAGGGTTTTAAAGAAGGTGGTTAATTTGAGGACTTTTGAGGACCGTTGGCTACCTGTGTCGGTTGCCAAAAGCAAAAGTGATTGCTAGTTTGATCCTAAGTTTTTTAGAGATAACCTAAGTTCCTGTTTTTAAGCTAAGTGCACTGATGACACCACCACCATTAATTTAAAGCATGAAGCACTTTGGCGTTTGAAACACGGGACGCTATAACGGAAGCCTGACACTTTGGAAATGTAAGAACTATAACAGTATGTTGTACAACGCTTTTAAAGTTTAATTTGTAATTTTGCTCTGTTGATCACTGTGCTAATTTAACAAACACTTTGGTTATATCTTTTTAACAGGATTGTTAAGCAATTTGTTTAGTAAATCAACTTACCTCAAGAGTCTGAGAGCAAAAAGAGGGATAACCGAAGGTAGCCACCAGAAGAAGTAGCCACGACAGACAATTTAAATTTGTAGATTGCTGAGTTGCTGGATTAATCAACGAATACTTTGGACTAATCTAGAAACTCTATTTTAAATGCTGGCATTCACTCAACAGAAGAAAACTGAACACTTTTTGAAATACACACAGAAGATAAAACTGAAAACGTCCTTTTTTAACCCAACGACATCACTAAAACACGTTACTTTTAAACTCTGGCCAATTTAAGGCAGAACCCTTTTCCAGGTAGACATTTGAAAATTGTAAAGCACAGGATTTAAAAGCAGTTAACCCGTGTAAACTTGTAACAAACGACCCGTGTGTTAATAAAAAATATTTTAGTTCATCTGAAGGGAAAAAAATATTCTCTACTTCTAATAACCCTCCAAAGATAAATCCAACATTTTGTACAGTGTAGCTAGCTTGTATATGTAAAAATGCTCGTAAAAGAATATTCTCACCATTCTCTCTGGTTAAGTATTAGCAAGAATACAGCGCGTTTAGCCAATAATATTAGGTAGTAGTAGTATCGTATCATCAACCAGATATAATATTTCTTTGGGATTTTGTTATGTCCTGTGTAGTGTGGACTGTGTGGAGTTTCTACCTCTCTTTTTGAGCATAAAAAAATATTATATAGCATACTAGGATTGTGATGATCAACCAAGTTTTTTTTCTGAATGCGTATACGTTATAAGGTTTAAAAATCGAAAAATGTCTGCCAAGCCTGAAGCCAGAGGGCCAAACAAACTCAGATAGATAGAGCCACACACACAACCGCACTTTTCCTTCGTGTTTGTGTGTATACAAGTTTTTTTATTAGAAAACTCGTCATTATACTCGTTGAAGTATACGCGTAATCAAAAGAAGAAAAAAAACGCGTATATAGTATACTGTGTTTTTGTAGCGTTTTTTTTACTATATAGTTCTCATACAAAATTTTTTATACGCGAGGATTGTTCATGCGTTTTAGAGGGTAGATTAGGTTAGCTACTCATTTTTGCGTTTTAATTGCAGTTAAAAATGGATGTAGTATGGATACGTGTTATAAAGCATAATTAATTGTGTGGTTAAGTCGCTTCCCCAAAGTATCTACCCCTTCAGGGTACTAACCCCCGAGTACATTGTAGTTGAAACATCCCTTGCACGATATACGTACTTCCTCGAACGGGGGTTAGATTTTGTAGCGAAGGGGGTTTTACATCACACTCAACCACATATCCTAACAATACTAGATGCACGAACCCAAGCACAATCGCCACCTCTCAAACCAAATTTATAAGTTAATATGAAAATCCGTATTGGTGAGTGTATATAAACGCTCCTTTCTGGATTTTGCACCTCTTTTCTACGTTCTCAAACCATCCACCGCCCCCGTCACGGTCAGAAAAAAAAACTAAACTAAAGAGCTTAACAACAAGCTACTAAAGAGCATCAGAATGTCGGGGTACACTACAGAGCTACACATCACGAATGAAATATTTTCAAGCTTTTGTAGTTGCTTGTATGATGCATGATGGACAAGAAGTCAGGGCATTTTGTTTGAAATGTTTTTCAACCTGAAAAATTTGCAAAGGGAAATGTTCTTGATGAAAATTTAATTCTGAAAATTGGCTTTGAAATATTCAAACCGCCTTGGATTTTACATATCGATTCAAGTTTTAAAGCGCATTTTGAAAAACAATTTTTGTCCATAAAATGCAAAACTTTTTTTTGTATGAGGGGTATACAGGCTCTCTATTGAGCGTATAAATTATAAGCCTACTAGAATATCGATTTTGTACTCTTAAAGAACCTAGTAGGTACATGGATGTATGATCATCAGAGCACAAGAGATATATAGAACCTAAGCCCATTATTACATGGCTTTTTGTAGTATACTCTGTTCTGTGTGTTTTGACTACACACTAATTTAATTGAACAGACATACCAAAAGAGTATTTAGGCAATATAATATTGACAGTTTTGTGTTATGATTTCCGCTAAAACAATTATAAATTCATAGGGCAAAGCACTTTTCTCACGCATAAGTATGGAGGTTCAAGAAGACGTAGTTGACACGTTTCTCCGTTACGGACTCTTTGTGGGGGCGATTTTTCAACTGATTTGCATTGGGGCTGTTATCGTCATGCCGGATAACAAGGCAGAGTGCTGTCATGTAAGATAATCAATCTAGCAGACTATATTGCTCTGATTTTTGCAAATATTAATTTTCTATAAAAAGCTTGTGGTTTTTGTCTGTGCAGGACTCTGACTGCAGCGAAGACGAGCGTTCAATTTCAGACCAGGGCAGTCCTCACATTTCGCCACATCACAAGCACCATAGGCAGAAACGGGACAAGAAGAAACGACGCTAGAAAGTTAACCTAACGCCACCAAAAACAGATCTCACCTTTCGTTTTTTTATGTAAACTTAATCCTGTACAGTATTTATATGCGTGTGCCCTTTTTTAGAAACGTTTTTTTAATGCTCTTCCATTCCATCTTATACTCGTCTTGTTTTTGTACATATTTTTCAAAATAAATGCCATGATTATCTGAAGATTTCGAGAGAAAACTCTGTAGCAGCAGCAGTAGTTTTTTTTTCATCCAACCATACAATTGATTTTTATTTTTTTCTTACTATATTGCTTAACAAAAAGAACAACAAAACAATATTGGAATTAGCATTTTTCTTGTTGATTAAACACGGTAAAGTTTTCACTACAAATTGCTTTTTCTTTTGTGAATACGAGATTATAGGAATTACAACTCGATCACGGGATTTTACAGCAACAAACACTACAACTTCACTTGATACAATTCATATTTTTACTACTACAATGCTCTGTTTTTTTAGTTGAGAAAACCTAATATTTTTTTGCAGATAAACTACAATATATAGTATTAACAGCGAAAAGACATGGAATATTTTTAAAACACATATTATTTAGCTTAACAAACACGCAGTGTGTGTGTCCAAAACACAATTTAATTGTTAACCACTTTATATAACCTTTTTGTTTTGACCATCCACTCTTTTCATTTTGCTACTACACCAAAAAACTCAGCTTTCTGAGAGATAAATACACGCTAGGCTAGGAATTACACGATAAAATTCAAAATTGGATTAAATTTATGCTCATTTTTAAAGATTTCTTTTGTGTTTACAATTACAGCAAGTTATAATTCTACTAACATGAGGTTTAATATTTTTAAAGACATTTTTAACACACACTCAGTGTGACAAATACATAGAGAGAGAAACATTACACTAAAGTGCTAGGAACGATATTAATAACCCTACTTCGGAATTTTATGCTCCTTGATTACTACCTGTGAAAACTGCAATATATATTGTTTTTAGTAAATATTGTTTTTAACGGAACTACACGTCACAGCAAAATGTTTTAACGTTAGCTTGTGGAATAATTTGTTTATGATGCAAAAGAACATTTAACCTTAAAAATTGCTTATTAAATCTTTACAATGGACACAATTGTTTCTTAAGTTGTGTGTTACTTAAACCAGATTTACCAGAAAATCAAGCACAAAACCTTACAATTTTTATACTCTAAAAGTCCAGTTTGAAAACACACTATATAAATTACTCGTTGAAAATACCAACACTGGACTATTACAACATGCTATTAAAATCATCACAAGCAAAAAAAGTGTGCATTATTCAACTAGAAAAATTTGACCTTACGAATAACAATTTTTTTACGGTTTACATATCCAAAAAGGGGAAATCATCTTCTTCAGTTAGTACACACAAACGACATTTTTTATAGAAGCACAACAAGCTTTTTGATTCTGCGTGTGTACTCAACGGAAATTCTCATCTTTTTGTTTACTTCTACATCTTTATACCTCAAGACTCAAGAGAGAGGGATGGTCATTAAAGACTCAATCCAAAAAAGATTTCATACTAGATTCGCTTTTCAATTCAGAGTAGTAGTGTGTGAGGAGGAGCAAAATTAATTTCTTTACTCTACCACCATACAAACAGGCATGTTAAAATGCATATAGAGCATTAATGCAAGTTTGGTTTTTTTGCTGCAGCAAATATTCATCTCGAAAAATTATAGGAATCATCATCTTTGATCAATTGTTACGCGTTTTTTATACAAGGAGATATAGATTACTCCGCAAAAATTGTACTCGCGTTACATTTGGGAAATTAATTTTTTGTTTTGCGTGTGTTTCGCACTCAAGTTTTATGAAAAAACAGCAGGTTATACAATACGACAATTTAGTTTTTTGCAAGTTTCCTTTTTGCAATTCTGCTTTTGTTCTTGGTTTACGTAGAACTTCTTTGTATAGGATTGGATGTGGTTGTTAAATATTTTTATAAATTTTTTGTTCATAATAATTCTTCTCTTTTTTTCTTAAAAATACCACAAATAGAATCGTAGTCATTTTTTTCTGTTACTTGATAATTATACCAAAAAACTGGCCAAAATATTCTCTTTTTTCTCTTACGCGGTTTGGTATTTTAGTAAGGGGGTGTAATAAATTAGCCTTCCACTTGCAGTTGAGCCTCGTCTGCAATAGTCAAAGTACAATTGGTAAAGTTTACTTGTAGTGGATTGGAATCTTAGAAGATGTCATTAGTACTCACTTGATACTCCATCCACCAGACTAGAATCATTCGCGTCTCCATTCTCTACAGAGGGGGATGCACCATCCTCACCTGATGGTCCCGATCTACAAATACAAAAGTTACAATCTTCAAAAACTGCCACTTTCATTTCAGCATTGTCCATAAAATATACTTATTGTTTTTTAATACCTGCCACCAGCATTATCATCGTCCTCCTTGAACGTTACTCCTTTCGACTTGCCAGAGGTACTTTGTCCATTCGCAGTCCCGTTAGCTGTCTTTGAACTATTGTCACCCGGCTTGTTCTTAATGATCGACTTCTTCTAAGCAAATCACAAATATTTATCAGCTACGAGATCTACAAAACTGATAAAGTTCAATGAAACCTACCTGGTTCTTTCCAGACCCTTTCTTTTGCCACTGCTGCCCACCACTCTGGCCCCCAGACCTGTTTGGCACTTTGGTTGCTCCTGAGATTCGCATCTGCTGACTCATCTGATCATACAAACTTTGCTGAAGAACCTGGTTGCTAAATTGATGTCCCATAGGTAAACGCACGTTTCTTCCAGCTCCCGCTGCAGCAGCCAAGTTATTGAGATTCGCATTACCTCCGTAATTGGGTCCCCAAGAGCCCACAATCATGCCAGCAACCTCTAGATGACCTCCTCGACCTTGTACTCTTCTCTGGCGATTTGGAAGCTCCGAAATCAATGGCATTGCTCCCGTTCCCCTGTTCTGCAGACCTAGCAAACCTCCAGCAGCTGCTGCAGCAGCAGCCTGATACTGGGCTCCGTACAGGTTTGCGTATGCGTTAGCAGGGTTTCCAGTAGATAATCCAAAAGGATTTGCTCCTGGAATTGTTGAACTAGCACCAAGAAGACGATTCCTACCGCCTCCGGTTGTAGCTGCAGCAGCTGCTGCTAGCTGGGTCAAAGGAGCTACTGATCTAGCTTGACCAGCAATTCCAGCGTACTGGGAAAGGGGATAGGTCAGACCAGTTGGTGGGGCTATCACTTGGTTCATCAAGGGAGCTGGAAATCAAATGAGCAGTTCATTAAGCAAAATACACAAAAATATTCGCAAATTCTCTTAAGTTCTAGTTGCTTACTACCGTTGTTGGCGAACAGGAACGGGGCAGGTATCTGTGGAGGTACAAACTGCACTTTAATCCCATCGAGAATGGCCATCCTCAACTGATCAATGTTAAACACGAGATCCATTTTGAACCCGCAAATCTCTGCGAGAGTCTTTCCAAGCGCCTGTTGCTCCAGAATATAGTTGAACACTTTCCCGTTGAAGAAGAGCCAGGGACAGAAAAGCATGTACGGAATTGGTGCACCACATGCGTCGTTAGCCAACAGGGCCATCTCACAACCCTCCATAAACAGATGGGACAAGTGGATTCCACGCATTGTCAAGTTGCTCACCTCAATATCTTGAGCAATGGTGGGATCCGTCATGTCCTGAATGAAAGCCTGTGCGATAAACGCTTCAAGCTCGCATTTGCGCAACACCTTCTTCTCCGTTCCAAGAATGTACCTCAACACACAAGTCAAAACGAGCATCTGCTGCGGCACGCAAGTGGAATCAAGAATAATAGCCTTGTCTGACTTCATTATCGTAAGAAAAGCTCTAATCCGCTTCCTTTTGCATTCCTCTTGATCCCTGGGGAAATCAAAATCCAGTTTCATAAGCCGAACAAACACTAGAACTAATGCACAGTTCCAAGGTTTGAAACATTTGATCCATCAACTTACCCTAGCCATAACCTCTCCACAGTAGGAACTCCCCACCCAATCTCAACTGCATTGACAAACTGCGTTTTGTTGTTTCTGAGAATGGGACAGAACGTTGTTTCCTTAACCTGAATAGTAGGCACCTTCTCTCCCCTCTGCTTGGCGAGAAACTGGAGGTGATGAAGATTGAACAGGATCGCGTATACTCGTTGACGCAGTGGACGGAACAGTTCGTGTGCCTTTGGGAGCTCGCTGTTCTTTACGTCCTCAAGCAACGCTGGCAGCTTGACTTCCTTCTACTCAGACAAGCAAAAATGTTTCAAATAAAAATGTTTCATGAAAAGTTAAATGATAAGCTTCAAACCCTCACGTTTTTCAGAATCTGACAGATGTACGGAGACATAAGCCCACTTTTGTGACGACTGATGGCAACGTTTTCGATCTCTGGGTTGATTCTATAAAGCAGCTTATCAAGTGTTGATGTGCTCTTTGCAGTGGAATTTGGAGGTGATGCCTCAGCCCCATTCCCGTTGCCTTCGCCATTCCCATTAACTGTTCCGTTTTCGGGTAGTTCTGCGTTCCCATCCGAGAATACTTTAGATACATCCCCCTCAAGTTTCTGAGTATCAGATGGCAGTGCAGCAGAAGATGGTTCTCCAGCAGCAGCAGCACTCACTGCACCGTTACTTCCGTTCCCATTCCCTTTTCCAGCTTCCTTCTTTTCCTTGCCATCTTTCTTGGTGCCTTTCTTCTTGTCCTTGCTCTTTTGCACTCCATTACCTTTGGTGTTGTTGACATCAAGATAATACCGGAGGCACTTTACAACTTTCTCGGAAAGCACCCTAAGCTTCTCCTTTTCCTCCTCAGAGCCCCCTGCCAAGTTGATAATCTCGCCAACCTTTTCCGGCTCGACAACTTCCAATTGCCGGGTGAACTGAGCGATTTTCTCTATCACAGACGCCTTTGTAGAAGTGTCAACTTGAATAGAGGAAAAGAAATCTTTGAGATCGGTTTCGGAAAGCATGTGATTCCCGAGCAGGGCTGCAAAGATGAAAAACCTCTCCTTTGGCAGGTCAAGCGTCTCGAACACCTTCTTCAGCTTCACCTCTACCGTTTCTAGAGATCCCTACAGTTTTAAAATAGATGGTAATTAATTTGTGTTCATAAGTTTTGTAATCACGTGAATTACAACTCACAAGTTCCCACTCACTTTAAACGTCAATTTCAACTTTTGAGCGGAAAAGTAGCGTTGTATGTCAAAAACGAGGTACTCTGGGTCGTCCGCTATTATCCCTTGAAAGCTGTTCCTCTGGCAGAACCTCACTATATCCTTGTGGTGATCCTCAACCGTGCACATCTAATTACACATAATTAACTTTTCAGTTTAAAAACTAATTCAGGATTAAACAGTTGGTTACTTTTTACTTGAACTTACCATTTTCATGTGCAACGTCCTAAATGCAAGTCGTATAGACGACCTCAGAAAAGCCGGAGGGACCCACCAAATTCTAAAGTGAAACAAAGCGTTAATAGTAAATAACTTCCAGAAAACTGAATGTCAATGTGATGTGAATAACTCACTTTGGCGGTGGCTTCTTCTTCAAAGTAACATGCTTCTGAATCTCCTCAAGAAATCGGTACGTTTCCTCTTGCCTCTTCTTCCACTCCGTTTCTAACCTCTCAGGTTCGAGACACCCGTTAAAGAATATAACCAAATCCAGATTGGACCCTTGAACCACCGTGGAAAGGTTCCTGAGAAACTGCTCCATCTTGTTCCACTGACCCCCACATACCCAGTCTAGATAAACAAGAAGCAAAGCAAACATGAAATACAATCCGAATAATACGTCATCAACCACCACCACCACTGCCACCTACGCAATCTCATTACCTGGATAGTATCCTCCATACAAACGATCCAAACAGCACTCTCCATCAACAACCAATTTGAGAGGCCCTTCACTCTTTTTCGTTCTGGCTTGTGCCAATTTCAACAGGTCAACTTGCTCCACTGCATTGGGTATATTCTGTGTAATATGGGACTACAGCAAAACAAAATAACAATCATTAAAAGTCACTGACAATGGAAATGACATAAATTACTGTGCAAAAAACAACTTACTTGCAAATCGCTAAGCCCCATGATTCCTCCGTTTTTTGTATTATGACTCCAGAAACCGTAACAAGATTTATAACGCGACGAGATACTGATAAAAATGGTATGACTTGATCACAATATAAACCAGTCTATGATTCTCCCTGAATAATCCGTGTGTGTACTATGTTTTATAAATTATCCTTAAAATCTATATTGTTCTGCACCAAAGTTGCACTTGAGGGTATGTTACGGACTCCAGTCCTGCAAAGTACAAAGTACAACAATTGATAGTTCATTCATTTATTTAAACGAAAAGTATATTATTATGTCACGCACATCATACCTTTCTGTAAATCCAAAATCGACCAGTTATATCATCGACCTCCTAAAACCTCTAAAATTAGTAGACTCAGCCTCATGATAAGCATGTATCTTAATCAGTCATTGTCACAACCTCTCTCGGCTAGTACGCTGCTCATCTCTATCTGGTTTATAGTCCAAGTCCAGTAGTGACTCTGTTACGCTCTGCAATTCCAAGAACACCTCCATTATTACAACACCTCCAAAATCCATTTCATAATCTCCTCCATCCAAAGCCATCTTCCTCATCATCACCTCCAACAGCTTTGCTCACCTGTTCGGAACTCCAACGTTACAACATCCTCTCAAAACAAAATTGCTCAACCCGTAAACAAAAAAATAAATATCTGCCAGCACTTTAGTAACCACGACACTTTTCCAAAACACACTAGTCCCGTGTCAGTGTCACCATTCCAATCCAAAACAATAAACCGTCCATCCAACAATCCTCCTTCTTCACCCGGTACCCTCCAAACCGAAAAATATAACTAAAACTAAACTAAAAACCCGTATAATTCTCTCATGTACCGGTAAGGTCCTTCCTTAACAAAGCTATTCCTCTTGACAAGCAAACGCACACGCGCACAAAGAAAATCTAATTAACTTTAAATTAAAAAAGGAAACAAGCCGTGTTGAGTAGTAGCAAAGGGACTGTTGAGTAAATTCTATAAAAAACCCGTTCTGATAAATAAGTCTACACACTTGGTATCCTTCCTGTTAAGGTGTAAAAAGGCTCTCTTTTAATCTGAAATGCAGGTCAGCAGTACAATTATTTTAAAACACAAGTTAACTAAAGGGGAAATTATTAGAGAGAGAGAGATAGCTTCTAAAACAAAAAGTTGTGAACACTCTCCGTCTTCTGTACACTATGTACTATTGATGCACAGGCTGTGTGAAAATTGAATGAATTTCGGAGAAGAGTGATGCGATTCAGGAAGCGTATACGCTACACAAGTCAGAAGTACGGTAGATGTGAGATCTGTAGTAAAATGGATTGATTGGGAGAAATAAATAGAGAGCAGCAGCAGCAAAGTAAGCAGAATTACATCTCGTCTCTAGCTTTTAACATCTTTCATTTCCCTTCGGCTGGCAAGTAATTTGGAAGGATTGAGTAGAATGGCATAAATAAACTGAGAGAATGAATGTAAGTGTTGGGTCCGTGTTTTTAGAGAGTTTTAGTATGAACTTCCTATCTAGTTTAGTTTGATGATGCGGGGTACTATGTTGTAATTGTAAGTAAGGAGAGACGGCGAATTAAAACTACTGAATTTGTTCAAGTTGAAAGGATAGAAAGGTTTGGGTTTTGTTTGAGAGTTATTGTCCGTGAGCAGTAAGCAGGCTGAAGAGCTAAAAGCATGTACATGGAGTTTACTTTACTGTTAGGTGAAATGGATGTATGAACAGGGATTTATGAGGGGAAGGATAGTGTCTGTAATCCGCACGGGCGGGCGGAGTGTGAAGAGGGTTTTATTTTATAACATTTGGCATGAATTATGTTTGAAATATTTAATCAAATTTCATTTCCATGAATAGCTTGTTTCTTAATTTTCACCTGAAATCTGAGTTCGCTGGATGTCATTTTAAAACGCGACAAAGATTAAACTAGTCAGTTGTTCAAACCTGTTTTGCAATTTAGTTTATTTAAGTTCATCAAAAGCAAAAGCATAAAACATGATTATATGTACAGCACGTATAAAAGTACAATAATTTATTTATTGAAGAACTTATTTCTATGCAAAAGGCAGTTGAATCCTAAATTCGAGGCATTATGTTTTGTACGACATTTTTACAATCATTTGAAATATATTAGTAATGCCCACTAACCATAATGTTTGTAAATGCGATTTACTGCTAAATCGCAAACTCCATTAAGCACATTCAAAATATTTTAGTTCGCATAAATTGATGACATCCAAAAAATGCATTCTGCATACTTTAGTAAATTACTTGTATCATACCCCTTCCCTACACCTTTACCACCATTCACCCGAATCATCTATCACGTTTTTCAGGTTATATACCCATTCACCAAATACTCACAATCTCGCATTTTAGTTTCCGTTCGCGTTGAGTAGATGTAGTGGCTACACAAACAAGAAAAAAAGCAGCTTTAAAAATTCAAAACACTTTTTCAACGATACTCTTTCGGACAAAACCTCTCGCAGAGCAGCGGTGCGGTGGTGGAGTGGGTGATGACGTTAGTTTAAAAAACCATACATACATAATGCGTGCGTTATAATATCAGATTTCATTCCATATCCCCAACAGCACATACACAACTTAACACTAATGTCAACAAAGCTATTGCACCTAACACCTAGAAAAAAACGCTAATGCAACCAAACGAAACCAGATCCCAAAAACTGAAATCATAAACCAAAACAATTTTCCAACAACTCAAGTTTCAGTTTCCAATTTCCAAGAATATTCCCCTTCATCCCAAAACTTCATTCACAAAGAAAGTCCATGCAAAAAACACACGCATTTCAGCAAATCACTCCATAATCCGTAGCATGTTTTTTATTGATCCCAGAGCATTATTCTCCAGCACCCTCCAAAATAATATTTCTCGATCTATCACGCACAAAAAAACAGATAATAATCCCAACAAAAAGTATTTTCAGAAAACCCTTTTTTCTCCACAAATTCCAAACAAGCGAGAATGGAACGAGAAAACGGGTCGATTGACGAAATACCAGAGAATTGCTTAGGGTTGGGATAAAAGACTGGGGGTGCTTTCTCTTTATGCTTTACAATCTACATATTACCCGGGTAAAAGTAAGACCCACAAAAGCTCCTCTGTCCACGATCGCGTGCTACAAAGGAACCCCTAAAAACATATAAGCGTATACACTTCATCCAAATACCTCATTATGCACAAAAAGCATACACTCTCCAACCCACCACCACTACCATTCACTAAAAAGAAAGCCCCGTTATACACAACCTTATACTTTCTCCAAGCCCTGTCAAAAGGTATAAAAATCTACACTAAAGCACTACACTCCATCCCGTTATACGTGCTAAAAAAACTCTCACAAAACACTACTCACTAGATCAACTTAAAACAAGCACGTTTATTTGTATTTGTTTCAGTTTAAGAAAATAATTTTTAATCTTGAGTAAAACTGTACCCGACAATACCACCAAAGCTTAGTGTACGTGCATGTGCGGTTTTGTGTACGAAACTGTGATTAGTTTTAGGTGGAATGTCGTGTTTGTTCGATAAATTTTAATCAGAATGTGGTGTATACAAAGGTGAAAGGTTAGAGTAACCGAATTAGTTTAGAAATTACAATTTGGGAGTTGAATAATCATTATCAGAGAAATCGTTATAGAGCTTCCTTTGGGAAAATTAAGAAAATGCATATTCACGTAGTACCTTGATAAACATTAAGATTAAAGTGGGTAATTCGGGGTGAGGAGTATCCTGATGGATTTGAGATAAAGGTAAGGTTAATTGTGCATTTCATTTAATTGTGGTTATTGTGTAGCATCTTAAATTAAGCTTAAATTTCATAAACTAACTCAATAATTAAGCATTAAGAAACCCCATTCCCCTGTTATATCCACACACCACACAACCCGATCGATTGAGAAAGTCCTTGGCCAAGTACCGTTTTATATAATTTCCCTATTTTCTCTCCTCTAAAACTTTCTCTTTTGTACACTCTCGACGTATCAAAAGCGTACCCTTTTTCCCCAACAAAAAAATAAGCCTGTACAAAAACCCGACCACAGACATCAAGTCCTCTAAGCTCGAAAGAGAAAATACAAAACAGCAAAAGAGTGCCCAGTCCTTTTAGTACACCTACTACTCTGCTCTCAGGTATCATGAACCCTACTCGCTCGTGTGCTCGTGTACGTCTCTGTGTAACGTAATGGATCTAATTTGATTTTTGCGCAACAACTTTAATATCATTTTATGCAGGAAATGAAAATGTAATTATGAAACTTGAAAGGGAATTCTTGTCGTGCTTCCTGTCTTTTAATTTAACACGTAAATTAATGACGGGACTTGCTTTATAACACGCAAATGTTTTTTTTTCTAATAACGTATGAAATGTGGAGTAAACCGCAAAAACCGCAGATTCATTATAATCCATCAGAAGCCTTTCTTTCACAAAACCAAAAATCAGATAAAAACCCACAAACCAATGTGTTTATTTTAGCACACCAGTTAACGTAACGCTACAAAGTAAACAGGAAATTATTGATTCGAGACCATGCGTGTTGATTTCATGTGACTAATTAACATGTTCTCAATTTCCAGACCACAAAACGCACCCCGGATTATAAAGAAAAACAAAAAAGCAACATAAAATTCGTAAAAAACACCATTCGTGATCCATAAATATCATTATTTTTCATAAAAAATCGAAATCATATCAATAAACTTGTTCTTCAACACACAACGAAAAAAGCAGCAAAAGTTCCTACGTACTTTCACTTAAGATTTTTGAAGATAAACGCGAGTGTGTGGTAATAGCACACAGCATCCAGAGATCTTGATCACCATCCAAAAAGATTCTAAAAACGGGAGCACTTCCAACCAGCCAGAGTCACTCCGCAAGTGGTTGTGCTGGGAGCAGGAACTCTCAGCTTTCTCCGTTCAAGTGGCTCTCGTGTCTCAAGGATTTTATTTGTCGTGTTCCGTGATTTGTCATAGGATATTTTTACGTGCAAGTGTAAAGTGAAACACGATCCTAACACTTTTGTATAAAAAGTGCATCCAGTCATCATGAACAGATAAACTTAACCTAGAAAAAAATTAAATTAAAAAAACTCAACAATGCCAGAACAAAGCAACGACTACCGAGTCGTCGTGTTTGGAGCTGGAGGTGTGGGTAAGAGCAGTCTGGTGCTCAGGTTTGTAAAAGGAACGTTTAGAGAAGCGTACATACCCACGATCGAGGATACTTATCGGCAGGTAAGAACCCATTCATTTCTCCTGTCACTAGAAACGGAAATGTAATTCATTTCACCTATTCTATGAAGTAGTGCTCATGGGAGGTTCTCCCAAAATAAAGGTTCTTTTTGGAGCATCTAATTAATTTCCAGTTTTAGCAAGCCAATCCGGAGAAAGAAAGTTTTTATATACGCGTAATTATCCGTAACAAACGTTTCTCCACACCTGTACGAATGTATAGAAAAAGAAAAAAGTAAAGAGAAAGTTGTGCCAATGATTATAATCGGCTTGAAGGATACTTTTTTTCTCATGAAAAACGAAACTTTTGTTCACAAAACTATGTAGCCCAACTTTCCTAGCAAAAGTGCCCCAAATAAAATCCGAATCGATTTTCGATTTCAAGCTTTTCTCTACAAATCAGCTTCATGTGCTTTCCCACCCGGAAGAATACTTCCAAAACATGTCAACTTGACACGTTAATCCGTAGATTAATATTTAAGAAGATTAATCTCTCGCTTCTTCCAGGTTATCAGTTGCAACAAAAACGTATGCACGCTCCAGATAACAGACACAACGGGATCACACCAGTTCCCTGCCATGCAGCGGCTTTCCATAACCAAAGGTATTGAATAATGCATGAGATTCTTCTCCACCTGACACATCCCCAAGTGTCACGTTAAAGTTTTCCAGAGAAAAAGCTTTTAAAAAATCAAAACATGCTTGTTTTCGTACAGGTCATGCCTTCATTCTCGTGTACTCAGTGACGTCAAGACAGAGCCTGGAAGAACTGAAGCCCATGTGGGAAATGATCCGGTCCATCAAAGGTGATCTCACCGACATACCTGTCATCCTCGTGGGGAATAAGTGCGATGAGACGGATAATAGGGAAGTTGTTCAGGTATGATAATCCTTTTCTGACGCTCATCAGTTTTGGCATTTTCATCCACACGTTAGTGCTTGTTTGGATTTGAAATCGATACTCGCATAAATATTCTCTGCATCTTAATTTTTATTACTTTGGGTTTGTTTAAGGGTGTGTTCATAATATGCAAAGCACTATGAAAGCAATATAGTTTCTTGTACATGCTATTTTCCCAAGTTATATTCACATCTGAACATCCCCGTTACAAAAAAAGGTGACCCTGAAAAAAAAGCCCCTAAAAAGGCATAAAAAACGCAAAGCAGTAAAAAACCACCACGCTAACACATACACACATCCTAGTAAAACCAGAGGAGTCTGAAACAAGTCCTTGCCAAAATACCATCACGAGAGCATAACATGCCCGGACGTGAAGGCCTTCTCTTCTCTCGAAGCTTGTGTTCGCTTTCTCTTTGCTTTCACTTTGGTGTTTGGTGCTCTGATGATAAAAGATGATGTTAGTTGGTTATACTTTTTTACTAAAATGCAGAACAGCAGTAGAGAGCGCAGAGGGGGATATAATATTCCCTTCACACAAGAAAATAATATTTTACGCTTGCATTATTAAGTGGGAAAACGAGGGGGAAATGTATAGTATCATGCACTTAGGCTGGAGAGAAAAACTCGTGAATCCTTCGTTTCTAATATGGATTCCAATTTTTATTATCCCGATTCTATGATTTCTCGCCCACGGAAAAGGAAAAAACAGAATTTTTTTGGTTATTTTCGTTTGTACAGAAAATTATTGCTTTTTCTTCATCCGCTTATAATACAAGATAAACATTCTTGTGAAGAGTGACTTTTGGCTTTTATTCTTCCTGAGAACGCTGTTGTGTGTGCGGATGCGTGTGATGCTTTTGTTACGCGAGTGGGTGTGTGGGAAAATAAATGAACCGTTTATTTTCTATTTTTGTATTTGTCGCGATAATTTTTTTCGAATTTGTTATCACGTCACTGTGTCCAATTTTTTTGTCTCCTTACCCAACAATCCTGACCGTGAACTAGTTACAGCAATAAAATATTAGTCTTAAAATTGGTTACAATTTCCTAGCGCCAGGAGTAGTCCATAGTTGTCTGGACCGTACTAGCTGCTCAAACAGATACAGATTCTCTTTTGGCGTCTCGGTGCTTTTATGCCCAGACCATATAGAGTACACGATGTACAGATCACTTTACAAGCTAGTACGGATGGTTCGGGTTTTCCTGGGGTAACTCTGTACACTCGCGTAGTAAAGTATTTGCAAAACGTACAAATTGGGTTACTGCCAAAGGCCATACACCAGAAATTCATTACCAGAAAGTGAAAGTCAATGGAGAAGAGGGCTATAGGTTCATCACGCCCCCGTATCGTGTTACCCTTAATAATGCTTTCTATCAGTAGTAAACGTCTAGTAAAATCCTAATGAGCTGGATATAAAAGACCGAGAAACAAAATCAAGATGGATGCTGTTGCTTCCGCTTTTACGTGTATTTACAGCATTTTCCATTTTCTCTCATGCCAAATCCCATGTTTTTCTGCTGCTCAATGTCAGGTTGTTTTTTGCCTTACTGGGGGGTTATTGCGTCATTGCTACTACTCAAGTGCGGTGGCGGTGTTTGTGTGGAGCGGCATAATATTCCTGTCTTGTTTTTTAAAAAATCAGCAGAATGCCTAACACCTTTATATGCAAGAAAATAATGAAGTCTGTTGGATTCCACCCACATACGGTACTTGACAGCCACAAACATCTCGCACACAAGTGTAACGTTTCCACTTTCACTTGTGCACGTAGTGTTTGAGAAATAATCATGTTAACCCGGAGTTGATCCTTGGCATACTACGGTCCAGTACGGTTCTCGGGGTAATTTTTCCATCATCTTGCCTATTGACCATGATCCACATCTCTTTAAAAGGCTTGGGATGCTGTAACTTGAGATAGATGGATAGTAGAAGGAGAGGGTTTTCTGTAATGTACACCTAATTAGGATACCCTACTTGTTGAAAAGGTTTTATTGAGATTAGCAGCAGAACTTTTTTTTCGCGTTTTTTGTTCCGATGCTTTTAAGAATTTGCTTTTGTCTGAGAGTGAAAGGCTTGAAGGGATAGAGAACTTTTTTTTTTCTCTGAAAACAATAGCTTGTTTCTTTTCGTATAATTTTTTGGATAATTAATTACGTTATTGAAGCTTCGGGGGGTTTTTTGCACAATAGTGTATGGAAATTGGATATTTGAGGTCTCTTGGTACACCGCTTGCTCTAGTACGCTTTTTATTGTTCGCTCTACTCACGTACCACTCCATTTTCATAAAGTTTAACAGAATCTCTATTGTGTGATGCGACAAGAGAAAGTTCTGGGACCACAATATGCTGTTGAGGAAAATGAGTTCATAATTTTGTACGAAAAGAAAAACTATTGTGTCGACAGAGAAAGAGTTTTTTTGGTACTCTTGGGATACTCGTGTCAGTTGGGGGAGAAAGTTGTCAGGTACTTGAAGGCTTTTCTGTAAAGACGTTGAGAAACTTTTCTTGTGATTGTTACGCGAGTGGTGGTGAAAGTGGAGTAGTGGAGTTTGGGTTTTTTGGGGCGAAGTGAGAATCTCTTGAAAAGCTCGTGTGTGTAAAGCTTTTAATTTGGAAAATTCTTAGCTTTTAATTTACAAATTCCTTTTTGTTACAGAAAGAGGGCGAGGCAGCAGCCCGAACGTGGCAATGCAACTTTATCGAAACATCGGCCAAAACGAATCACAACGTGCAGGAACTGTTCCAGGAACTACTGACGCTGGAGAAACACAGGAACATGAGTTTACAGCTAGACTCTAAAGGAACGGCGAAAACTGCCACGAAAAAGGTTAAAGAAAAGTGTTCACTCGCTTGATTTCACTACCCTGGGGTTATTAAATGCGTTAATCTTTTTATATGTTAATTTGTTAATCTCTCTCGGATGGTGAAACATTCCGCTACTTAATCACATGAGTATAATTTTACACGTGCGTGAATGCTTAAGTATCTTCCAAGCAACCCTGTTTTCCCGTGTAGTGTACTAGACTGTTATCCTGTTGGAAAATAACCTATATATTCTAGAAGAAACACATAATCATGTAAAATGCTTCCTGGTTCAAAAAATATCATAAAAAATTGTGTAGCTGGCTATATATGAAAAAATCAGGTGAAACGAGTTACCTAATTCACAAAATATCAGGTTTTTTGTAGGAATACACTTCTTTGTTTTAAACTGACAAAAACTGACCCAAAATTTCCTAAAACATTTAAGGCTAATTATAACTAAATATACGTGTAATACGTGCAAAAATTTAAAAATTTCAAAAAACCCCATTTCAATAAGATGAGAGCATATAACCGCGTCGTCAATACGTGCTGTGAATTGTACAAATTGGAAAGAAAAATTTAGGAAATTTAAGATGTCTTTTAAAATAACTGCCTCGTTAAGGTAAAAATTGTCCGTTTTTCGCTACACAATCGTAAAAATCACTAACTTTTTCTTGCCATCTTCTAAACTTTACTTTCAAACAAAATCTCTTCACTACACTTTTTTCAACAAAATCTTTCAAATATAATCTTTTTTCGGCTATTTAAATGTGTGTGCTATTTTTAGAAGGATTTTTTCCAACGAAAAAATAAAGAAAACCAAGTGCTTCTAAACTGTCGGGAATAAGGATAGATTAACGTTTTCCAACAAATTACGTTTTCAAATTTTACTACCAACGAAAGTTTGTTCTATATTTCTAGATTTTTTCAATCGTTGTTGCTCAAAATATTAATTATTCTTGTCTCGTGTCATGAAAGAAAAAGTGCATCTTTTTTCACACGAGCATATAAACTAATGTTCTTGATTGTTGGTGCTATAATAGGTAGTCTATTTGGTTTATTGATTTTCCAGAATTCTTTCAAAGTGTCTTGTGTACTAAACTAGCAAAACAAAATGCAATGAAGTTACAAAATGTGTTCTTAACGAATCCAGCAGAGAAATAAAACTCTTTTGTCCTAAACTTGTATATAAGTTAGTTTGTAAGTAGAATTGAGTGTCTTCATAAGAGTATTGGAAAATGCGTTTTCAGTACCAACTTCGTTGTGGGCTTAAAAAACGAGAAATATGCGCTAGTAAAAAATCATGAAAAGTAGTGTGAAATAACTTGCTTGATTGAACATGGACTTGTGGGAATAACGGAAAAGGTTGTTTGTAAACTTGCCTATTTAAATAGATTTAAGCGTTTTAAATGTTAGAATTTGCAATACTTACAGACAACGATCACAACTTACTAATGTATCCTACATTAACTTTCACATTTACTGTTTTTAGGTGCAATAGGTTTAAGGAAAACTTTGAAAGTGAGAAAAAATCTAGCCTGTTTGAAAAACAATCTTGTGTATAAATACCTAAATTATAAAAAAATGTTAAATTGACGCGTGTATGCGTGTTTTATTGTACATAATAAACCGGTTTGTAAGATAGTAGGTTATAACCACACGTTTTAAATTTTTTTAGGAAACATACTTGACTATCGTGTTAAAACATTAAAGTGTAAATAATTACCAGGATCTCTTTGTATATAAAAAACACGGGATTAAACGTCTAAATAATTTCAACTGCTGCGGGTATTCAGTGAGTAGGAGTTTATATAGGTTTATGATCTCTGTGTAGAGGTTTGCGCAAGAGTAGGTGTGAGATGAATAAAACGTAGAGCGTTGATATGAAATGGGTTGTAAATAGATTGTAAAAATGTTGATTTTGTTTGTTTTTAATTTAGGTTTTACTCGTTATCTTGTATTACTGGAAATTATTGTGTAAGAAGGAGAAACGGAAATTATGGTAGGTTAATTGTAATCGTTCCGTATGCGTTTGATGTTTGACGTTTGGTTGGGGAATTGTGAATTAATGTATTGGTTTTTTGTATTTACTTTAAAACGTGAATAAAATAACACCTTGTCTTATTAAGCGTTTGAGGTTTTGGTTGTTTCGTTGAGATGGAAATAAGTTGCGTTTATTTGTGGAATGTTGGGGCGACTTGAGAAAATGGGAAGTATTTCATAACAGGTTATTGTAGAGTTGCATAATCACGATTGAGTTGGCTAAAATAATGATACTTGACAGTATGACTTCTACTG
Organism: Entomobrya proxima; assembly: GCA_029691765.1. NCBI lineage: Eukaryota > Metazoa > Arthropoda > Collembola > Entomobryomorpha > Entomobryidae > Entomobrya > Entomobrya proxima. Next base: position 10,800,518 of record CM056169.1, read on the forward strand.
ACGCTTGCGGGGATGAAGGTCAAAGGTTGGATTTGGAAATTAAGCGGCTGGAGGCTGTAGAGAGGGATCTGCTGCACCAGATTGGCAAGACGTAAGTTACCCCATGCATCTAACACAATTATGTTTTTTGTACCTGGCAATAAGGATCTTTCATCCCTCACACAAGAGAGTTTATTAGCTGTGTAGGCGAACAATGCCATAAGCTCTGTTGTTGCATTGTTTAGTTTAGTAATCTGCGTAAGCAAACTGGTTGAAAATATGGCAGTCCTTTAGCAATAAAATGCAATCTTTTGCGTGCGACAAGGCGACAACCCCCTTCTCCTTGTACGGAGTATCGAGTGTAGGAGTAAGTTTCCTAATTTGGCAAGTATGTACACAGAGGAGCAGTAAATGATATGCCTAACCTTCCTTCTTTTATGTGGTCCATAAAAAACTGTGAATTTTATAATGCCTTTCACTTGAGATACGATTATGTATTACTTGTTTATCAATATCAATCAAGATCATAAGAGAGCTACTTACTCAGCAGTTCAATTTGAATTTTTCTGTTATTTACTTTTTGAAACTTTTAAAAGCAGTAAAATCATGTCCGAATCGGACTACGCCCGAAGACGGGATGAACTGAATCGTCTTCTCCAGCGGGATGAACAGGAAATTAGGGAAATTATCCAGGAAAGGGATCAGGCGAGGAAGGACAAGCGAAATGTGGAGTCTGCTTACGCGGATGTACAAGAGTACGTGACGTGTTTCAAAAATTAGTTTACATTTTTTTAGATTCTAAACTTAACGATGTACATATTCCAAAATAGAAAATACGAACGCGTTCTGAAGAACTTGATGGTGCTAAAGGAAAAGGAACAGCTTCTGGTGGAACGAGACACAGAAAATGTTCTCAAGGTCAAGCAAATGGACAAGGATCTTGAAAAATTTAAGGAAGACGCACATAGACAAGTTGCTCTGTAAGTTAAATACATGACAAGTTTACAAAATCTAAAAATGTTCTTAAACTCACATTATTTCCAACAGCGAATACCAATCCTGGTTAGCAAAACTAGCAGAAGCGGAATCCACCAACATGAGACTCAAGGCAATCATGAAGAAAGCGGAAATGCGAGTAGAAAAGTTGGAACACGAACTGGGTCAAAAGTCTAAAGAAAACAGTGAGCTACATAATTTGTGTGACGAGCTTATCAATTCAAGCTCAAGGAAAAATTCGAGACAGGATTAATTGCCTCATTGAATTTATTGAATATCACGTTACCAAATTAAATTAATACAGAAACGCATGATAATAGTTACATTTCGTTTTTTATATTGTCAGTCTTATTTCATGGAACACAAAGTATATACAATTACACGGTGTTAGTTTAAACGAGTTGATTAAATTCGATTATAATGTACAATTAAGTCAAACCTTCATTACAAGATCACCTTGCTGGAAATACAACGCAATTAGGTAAATGAACAGGTTAAGAGTATTGATATAGTCAAACACCCTCTCATCACATACACAATTCTCACCCTCCTCAAAATGAGACCCCCACTCGTTACTAAACCTATTTCTAATCTTAATCAGCACCCTAACGATACTCCTCAAATCCGACATTACGCTAGGATCCACCGGTTTGGTAAGACAAGCTAGTATGGCATAAAGCCACTGTCCCTGACATTCGTTCAGAAACCCAAAATTCTGCACCCAGAGGAGATTCCACTTTACAAGTTTTTCTAGCTGGTAGTGAGTTAGTTGAAGGACCAAACTCATCAGTGGACGATGACCTAGTTGAGGAGTTATCTTTTGATCAGGTTCTAGTTTCAATTCATCAACTGTTTCGTTAGGCTCGCTGCTAATGCTTTCATTTCCATTAGTGTCTTCCGTTTCATCTTCGGTCACACCCTCAACATTCACGCTTTCCGAGAGTTTTGCTGTTGGAGGCGTTCGCTGTAATACCATTGCATTTACTTCCGGATCGTAAAGGTCCAAAAAGAAGTCGGACAGCTTCTGTTCCTTTGTCTTAGCCTTTGCACCCACAATCAGCTTTGCAAACCCGTTACCGAAACAAAACTTGATCCACTGAGTGTTGTCGTTACTGGTCGGCTACAAAGAAACAATGCAATTCTATTACAGAATCCCTTCCAAATTTCAAGGTCAAGAAGGGTAACCAACTTACAAATTTAACCCGATCACTAATCCAAATCTCCTTAGCCTCAAGTTTATACTGCCACTGCTCCACTCTCGTCCTCACCAGCGAAAAGCAGGAAACCGTTTCCTCCTTCCACTTGGCCGAAGGCAAAAAGCTGAGTCCACTTCCGTTTCCAGTTTCACCATCTCCTCCATCACAAACCTGCAAAATCACATCAAAATCATTAAAAATCCTTCCAAACCCCAAAATCACCATTTCCCTTCAAATCACCTGCAAAAACGTATCAAGATAATGCGGTGTTCCCTCCGCCCCCTCCCTTTTATTCCTCTTCCCCACCAACAAATTAACGTCAACACTAACCACCTTCGGCACCGCTCTCTTCTCCGCCATCACCTTCATCAAATACTGCGACCCATTTCTGGGCGTTGACCTTCCATCATACGCCTGAGTATCCTGCGGATCCAGTCCAAGCGCCTGTTTCCCCAACAAAGGTCCATCGTCCTCGAAAGACCCCTCATCACTCAACTCCTCCCCATTATTCCCACCCGGTCCTCCCCGTGCCCCAGAAGTGAACTCAAAGTCCGAGTCCGAGTCGCTAGCCAGCATTTTTTTAACTGTCACTTTAAAATAGTCCGTTTATAATTTTAATTCAGCCCAAAAAAGTCATTAGAGTCAAATGTCAAGCCAAACAAAAAAGGTAAACAAAAAAGCACATGCTTTTAAGCACTGCATCCAAAAATGCATGAAAGTGGACCAAGCCATAAAGCAACCAAGACGGATGTCAGGTTGCCCCTGCTCAGGGGGATCTGCGCGTGAGCTCAAGAGCAAGCTGAAAATGCACCATGCCGTAGTGGACTCTACACAGAGCTCTAGCTTCTCAAGCTGACATTAGCCCCTGTGCATCACCGGATTTAATTCTTCTGTGGTAAGTTATCTGCTTTTAATTGATTTTTAAGCTTATTTTAGCAAATTTGATTAAGAAATTTGTTAGTTTGATGGTTAAAGTGTGTAGGAAATTTGTGGGGATGAAAGGAGTGTGGAAATTTTGTTAGGGTGGGGAGTAGTTTGGTTTAATGGTTAGTTTTAGTTTACGGCCGACTTTGCCATGTGCTAGCACAAAATTAATGATTGCTAGCTCATCTTTCCTGTTGGCCTAAAGCAACGGCTTGTTCATGGGGCCTGTTTGGAAGTTGATATTCCTCGAGGTCATAATTGCCGAACCTACAAGAAAGTTGATTTTGGAGAAAAGTTTGTGGAGGGAATGGAAGGTGTTGTTGGAAGTGGATTAAGATTTTAATTGATGATGTTGTTTGATTTGCTTTTAGGTAAGTTCTCATCAAACCTTCAAAAATGGCCCTTCGACCAGCGAAGAAGCCCAGGATCGTCAAGAAGAGGACGAATAAGTTTATTCGTCATCAAAGTGATCGATATGTTAAAGTTAAGGTGAGTAGAAGGGAGTTTAAGGTTGATTTTTACTTTATTTGTGGGGATTTTGGTGAACTATGGCTAATGGTGTGTGTTTTGTCATTTATGCAGGATAACTGGAGGAAGCCTAAGGGTATCGATAACCGTGTCAGGAGGCGTTTCAAGGGCCAATATTTGATGCCCAATATTGGTTATGGTTCCGCTAAGGCCACCCGTCACATGTTGCCCACTGGCTTCATTAAGGTCCTTGTCCATAATCAAAAGGTGAGAGATAACACAAACATTAATTTTAACACTTTACACAGAGGCCTACTTTGCCATGCACCAGTACAAATGACATTGCTTGTGCATCTTTCCGTTGGCCGAAATCGATATCCCGTCGAAAAATAACGTCTTTTCTGGTCTCATGCCAAATCAGACATTTCAACGGATGACAGTTAAACAATTTGCAAAAATTTAGTTGCTAATTCCTTTTGCTTTATTTTCAGGAACTCGAGATGTTGATGATGCAGAACAGGAAGTACTGTGCTGAAATTGCCCACAGCGTCAGTTCCAAGAAGAGGAAGCAGATCGTGGAAAGGGCCCAGGAACTTAGCATTAGGGTAACGAATGCTAACGCCAGACTCCGCAGCGAAGACAATGAGTAGAAGGCTCTTCGCGTTTTATTTTAAGTTAGCGTTTGTTTGGAAGAAAATAAAACATCTTTGTTACGTTACGAATCTTGTTGCAAGTTTATTTGAACATGTCATCAAATTCCTTAATCATCACATTGTATGTCTGTACTTGGCTTGCGGGTAGGGCAACACAACGGTTCGGATTTTACGTTCTTCTGGTTGTGAATTCATATGCTCGTTAAAAGCAGTTTCACTGAAAAATCCATGTATTTTCGGGCCCTTGTGTCGTGTATCCACTACGCTGGGTTTTGACAACGACTTGTTTCGGTTTGGGGGGACGCGTTTCCTTCTAGGGAGAATAATAGTTCATGAGCTACTTTCAAAGCATTCCCAAAAGTTTGTTCACCCACCTCAATGGCTTCTTAGCTTTCCCATGAACCTTCCTCGTCCGTTCCTTTTTCCGCAATACTTTACTATCCCCACTTGCACCAACAAACGGTTTAATCTCCAACTTTACCCTTCCAACATAATTGACAGGCTCGACTCTTGCACTTCTTGAAAACTTGTTCTGAAAAGACTTGGCAGTTTGAAAGTGCTCCTTTTCAGCTGCTGAAGCACAAGCACCAGCCACCTCGATTTTCTCCTCTGCATCTTTAATAACCGAATTTTCATAAAGTTGTGCTTCTGTAACGTTCGACCCAACGCTGGAGTTTTTGGAAGCAGCGTGTAGCCTTTTGGCAAAGCTACTAGCATAACTAGAGTTGCTATCTGCGTTTCTCATGTGGAAATTCTTGGCCCAAATGATCATTTCTCTTGTTTCGTCATCATCGTAGTAGTTACTGCTACTAGCTAAAGGAGTTCATTGAAGTTATAGAGAGTTCATAAGGCTAGAATCTCATTTTACCCTACCTTTCAAATCCAAATGACTAGTGTTCTTCTGGTTTTGTGTTAATTGCGTTGCATAACCGCTAACGGCAGCGATAGCCTCAGGTCCGTACATATCCCCTTTCCGAATACACTGCTCACGGAGAAAGTTAGCTTTTGGCTTATCTACATCCGGATGCGTATACAAATCAGACCAATAAGTCTGACCAGGATGTGACCTCGTGTTACTCTCTATCCACCTATCATACGTCCTATCAATCGATCTCTAAAGAAAAATTTGCAAATAAAACACCATCAACTCAAACTTTTTACAAATAAAATCTTCATCACCTCCAAACGACCTCTCTCCCTCCTCCCACCCAAACCTTCACCAACCAACCCATCAAACTCATCATTCCCATACTTTGCCCTCATCCTCCACCCAGTTTTCTTATCTCTCTTGGCACTTTGACGCAACTGCTTCATAATATCATCGCTACCCGGTTTGTGAACGGGTTCGAAAATATCCGGGATCATTTCATAGAAAGAGCCTCCAGTGGAGTTGGATTGCTGTTGGCGGTTGTTTGTCGGACGTGCATTTTTGTTATAACGAGGATTAGAATTAAAATTCATTTTGAATTTTACAGGAAATTTGTTTGGTAAAATCCAATTAACTTACAGCAAAGTTTAATTACTAATTTAATGCGCATGTTAGGAGGGCTAATTTTGCATAATCTTTAAATGAGTTAATTTAATTGAATATCCATAAAACCTTCAAAATTGTAACCATGTCACTTTTTTCATGAAAAGCAACAAAGCGTCCTAAAAATCTCATCCCTAATTTTCAAAACCCCCACTAGATGTAGCCCAACGAACTCTCTCGATCGCTAAACCTCTAAAACCCGCATCTCTGCACTCATGCATTTATCCCCAAACCATACCCACAAAATTCGCAAAAAAAGTACAGTCCCCTTATCGCAAATATTTATTCAAAACTTCCCGTGTGTGTGCCTAGTGCCTACCACCGAAAACCCCTAGACTCGGAAAGCACGAGCACTTTCCACAATGTCAGCCAGCAACAGCAGCATCGGTTATATAATCCCAGCATAAAGGGAAGCATTTTTATACCCGAAATAAAATGTAAACACGACCTAATAAAAAGCCGGTGATACCAAACATGTAACACGAAACTACACTCCAAACTCTGTGGAAATTGCAATTTCATGCCGATTCTATTCAAGGAATTCCAAGAATTGTACGCAAGGATTATATAAAGTACTGTGTGTTATATAAGACTCAAGCCAGACGATAGAGACCGTACCATTTTCCCCCGAGTTTTATGGATTACACACACGTACGGTTCTGGACACTGCATAAATCATTTGGAAATTATTGCAAATTCGAAAATTTGTCAGAGGCTTCAGTTCATGTAATCCCCGAAAATGCGTTCCACAATTTTCTTTGAAAATGTAATAAAGCTCTACATACACGCGACATATTATGATTACTTTATTAGATTCCTAAAAGTTTTAATATAAATGCTTATATGCTCATATAACATCATATATTTCTACCCAGATACTCCCTCAAAATTTCACTCGTGCCAACTCGCAAAAAAACGAGTGTAGCATACGGGAAAGCATAGTGTAGCAACTACACCAAAAACACCGAATTATCATAACCGTCTGTGTGTACACAGAGTACAGCGATATTACAGACAGCTAAAAAGGTTGCAATTTTTTTCGCAAAAAAAATCCGTTTCTCTTAAGTTTTATTGCAGTTTTGAAAACTAGTCGGGTTTCTGTCTGATGAGTGTTTGTTTTCACACGGTATGCAATGTGGTGAAGAATGAGAAAATGGATGCATAACTGTGAAGGGAGAAGAAACTCCGTGTGAACGTGAAAAATATTTTAGCAAAGTTGTGCAATGCAATTTGTGCAGTAAAAATGACAAGTTAAAAAACGCTTAAGCGATACTTGAGAATGGGTATACGGGGCAATCTGATACAGCTTAACAAATTTCAGTACACGAAGCATCAGTATCCCTTCCCCTCTCTAAAGTATCAAGCGTCATTAAAAAAAGAAGTCCTTCCTTCCCCAACCAGCTAATCAAGATCCCTTCGTCCCTCAAAAACCATAAAACGGCACATTGTCTGGCTAGTCTGGTAGCCGTCTCGTTCCCCGTCGATCATCAGACGGTGTACACTATTTTCTCAAAACCGTTTTTGCTCGCACCTGCATACAATTTTCATTCCCTTTCACACACACTCATGCTTTTATAATAGCTTTATAATATTACATATTTTAACGCAAGCACAGTACTCGCACACTGATCATCATGATCAGGATGATGAACGCATTTTACTTCTCAGCTACCACAACAGGAGTTCTTTTTATCAAATTCCCGTGTACATTCACCAATATGCATTGTTGCATCCACATTCCTTTTTACACACACACGCTCAATATTATAACTCGTTAAAAATACCATTTTCAGCCACTCAAACAAAGTTTTTTTTTCAGAGGCTCTCTTATTACTTTATAGTTTTATGGAAGTGGAGAAGAAGGTTCATTTAGACTATCGGGTTTGTCTGTTACTCCGACCGTCACGGTTTCCCGTAATAATTTACATTTTAGGTTTTGAAAAACGCCCTACTAATCATCAAGATCCCTTTTCCCGTCATCATCATTTCCAGAAAGAATTTGGGGCAATGTGAAACGATCCTCCGTGCCAGGCACTTAAGCTACCACGATACTCTACTTCCCCACACCCTTAACAAAAGTTGATAATTTATCCCCACAAGCCTACAGACCAGACAGACACTAACGCTGCTGAGGATGATGATGCATAATGTGAATGCATTCATGTGTGTACATGATCCCATATGATGATATTAAAACTTTTTTTACCTGTCTGCCTTATACGCTCTCTGACTGTGTGCATATACGCTTGTCTGAGGCTTAACATTAAACAACTTCAAGTATTGCAACAATCACGACGACTAAACTCCACACACGAAAAAAAAATCTAAATATCGCGTATAAACGTATATACACAACTCATTATGATTAGCAGTACAGAACCAGACAGATCATATTTAAGCGTATAGAACCGTAGGTACGCTGTAGAGACTTCGTCATCATCATGATCATCACTGAAAACCAAGCAGCCAGCCACCACCACAAAAGCACACATGAAATAGCGCAGCAGCGTCAATAAGATAAGCTTTTGCATATTACAACGCTTTTGTATTCAAAGAGCCAGACAGAATAAAAAAACTCTCTGCTTTTTATATCGTTTCTCTTTGAAAGAACCGTATACGTGTTCATATATACGCAATAATATTAAGTTAAAGCATATTAGTATTTTTTTCATCATCAACATCTCAGAGAGCTTCTAAGTACACGACAACACGACGAATAAATAAGAATCGGTTTTTATATAATAAAAGCAGCATCAACATCATCATCATATCCCAAACATAACCAATCCATCAGACTGAAAAAAATGTTCCAATGCTCTTTCAAAAGAGGTTTTCTTTAACACGAACGTGGTAAAGCGACTCGAGGATGATGATCATGATAGTTTGCTGCTGGTAGTGGGTCGCTATATTATTTTGACTCCACACCTTCTGTCTGTCTGGCCTGTGTCTGTGTGTGCAGCTCTTGTTGGGTCTGTGTCTGTGTGTGCGACTTTCTAGTAGTCGGGGACGTGAAATTTAAGTTCTCTTTGCGATAGTAGTGTGTACGAACACGACACGGCGTTTTGATGAAAAAACGTACGTCGGGGAGAAACTAAGTTACGTCTGTATTTAAGTTAACAGCACAGACAATAGTTACGATTTTAGAAAAATATTTTGCAAAAATATATGTGTGCATATACGTATGCATGAGTGTTTTCATATGAAATGTAAAAATGTGCAAAGGTTAAAGGAAACTGGAGAAACGTTTTTAACGGTTTTTATGTCAGTGAGTTTGTAATGGGCTGTAAAACCCAGAGTAATTAGCCATCCGGTGTTGCGTACACTGACGCGACAAAGTTAATGGAAAATACGCTATAATTGGTTCAAGTTGATTTTGGAGAGAGCTTTGAGCGAATAGATATTTTGCTCGTGTCAGTGTGACTATACCCAGGATAACAACAAAGTTTTAAAGAAACGAATAATTATTTTAGTTTACCGAGTGGAAAATGTAAGCTTTGGAACTAGTGCAAACAAGTGTGATATATGGACTACATGATATGATTCACGTATTCAAGTATTCACACTTGTCACTGGAAAATTCGATTGGGCCAATTGAATGGGAAAACTAGAGAGTTGAATGTGCGAGAGAGTGCGAGGATAAATATGGAATCAAATTACTGTTCAGTTTTGTTTATTTAGTGAATCAAAATATTGTGTTTGCTGGACTGTTTGTGTTGGAGCCACTTAACATCTCTGTACTGGATTGTGTAGCCTATTGAACAGCATAACGCAGTGCAAAAATCTCAGATACAGAAAAATATGGATGAACAAAGTACGAGTACGGCCACGAATTAATTTTAATTTTTCTCTTTTTGAAAATTTTACTTGTCAAAATCTAAAAATATTTCTCATATGTCACGTAAAAGAAACCCCCTCCATTTTTCTCTGCATAAAAACCCGAGTAATAATTTGCAAAAAATATTTTTTTGCGATAATACTACTACTCCACTACACTATATTTTCTGGTTTGGAAAGATCAGGCAGATGGGGCATAAATGAGCATTGTAGGTCGATTCTAACACACGAGCAAGTTGTGCAGAATTTTTTTGTGTCTGGGCTAATGCTTTTCTCTTGTACTGCTTAAGTGTAAGCACAGTGCAGTGCGTATCTAGCAAACCCAGCTTGTACGTTTTGGAAAGTCTGGTGCTTGGAACTACGTGGTGGGGATATGCTCTGCTTTTACACAAAGAGAAAACGCTTTAAGAATACAAGAGAATCCAAAGAATTTCAATGAGAGATTTTCGCGTGTGTATAGGCTTCAGGTTTTATAGGTTCTATATTTTCTGTGGAATATGCACACAAACCTATTTGGTTCTTTCTTGGTTTGAAAAGAAAGTAACGTTGAGAAGCATAGTGGTGTTGTGTGTCTAGGCATGATGCTTTGTATGCTTTCATGATGATGAGTTGATGATGATGATGGTGGTGCATTGACCCTGCGTTCTGAAGGAACCTTCTCTAAAAAATTTTTTTTGCAGGAAGGATGAAACGTGAAATATATTGTCCAGGCCCGAAGAGATACTTTCTCTTTTTTTTGCGAAATGTGAGTACAAAGCGTATGATATTGAAATAACGGGGGCATATTAGGTTTATCCAGCAACAGCAGAGAGGGCTGAGTTGTTGGGCAAGTAAATTGAATTTGTAATCACGTTGTTATCAAGCATTGATAACAGAAGCTTTTTTGGGGTGGAAAATTTGCAAATTTTTGGATTTTGCAAGAAATTTGTTAACGCACCCTGGAGTTTAGAGAATAGCTTCATGTGATTTTAAAACACACTGCCATTGTGTTTCTCTTTGAGTTTCCTGTTGAAAGTTTTTTGTTTCGCGTAAAACTGCCTAAATTGCCTATTTTATACAGTGAGAAATAAGCTTCCACCTTGTGTACCTTAATAAAGTATTAAACTAGTTGTATATAAAACGTCTTCGTTTTTTATATAGTGCCATGATTTACTGATTAACGTAAATCCTGTTCAGAATCGCAATAAAGCTCCTGATTAGTGGCTTGTCTCAAAAAAAGACTTTGAATGCTTTCACTGCTCGAACTATAGTACCTTGATTTGGAGAAGATACATGAATACACGGTAAAGTTGCAAATTACTTTGTGCTGTAGTGAAAGTTTAAGAACGCACGTGTATGAGAATTTGTGAAAAATCGTGTGAATTTTGGTATTGATTGGGTAGGAATTTTTGGTGATTCGTTAAGAGGTGTGGTCGACATAATTGGTGTGTGAAGAACAGGTATCATTTTTGGGGAATTTTTTGCAAAAACATATTTTTGGCTGATTGGTAATTTTATAAAGATTGCAATGTATTCACACAAAATTAGGACCGTAACAGGCTGATTGGTTCCACAAATTGCGAGTACAGCGTTACAAGAATGTAACTGATTATCAGAACCAGACCAATCTATTCTTTCCCATTTTTCTCTCATTTATCATCATCACGATCAAAAGATTCTTTTAAGCAAGTTGCGATCCCATTCAAACAGAGCATCTTGCAGACTGCGTGTAGTAATTACCAAGTGCATTGTCTTTTTGCAATTTTGCAAGCCAAACTGCAAAAAAATTAGTTTGCAATAAGCTGGAGTGTACGTTTTGAAAAGTCCTATAAAAAGACATATCTGGTAATGTTGGGCAAGAATGCATATACCTCTTTGTCGCTGATTCTTTTCTTCTAAAATCTTTACATGTATAAAAATTCGCAACACTGAAATACGATTCCTTTAAAACATTTTACAATCTTCCACGCATATTTTTATGCGCACACAAAGGATCATTTACGATCATCATGTGTTTTCAATATTTCGCATCAACCTGCTGAAGTTGCAAAAAATATTCGCAAAATTTTTATATTCTTTGTATTCACGAAGATGAGCTAGTTCAGTTTAGAATGCCTATCATCCATACAAAAAGAGCAGTTATCACTAAACTCTACATTCATGTGTATGCACACATTTAAAAACCTAATAATCATAAAATATCAAAAAGGACCAAAGAACATTTATTATAAACGCATCAGCATTAGGCATCGCACAGTTAAGAAAATAAAACCAAGGCAAGCAAGAATAAAATACGTAGCCAGACTTGCAAAAATGTTGTGTCTGGTGAACTAACTGATGAATAGAAGCATAATCATCAACACAAAAACCATAATAAGTCAGTATGATCGTCTGTTCTGTGTGTGTGCAGTTTTATATATTTTTGCGAATTGCATAGCGCAGAAACCTATGAACTAGCAACATTGTTAAAACTTTTGTACGTGCATTCTGTTAGAGCTACCACCACCACTGAAACCACACGGTTGTGATGCTTTGCCTGCTTTGTCTGGTCCAACTTGAACAAGCGTTCTCTTTTGCTATACAAATTTGCAAACACGAATGTGTAAGGGAATGCGAAACAAAAGCAGCAGAGCAGTAGTACATTGCAGGAACGAGCTGTCTGCAAAAAAAAATATTTTCTGCTGTTGTTAAAACATTAAAAGCATGTTATAATGTGGAGTATGGAAACGTGTATGCTTTTATTCGCGAAAAAATATTTATATGCGAAAATGGAAACAAGAGTCTGTGTGTAGGTTCATGATGATCATCATAATGGTTTTGGTGGTGCTGCTCTAGCAAAACTTTAATATAAAACCAAAAGGAATTATCGAAGAAACAGTGTACTTAACCAGCACACGAGCGAATATAAGCAATTTTTTTGGCAATAGGAGAATCAGCGCAAAAGAGAAGGAGGAGAATAACCTTTTTGCAAAGAATCATCTGTTCTCTCTCTCTCTGTCTCTCTCTTCTTTTCAGTTCTCTTAACTTGGCTTCTTTATTTCTTTTTTTATTATAAAAAGCCTTTCTATATGCTCATATATACGCGTTTAAAATAAATATGCTTAAAAAACTCTCAAAAGAATCATAGCAACCAGACACATAAAGAGAGGATTCTTGTCTCCATGAAGTAACCAGCAGCAGCCACACAAGTGGGATATGATGAGATGAAGATTAAAGCAGAACTTTACTGCGGGGTTTATACTTTAATAAGTGATTAATTTGCTTTAACAATTATGTAGGGTGAATATATAGGCAAAGTGGTTCGTTTTCATAAAGAAAACGAATATTATTTTGAATAATTTTTTAAAATGGAGCCTTTAACTATATGAAGTGCATTATACGAGAGCACAAACAAAAAGGTTTGCATACATTTTAAAACGTGAACATGCTAAAATAAATTTGTGCAAAGAGGAAGATGCATATTATCCTTACACGCGTGCCAATTTCTCCAGAGAGGAGCAGATGTGTTTGGTGGTGGTGTGCTGGGGAAACGTGTAATTACTGTGCAGGATATGCATGTGTGCAAAATTTGACCTCGATGATGCATTAAAATTGCAGACGAATTGGTATTCAGAAGTACCGTTGCAGTTTCTGTGAAAATATGAACGTGGAGTTTTGAGAGATAAGGTTTTAGTAGAGCTCATGTTTTTCTCTTGCGGATGTGGAGTGCGTGTTTTACGTGGAGAATTATGATATGGTAGGGTGGTAGAGTTTTTGGGGAACTTGTGTTCATTGCAGAGATGTGCATTTTTAAATTTTGTATAGAGTTTGGAAGATTTTATATGTGAATTTTCTTTTCTGTATGAAAATTTTTGCAGTGACCCGAGAGCATCGTTATCGGACCGTTGCTTGTGTAATTGACCCAGAGAGTTTGTGTCATCATCACTATCACCAGAAGAGATTGATTTGAAGTGCTGCACGGTTTTTGGAAAGTGCAACAGTCAAAATCAAACTGAAGAGTTCTCTGGGGCAAAAGAATTAAAGTGAAAATATGGATAGAAACTGATGAAAAGTGAATACCACGCCCAGAGTTAAAGAAACGGAAAGATAGCGACATACTTTTTGTGTTCAGAACCTTTCGTCTTTTCGTTTTTTGATTTGTCTACATTTCAGTTTGGTAAGAAGTTGGAAATAAGAATCTTAGCAATATTTTCATGGAAAGTAAAATGTTTATTCATGATGCTCATTGTATTGCTTTCCAGGTTGAAACAACACATTCTCTGGGGAAAACTAATCATCCCAAAAAATAAAACCTGAAATTCACTGCCAAAATTTCTACAGAAAATAAAAATATCTACTGCCAGAAATCAAAGACCTGTTATTCCATCAAAAAATCTTATCGCTGACCACTGAGGAAAGCAACTTTCTAAAATATATTTTATTGTCAATTCAAGTGCTGTGCACCTTGAAGAAATTAAATCAGCGCAACGATTATACTCAACAAATCAACCATGAAAACTATTGTTGTTCATGGTCAGCAAATATTCATCCTGAACAAAAAGGCTTACTGGTAGCATCTCGCCTTTTCAATTTATAGTAGTAACAGCCAGTTATAAATCATTCTGGAGTTTAGAAAATGTAAGCTTTAAATTGCTCACAAGAAGATTGATTTTCTCTGGAGAAAATTATTATATCAAGTGATTTAGATAGATGATCAGCCTCTGAAAACACTGAACGTCACTTGACCATCAAGTCAACCGTCGTTCTCTTTTCGTCAGTGAAAGTGCCACTCCGCAAACACTAGCTACTACACAATGGATATAGGCTAAAAGACGGGGAAAGCACCAACTTTCTTTTCTTTTTTCGGAGATTTTTGTGAGACGTGGTGGCTAGTTGCCTTTCCAAAGTTGCCTGCGGCGGAGGAATGCTTTCACAAACTAATTATTTGAGTAACCATTAGTGATACAGTACCTGGCTTAAATAAGTAGGGAGATAGGTAGGCACTCAAAAAAATACTGACCGATTGATCATGATCAGCGTCAAGCACACCGGCTGATTCTTGTTGACTCTTTGTACCTCTAAATTCGGAATGTTCGAAAAGTGAATCTTTCGGAGAAACTCTTAAAAATTGTTAAAGTTGATAAACAGTTTTTTATTATCAGTATCAGCACTTTGTAAATTATTAGTTAGTTGGTGGGGTCATCGTCACCAGAAGATAAAAAGACAGAAAATCCAATAAAACTCACCGTTAGTGGTATTTCCTTCAACTTTTCTCTTAAGGAAAAGTTAATTATTCTTTTGTGGGAATTGGAGTTTACCTTGAAAATCATCAACCATTCATTTTCCGGGAGAATCCGATTTCCGCCAGGAACAGGGGTCGATCATGTCAGACGGGGACAGTGGAGATGACCAGCCTTCCAGCCGAAGGGGAGGAGGTACGTAAACAGAACTCTTTCAAGCTTTTTAGTAGGGTTTCCTTAGCATTTTAAAAGTTGACTCGATGACTATGTTGAACATAATTAAATCTTGTACGTTTTTTGAGGGCTCATAAAAAAGGGTTGTAAAACATGAGTGGCTTTCGTGCAGGCATAGAGGTGTAAAATGATACATAATGCATCCGATTATTGCAATTCGGTTTCGGGCATATTTAAAAACTTCCTGCAACATTAAGCTCATTTATTCAGAATGGGGAAGTGCTGTTAAAGGAATGAACGTTATAACTTGGGACGATCTTTTTTATGATAGGAGGAGGAGGATCAGGACGATGATGATAATGATGATGTGTTTGTATGATGGATGGAGTATCAAATGTACTCTCTGCATTTGTGCGAGTATGTGCGGTGTAGTGTTTTCCACGTGAGATAGATCATCAAGTCTGTAAATATTTAGCTTGTGCATTTAAATATCTCTCTGGCTGTAGTTGAGAGAGTTTTGTGGTTCTTTCTGAGATGATAATGGTTGATGGAATAGATATATGGTGGCATCTTTTTTTCTATGCAATTGCAACTTGAAGGAGGAATTAGGTACTTGACAAAAATGTTGCAAGGAGAATTGCAGAAAGGAAAGCTAATTAGCATTTTAGATCAAAAGGTTGATATTCTCGGGTAAATCATTGGTATGATAATTTTGGTCTGACTTTGGTGCAACGGACTTGTCATGCATTCATTGCATACCTTTTTTGAAGCATTTCGAGGTTTGATCTGATCTGTTGTAGCAGACACAAGTAAAGTAAAAAAATATTCCCAGGCTTTTAGAGTGAGATGCAGCAGCAACAAGAAAGTCGGCGGAGGGGTAAAAGTCCTCTGCTGGGTATTATGGTACATACCTACCTGCATCATATCATGTTCTTAATGTATATTTTAATGCACCAGTCAGTAAGGCATCAAGGCATGACGGCTGAAGACATTTTGATTCTTTTCTGCCTCGGGCTAAAAATAACAAAAAACCGTCTGGACTTGGACGCATTTTTTGCACTGTTTTGTGTGCGCACAGACGCGGAGCGAGAGAGGATACATAGGGGATGATGGGAAAAAGGCGTCTGCTCTGAGACTTTTTTCGTCCATTCAAATTGATGGTGGGGATACAATATGTATGGGGTGTTTAGTAAAAACGGATAGATGGTGGGCCCGAGTCGCAGTAGCTCAATTCAGTAGAATGACTGTCTTGGCTGAATTAAAAAACGAATTCTGTCTTCTTTTTCAACATTTTTCTCCAATCTTGCCCAATAAAAATGAATCAGTTATAATGCATAATTTTGCTGGTGGCTGTTTTCTATCATTTCCAGTAGCATCCGCATAATATCCTCTCTTAACTGTGTCATGTTTCTGGTAAAAATGCCTTCGGGGTCGTATATTTTATCACGGTTTTTTGATAAACTGCATTTTTCTACTACCTGAAGCTGTTCTACAAAAAGTCGGTAGATTCTATCTCACAAATATGCAAACCATGCATCACTGATCAATTCAATACTTTACAGCTATTTCCTGTTGAATGGGAAATTGAATATTGAATGAATTGAATCAATGATACCTACTTTGTAGACTAGACAGTTCTTGAAAACCGAACACACTTCTCAGAGGTGTGATTGCCAATTCTGAATTTCAATCAGCTTATGAATTCATGAAATGTGTACCACTCCAGAAAAATGTAAGCTCCTTTACGACACCTTGTTCGTATAAAAAACTTGGCAGTGAACTCGTATCACCGTCATCAGTAATAAAAAATGGAAGAAATCTCTCATATTATTGCTTTTCTCGTCGGAGAATGAAATAACAAGCCATAAGATTAGCCACTTGAAGTGAAAAAGTATTCAAGTATGTCTAATTATATTACGTGCGAGGGCTAGAGAAGATTAGATTTTCCAAAAACTCTGCGTTTAACAAATTAGGTACGTTTAAACCAATTTTTCAATGGAAATTGGTATACCAGACTATGAGACTAGTACAAATTCAAGTACATTTATTATCGCACGTGTTCGCAAACGTCAAGATAGTTCCCGGACAATGAACGAACATGAACTTACGAGATAACACACGTGGAATAACATCTTTATCAAACTGATTTGTGGGGGCGTCGGGTATTTAGGGTTGGCATTACTAAGAAATCCTTTTTTGCGCAATAAAGATGGATATTAGAAGTTTCGATAAATTGGTTGCACACTACCCCATTATATTTTATTGCGTTGATTAGTATCGTGTATTTCCCACCCCCTTCCACAAAGAAGGTGGCTATAATATGCTGCGTGCATGTTCTACCTCTATAACCTTAATCTAATTAACGAATTTTACTGTAGGGTAGGTTAATATTTTTTATTGGTTTAATTAGTTATCAGTACTTATCATTTTTTATATTTTTTCTTCTTGGTTTCATTTTATGAATGGGTTTATGCTTGGCTGAACTGAAGAATTCATGAATGAAAATGATTTTCACCAAGAGAAAAATAATATTTTGCACGTACGATTGTTTAAATTCTCACTTGATTCATTCAGTGTTATGCAATTAAAAAATTCTGAGATTGTAGAAATTCATTCAAAAAAAGAGCAACATGTATGAACTTCCTCTTGGAATTCACTGTTATGCGCACCACGTCCTATCATTCATGAGTGGGTTCTGTAAGATTAGATTAATTTTAGCATTGCCCCCAAAGACGTACCCTGACAGGCTATTTGAAAATAAAAAAATTGAATTTTTATCATTTTTAATGCACAGTCCGTGTAAAACAGGTCATTTTTTCATTAATGTGTTGTTGGTGTGGGGCTATAGGAAAATCCAAACAACTCTGTGGTCAATTGTTTTTACGTTTTGAGAGTTGTTTTTCTTTGAGAGAAAAATGTGGTGTTGATTACCATATTATAAGTAGTATATAGTAATTAATTATGCTAATCTTGGTATCTCTTGTTCTATCATCTCACACAAACAGCAGCATAGTGTTGTGTATTTTTAAAGAAAATACCGTGGCGGTTAATTACATACGAAAAAACTCCTTTCATTCATAATATTTTCCTGCTGTGAATCAACGATATCGACTTCTCACTCGTGTAATTTCAGAGCGCATCAGACTGAATTAAAAAGAGACTGTTTTTCTCGGCAGTTTCTTTCATGATATGGTAAAATGATACGGATCCTCGAGTATTCTCTTTTGTTGTTCTTCATGTGTCTGCTACTGCTGCTACTGATTTTGATCTTGAAAAAATTACACTTCTCTTCTGCTGGTATCTTACATGATCTTCTGGGCGAAAAACAGAGATGTAGTGGTAACAAGTCTTGGGAGGATGAGGATGCCAGGCAAGGAACGAAAATGGCTTGGTTGAGTGAACGCCATCAGCTAGACTTTTCACTAGGTTTTAGCAGCCACGCCAGAAGTGTCGAGAGTGCTTTTATGCAATGCGCATACCTCCGGTAACTACAGCAGATGGTATTTCGTTCGTTCTTTGTGATGCTGAGCTTGGTTTTGAGTGTAGGAAATGGGGTTGCTTCTTTTGCGGTGTAGCAGGCACCCAAGTTAACATTTTGCTCGATTACCCCACACAGGTTATCGTAGTAATGAACATGATGAATGAACGCAACCGATAAATTGGAAAAAATCATGAAATCATGTACCGTTTTTGTTGCGGACTATTGATTATAAATATTCGTTGATAAATATTGATGTGCACCGAGATTGTGACAACCGTTCCATGAACGCAGAGCAACTTGATTCGCAATACCAATTACATATTCAATATTATAACAAGGGGGTAAAGAGGGAGAATATGTGGATTTCTGTGTGAAACTTTTTAACAAGCATTATGATGATGGGATCTTTTTGTACAATATTATGTAGCACTGCTGGCATAATAATAATTCATCCTCCATTTTTGCACAAGAACAGATGAAGAGAAGCGAGAGATGATGAACATAAAAACCCTTGCGAATTGCGAACTGAATTGCGTCTAGACATGAGACGGACAAAAGACTCCCCCTTTTTATGACTCTTGCATAATGCACATACACAGCCATTACCCTACCTATATAACCAACAGGCAAAAAAGCTCAATACACGTTCAATACCTTTTTGTTGCGAAAAAGATCTAAAAACGCTTGTGTCTCTTTTGCTTCTGTTTTGTTGTATATTTTTGCAATGCCAGGTTATATAAATGGTATAGTTTTTTGCACATTTGGATTTGTATGTAGGTAAGTGTAGGTTGCCTACATGTTGCTAAAATATTGGAATTTTGCAAAAATCAGAGACTCTATATATACTTGTGATGATGATGTTTGCTACTATACTGCGTTTTCTTGTTGGTCGTTCATTGTACTCGGTGACCGTTGCGAAACGCACACACAGAAGAAGAAAACGCTCTCTTCTTGTGTCTTATTATGTTATTGTTGTGAAAAAGGTATTTACAGTATCAGTGAACTCTGCAAAAAAACGAGAATAAACAACTGATCATTCTTTTGGTAAATTGTACTGAATATTGTTAGTAAAACCACAACCCAGACAGACGCAGACAGACATTTTTTTCACTTAAGCTCATATACATGCATAATATTCTATGATGATGATGGGAAAAAAGTATTTATATTAGTGAATATGAATATAATGACGATTTTAAAATGTGGAGTTGGTTGAAATTATGAATGCTTTTTGAAAACTTTTTTGTGTGTAGTTATACTCGCCTCTGTACACGACATAAAGGGGTTTTAAGCTTTTTTCTTTTCAAGGTCCATAAATTCAGCAAATAGTTTTTTCTCTCTCTTTTGGGCTCGTTAAATGTTGATGGATAAAAGAGGTTGATGATTTCGTAGAAAAAGGGATCATCATGAGAATTGGGGTTGTGTGCAAACAACAAGAGGTTTCTCTCTCTTTTCTCTTATTCAAGTTTTTGTTCTTGAGAAAAAGTTTTATCCAACGCGTCTTTTCTCTGTGCTGGACAGAGTATCCTTTTATTAGGGCATTGTTGCTGGAGTCAATTCTTTTGATATTTTCATTTTCAACAAAAGTGCATTTGCCCTTGAAGATGGCGTGGCGGGTAACTAGCCGTTGATAAAATAATTGGTTTGCAAAAATGCAAAAGGCCCACTAAAGTGTTTCCAGTGAAGCTTTTTCCTGTGTCTGCAATCAAGTTCAGGAATGAAATGTTCATACAAACCTGAAACGAGGAATGTTGTAAATTGCACATCATTCCTGAAAATTCCAGGAAACTAAGCACTTCGTGTATATTCGTTTTATTAAATGGGTTGTTTAATTATCAGCGCAACTTTTTCTCTTGTGCTGAAGGGCATGCATATTATAGGAAAAGAAACAATGTACAGAAAATAGACAGGTAAACGGGATGAAAAGGAGTATAGCATTTTTCGCTAATTTAATAGCGTATATATTCACACAACATGTTATAAGCAGCAGCCCACAAAAACACATTCGAGTTCCCATTTTCCCCAGTGAAACATGGCATGACGGTACTGAACATTTTTCATGTTTCAACTTTTATTGCATATAATTGCGCAATTTGCAGCAACAGCAACAGCAGATGCAGAGTAATGCAGGAAGGTAATTTAATCCTTTTTAGTCGGTTTCTTGTTCCATCATTGTTCCATCATCAACATTATCACAAATCGCAATTACGTCTAAAAGAGTGCCGAGAAATGCTGAAAACACAAACATATATGTGAGCTTATAATTCTTCAAACTTGATATGCAGAAAATTGGGGTTGAAATTCTGAAACTTTTTTTTGTTTCTCGTATATTTTTAACCGCTAGTGCAAATATTTCCGCTCAGTTTGTTCCTACCCACCAATTTCATCTTGGTTCTGTAACAACCACCACCACCACCACTACCCAAAAATGCAACATATCTTAAAGTTAGCGACTTTAATGCACACACGTTTTATGTTGCTGTTTGTTGGTTGGTTGGTGAGTAATGATTATGTGCTGGTTGGAATTACATGATGTAATGAAAATGTGGTGCATTCCGTGCTCTCGCAGGATGCATGCATGGATAGTGGGAATGGCAATAAAACATTTTTTCTTTGACGATAGAACAGATGAACAGCACAGCAAAGACGTCAGAGCATCAGGCTTCTCTTTGTTACAGTAATTCTTGAGATTAGGTAAGTTTCTTGATAATCAGGCAGGATCACAGGTAGGAAGCAGCATATCACCACCACCTATAAAAGGGTTCATTTTTTGGTTCTCGGAGTAAGCTACAAGCACATAAGATTTTACGATGTGCCCACTAATTGAGCTTTCTTTAGAAATGCATTAATTTTTATATTTTTACGTGTGTTCTCGAAAAATCGAGACGAGAGTGTGGTTTGGCTTTGGCTTTTCTCAGGAATTGGAGATGTTGTTTACGTGGATGGTGGTCCAACCCTTTTTTCATATCTTGAAAAAGTTCTAATTTATCATTATTTTTTTCGCAATTCTCTTCATTGTTCTCTAATGGGCTAGCTCCCGCTGCGTTTATTCCTGCGATGATAAGCTGGATATCATCCTCCGCTTCAACCTGACATGACACCAGGCCGGAAACGACAAAGCTTACCTGTAAAACATGAAATATTTATGCATAGTAGTGTGGTAATCTCTACTCCTGAATGCATTTTCTCGGAATTTTGCAATTTTCTACTTCGTTATCATCATGCCCATATATTTCATTGCACATGTCGTGTAATGCACATTAGAGATAATTATCGGGATGATTAGTGTGTAGTTTGCTGGCACACAGGAATGTTTTCGGAGCACATATTGCAGATGCGACTATGTCTGGAAAAGGTTAAAAAGTACTCAATTGGTGCGTATCGTTGCGAAATGGGAAAGTATAATTTGGCTTTTGGCTGTACTGCGGGTAGGATGAAATAAAGATAGAGAAATATCGTAATGATTGCTCTTTGATATCTTGTGCTAACATCATCATGCACATGTGGATAATCTATAGCTATTCGTTTCTCTTCTCCGAATTGAATCCAATTTCGTTTTGCTTCGAATCGCCGTTTTATTGTGTTATATAAATTGCTACAAAGTTCTGAGCTCATTAAAAATTCTGCTGGTACTTATTATGCGCTTTTTGGTTAGAAATTAGCAGGGTCGCTGGCACTTTTGCGTAATAACATGATACTTTGATGACTCTATTATGACCATATAACCTGTCAAAAAATTGTTTATGTCAAAAAGTCGTCATTCGTCAGTGTCACGCGCTTAGCGGTTTTGCAACGCAAAATAAAATGTACTCCCCATTTTCCTTCGTGGAACAGAAGCTGAGTAATAATGATAATCATTAAGAACAGGAAAAAACTTAATGACAACATAACATTTTTTGTTTGTATATTTTTGGCAGTTGCATCCTTTCCTAAAAAAGCAATGTAATTGTTAATTTTCTCTCTCTGACACAAATCATAATCTGAGGCGTGCACAGGAGGCCAGTGTCACGCCAAAAAATGTGGTGACAGCCTGCCGAGACGTTCAGTTTTCAATGGGGCAATAAACATTTTTCGGCTATTTTACATGATGCACGATTGTGTAAAAAATGTGAATGAAAATGTTAATATGTTATGCATTTAACGACGATTTTTTTGACGTTTTTTGTTATAACAAGAGCAATTCATACACACGCAGAGAAGCGATGATGAAAAATAATATTTTTTTGCGCTTTGATATTTTGATACGTTGTTTGATGCTCCTGCGTCTTTCGAGGTTCAACGTTCAATTGCATAGTTTTGACAGAAAATCACCTCTTTTATTAGCGCTCACATTTTATTTTTCGTTAATATCTTTTGGCTGGAGTCTCTCTGACGTTATTAACTTTGCCTGAACGGATAATTGTTATTGCCAGAGATAAAAAAAAGTTATACTACTACGTACGAAAAATCCAATTGCTGCCTCTATGCTCTCTCTGGAATTAAAGCAGCGGAATGTTGAAAAAGCGTTTGTTACTGCTTTTGGCTCTTGGTCTAATAAATCAAGCAAACTGGAATGCACTTTTTTTACAACAAAAGCCCATATTACACACAGGGAAAGGTTTCTGCAGAAATTGAAACTTGATATTTATTGAGAATTCACTCGTTGGTGGCTCCAGCTCTAACTGAACTGGTTGTCGTCACCTTTTATGAGGTCTGTTTGTTGGTTGTGTGTGTGTGCTTAAGCGCTGAGATAATAATTTTAATTACTGGTGTACCTCTCTGTGGATCCAGTATAACCTTTGCTTTCACACGCTTTGACGTTTTATTGCTCAAGTGTGTTGTTTTGTTTTTGTGGGAATTTCCTGCACGCTAGCGAAAAATATACTAGACACTTGAGATTTAGAATGACAGCGTGTATTACCGATTTTCCTGGCTGGGAAGCCCCTGCCTTGGAACATGTATGCATTTTAGGTATAGGCTTTATAGTATGCATAAAAAATGTCACGTTTGTGTGGAGTTCGTGGAATTTGTCAAGAAGCCGAAAGCCGGTGTGCTTTATTGCAGGATAACCATGAAATCCAAACTGATACAGTTTGGTTTTTTATCGCGCTTTTTGCATTGATTACTACTGAGGTGTGTGTGAGTACACCAAATGTGTGCAGGTTGCAATTGGAATTCGGAAAAGTATAAAGGTAGCGATTTAGCATCAAGTTTCAAAATAATTATTGTCACTAAAACAGATAGCAGTGTCATGAGAGAACACACAGGGGAATTTGAGATGCTCGTTTTAAAACGGCAGCGGGATAACGAGTATTTGCACAGATCAATCAATGAGTTCAAATGAAATCTCGCATTTTTTAAAGACTGGTATTTGCACCATACCGTTTACATCGCATACAGGTGCCAACTACTCCGTTAGCGGAAATGACGTAATCTGATTGTTAAAAGAGCAAAGAAGATTAGGAAAAGATGAAATAAAAGAAAATGATGTAGATAGTACAGAAAAGGGTATGCGCGTTTGTATCCGCCACCGCTTACAAGATGGTATGAATGAAGACGAGAAGAGTTGAGGAATTTCGTACGTCATTGTGTTGGCGTTACTCTGGAATGTCCAATATTGACAAGAGCATCCGCTTTTTTTACACAGACTCCTGCCACTTTTTTTGCCGAAACATTTTTCGTTTTGGCATTTATAAACTTCTTGGTCGTCATCCTCCTCTGAGCAGGAACAAAAGGGGAAAATCTCGCTTTCCAAAACCTAAATACCATTTTTTATCAACTTTTTCACGAATCGTTTGTTTTTTTAGTAGTGGCTTGACTTGTAGATTATGCCGATTGCCAAATTTGCCAGTGTCATGTATTTCTGGGAGAGTATGCTACGCGTAAACATTTACATTTTTAGAGTGCGTTCTTCTCAGCATTTCCTACATTACTTTTGGATGTTGTCATTCATTCTATCAATACATTTGGTAGTACTGTTTGCTATGCACCCAAACAACATGGCACTGTTTAACACGACATTAAGACCTTATTTGTAACCGGAAACAAGTGCAATGGTGTCGTTCTCGGAAATGATTTTTTGATCTGCATGAGAGCAATTCGTGCGCATATATATTTTCATTGGCTGAAATTTTGTCACATTTTTTGCACTCATTGTTGCAACGTGTATGAATGATGAAAGGAACGAATGACAAAGTCTTCTTTGTCGTGTCTAATCATCATCTCATTAGCACTCTACCACATTGCGTTACTCATATACAGGGCTCCTGTACATGCATTACTCATGGGTTTGGTATGAAGCTTCAAATGACATTGGATAATGTACCAACTGCGAAATATTCCACCTCAAAAAAATTACACTCTTTTTTACGTGAGTACTTCCAATTTCAATTCCACCACACCAATCACCATTCATTTCAACCACCGCCGCACAACCTTAATCATGTTTTATGAATGTACATGAAGCTATTTCGTCTTACGTGTCCTCAATCTCTTTTTTACGACCTAGTGTTCATTCATGAGGAGGAGACCGTGTATATTGGCAAATTTTAATTTTTTTGACTAATCCTTTTCCTAGAATTATCGAAAAATGTAGAGATAGTATTCTTGTGATTCATCCCTTTTATATTTCGTTTCCGTTCATTACACTTCGTTTTTTTTTTACTTTTGCACTGGGCTATGATGTCTCTTCATGTGGAATGCAATAGGCATTTGCAAATCGTGTACACATTTTTGTGAATGTAACGAGAGAGTTGAGTACGTTTATTTTACACACAACAATGTTTAGAAACCGGATTCCGGTTTTTTGCTAGTGCTTATGTACTGGCTCTGTTGTTGTGAGTAAGATTTCATAATAAACTTTGTTCTTCGCCACTTGCTGTTTTAATGCATTGCACATGTAAAGGAACTCGGTCCCCTCCTGTATTACGCATCACTTTGGAATCCTTCTCATTTCTGCCACATTGCTGTAAAATTTCGAGCTTAAGAAGCAAAGCTACTTGCAAATTTTTTAAGTCTCCACTACTTTTACATTGTTTTCTAAAAATGCTTGGTGCATGATTCATCGTTAATAAAAACGGTTTTGCTTGCACTGCTGTAGTACCGTGTACTTTCTTGAATAAGTACAAATCATGTTTATTATATTTACCAAAAAGTGGATTCTTTTACGTTGCATTAATCATACAAGATAAAGTGATTGCAATAAGTCATTAGAATTAATGAACAAACGATGTTATAAATTCTTGAAAAAGTGCTTAAATACACACACTCTCTGTCAGTTCAATGTTTAAAGCTGAAGGCAACTCATCTACTCATCTCTAGAGGCTTGTTCATGTAAATATTTAGTTGAATACCGAAAAATTACTGTACTTGTCAACTCTGAGTACACATCATAATCATCATCCTCAGTGGTGCAGTTCAAGCCACTCTATATATCCATCCATCTCTTTTCTTCTCATTTCTCTGCTGATGATGCTCTCTTGTTAGTTCCGTCATCGCCCATTCATTTTTACTCATTCATAATTTTATTTTTAAAAAATCATTATCATGATGCATGCGTCTATAAATTCCTCTCTTCTTTCGTGTTTGTATATGTACCATGATGCTGATAATGAGATGATGATGAACCTTGTGTCTGTGTTTGTTAGCCCATTCATTCATGTTTGGTTATTTCTTTGCACACTTAGCATCACATCAAACACAGTTTCTCTGTGTACCCACACTACCTACATCGTTGCACTATCTTGTTATAGCGAAATGTGCTACCTTCGTGTGGAATAAATATGAGAGAGTGCCTTATAAACAAACATGTTTTTTCATTCATTCATTCTACCAGAAAAGAGCCGAGCCGACTCGCACTCACACAGAATTTATTCACTACTCTGGTTCATTCACAAAAACGCCAGATTTAGCAGCAACAGAGAAACAGACGAGAGAGGTGGTGGAGGTTATAGTACATATGAGTAATTTTCTTCAGCAACATGATTATGATATTTTATTCTGTTTCGTAACTGACTATGAACTTTTTTTAGTCTGTCTCTGTTTGTTGATGATTGCCAGGCTAAAATGAAATGCACAAGCTGCGGCGTTTCTATATCTGCTCCTGTTACTAAATATTTTTTACGTTAAAGTAAAAAGGTGCATCATCATCACTGAATAGTCTAAATCCTGATCATATTTAGCATTCAAACCTGTTATTTTGTTTTTATCGTCGGGTCGGTCTGTAAAGTCAGTGCTGCTAATGATCATCATAATAAGCATTCGTTCTCTCGGGGATTTTGCTTTAAATGGCATTCCAAACTGTAGCAGAATATATTTTGTAGCGATTTCGGGATAGACAGGAAATAGGAGGTAGAGAGTGGTGGAGTGGCATTGTCTGCTATCTCTCCTCGGGCTTTTATAGCATTGCTGTTCTACACTGAGCTTTTTTTGTGAATGAAAATTTCAACTATGCAGCGAGTTGTAGTACTATCATCATTATCATGATCTTACGGTCTGTTCGTAATGATAATGCAGTGCATTGTCTTTTTCAACATGAGAGTATGTAAAACGCTAAAACGTCAAAAAGGGTTTTATTGCTTTTTTTCTCTTTCTTTGCGGGGATATTTTTGCGTTATGTACTTAACCCCAAACACCTTTTTGGCTGGAAGAGGATGCCAGGTTTGCTACAAGAGAAAGAAGCCGTCGTGATTGATAAAATTCGTTTGTAAAAATTCCGCTTCTTCACATTCTAGGATAATGACTACATTTGAGACTTTTCATAAAATGGCATCCGCAGTCAAGTGGGTAATGCAAGAAATCTTTATAACGAACGAAAACGATGGAACCTACAGATTTCATTTTTTGTGATGTATATTTAACGAGTATGCATTAAAATAGCTTATTTTTGGTTCTTCCTGCTCGTGCTACAAATATCTGTTTGAGTAGATTGTAGATGGGCTGATGATCAGTTGGAACGAAATTAGAAGCCACTTTATTTTCTAGCTTCAATCTTTTCATTAGCACTACACTTGAACCCTAAAAACCCCATTTTTTGTGGATGCTCAATGCTCATCCGTCGGTGATTAGGTTTTGCGATGAGCTTACATGATCTCAGAAAAAAAAGTACCTATATAATTGTTCAAATAGCAGACACGGATTTAGGGTTGCATTTCTTAAAATATTTTCATGTTGCTAAAAAGGAAAATCGTGATCTTTTTAGTAGCTGACAACAATCGACTTTGGAGTTGACGCGGCAGTTTTATATGTCTAGGAAATTCCATCGTCAGGTATAACAGGTACCTTTCAGTTTAAAAAATGCATCCGTTTATAAAACACACGTGCCTCTACTAGCATTTTTGCATTCCCCTTCTGGGTGTATTCATTCAAAGCACCAGAAAAAGTTATCATTGAAAAAAAGGTTGTCAATAATGACAGATTTTTTCTTGACTTTGCTAAAAATGCTTTTTTCAAAAATGCTGCTTCTTCGTCTGTGATTTGTGTTGTGCAAAAAAGGGTCCATGTCACTGATCTGATCATGCAAGACAGTAAAAAATATTTTACATTTGTGTGCGAACATGTTTGAAAGTGGATATGAAATTTTTTATGCTTGATTCACCAATTCAGCATTTTAATAAATACACACGCACAAAGGATAGTTTATCACTTTTGAACCTGATACCGGCACACAGATTCTTTTATGTTCAAAGTTTTTCTCCTAGTTTTGCTTGTTTGTCTGTCCATCTATTTGTATAGAACATTATCTATTGGGGAGATTGTTGTGTCTTTTCATTACTTTTCTATTGCCCGTGCGCATTTTCATAATTAAAGGCATGCAGCCGTCATCGTGGTCATCCGTCGTGTTTGGCCATTTTTTCATAGGTATTCATCTAGTTACTAATTTTGCAAATGACTACTGCATTCCTTCATGATGATGATGTGCCTTAGCAAAGACCGAAGAAAGGTACTACTACAACTAGCAAGTTAAAATGCAAATTTAAAGTTTAAAAGTGTGTGTGTGTCTACCCATGTGCCTTTTACCTGATAAATCGTTAAGCTTTTGTTAGTTATTTTGATGATACGATATGATGGCATGCATTCCGTTTGCATTTTGGTAATAATAATAATAACCGGCAGAAGGTATGCAAAAAACCATTTCGTGCGCTTGCATGTAAATACGTAAAATGTTTTATACCCATTTATTACTACATGCATAATAAATTGTTGCGTCTATAACTCAAACACAGTACAAATACTCGATCATCTTCATTTATCAGCAGCACCACCACCACCACAGCAATGACTGATGTTGCAAGAGATATCACCGACTGAACTTGAACTGATCGTCTACCTGATGGTTTAACTGAAGACGGTTTTGATAGATAGAATATCGCAGCCTGTAGCTACATTATCATTCCTGATCAAGATGACGATATAGCAAAGAAACAAAAGATATGCTCAAATGCTCATTCCGGTTTTCCTAAGCTAATAAATTGGGGACGGTGATAATTTGTGAGTGATTCTTTCTCTCCTTCATCCCGAGTGAAAAACTTAGCATTTTTCCTACTATTTGCGCACAATTTACAACCTTTGCAACTAGACTGCGTGCAAATGATGATGGAGCAAAACAAAACATAATATGGTCAAAGTTCCATTGTTTTGGAGTAAACAAAATGGGTACATGATTTTGTGTACCAATATTTTTTCTCTCGCAGGTTTATTGCGATGAACTTGGAAACACGATAATATCTATTCAATTCATACAAACATGAATTGCGCAATGCAATTTAACATGCTATATAGCACTCATGTGACAGCTTAAAAATATTAGTCATATTATATGATGATGGTAGGACTTTTGATCGAAATCACACGCGAAAAATCCTTACATTTGTGCCACTCCTCCTTGTTAGCCAATCATAAAATGACTTTATCCAGAGCCATCCAATATCCATCTATGAAAAAGTAACGAAAGATGTGCAAAGTCCAAAGTCCATTGCCATTTGAACCATATTTACTTTGCAAAATATTAAAACATTCGCGTTTTTGCGTAGTTTCTTTCTCTCGATCGTTCAGTAACATTTGCGGTATTTTGACAAAAACATTTTATGCTTATTTCAGGGTATTTCAGCTTGGAGTGGAGCGTAAGCACTTTACTCTGCCTTTCAAATTTATTTCAACACATTATAATTTCAAAAAACAAATAAGTGGAATAATGTTTTTTATTCTACAACGTAATGTACTTGTGGCGCATAAAACATATCACTCGTAATGTCATTTCCATTTCCACAGCACATTCAAACTGTCTGTGCTACTTTTTTTGTTACTTGAGTGTTTTTACTCGGAAGGAAGATAAATCTCCTGTTTTCATTCTACAGCCATGTTCTTCGTTTGTACAAAAAGTACAAACGAAAAAGTTCGGGAAAAAGTTGGGTACTGGCTGCACAAAGCTAATTTTAATTGCCATATATAATCTCGCATACCCAGCCAGTTGGCACACCAATGGGATTGTTCTGTATGAATTTCCATGAAAAAACTGGATCTTGAGCCATGCTTTGTCTTTTTGTATTCAGCGTCACATGACTGTCATCGCATGTGAAGCGTTTTGCGCGATGCGTAGTAAATCTTAATATAACGTACAAAAATGGGTATGTATAAGGTTATATGGAGACTCAAGACGCTGTTGATCATGACCATGGGCTTCCTCCGTGTGCAAAAATTTCTGTGAAGCATGGCATAAAATGGTAAGATAGCGCAGAGGAAATGTAACAACTTTTTGTTACTGCGAAAAAAGTGGTTGTTTTTTCGCATTTGGGTAGAAGCGTATGCTTCTGCAATAATAAAAAGTGTTTTACAAGTTGATAAACGCTACACGCTACGCTGCTATTAAGTTGTAAGTTTCAGCAGAAGCAGATGATTTTATGCACGGGCTTAATATAGTTATTACACCAGTATACTTACTTTTGTTAATTTACTGCACCATATTGCTAACAGTTTGAAATGTATATGCTCTTCTTTTTAGACAGGTACTTTTGTTTTTGAAATTCAGACGGTTTCTGTTCTCTACTGAAAGCGTGTGTCTACTACCTCCTGTCCTGTCAATCAGTCCTACTCCGAGACAGGCCAATTCCGTTTTTAGGGAAAAACGGCTTGTCTTTAGGCTACTGGCAACATCTGTTGTGTTTGGCACAAAGAGAAAACTAGAATAAATTGAAAGCGAAATCAATAAAAAAATGTTACAAAATTGTAGAAATCCGCTACAACCATTTATAAGCACTTGTTGATCCTTTGTCGTGTAGAGAATAGGTGTCCGTCTCTGACAGACAGGCAAGAATTTCATTCATTTCACGAGAAAACTTCATATATATAGTCGCCAGACTAGCGTTTTGCAAAATAGCAGACAAGCAAGAGTAAAAGCAAGCTCGCTCTCTCTAGACAAAGGTAAATGAGTATTTTTGCTTAAAGCCCCATTTCAAATGTATTGATTGATAGAGGCTCAACAACCAAAAGCAGGGTTCTATAGTATACGCGTTTGGGACATCTCAATAAAAATCCTCTGTCTGTGTGTGCGCTTTTATAATATTGTGCAAAACCCTATTCTGGTTCCTGTCCCAAGTGACGGTCTGCAGCTGCAAGCCAAATTTGTTATAGTGAACGTGTGGACTACGAGAGAATCTAATTTTAAGTGTAGGAAGCACTTTTTTACACAAGTAGGTATACCTTATATATCTGCCTACCACAACGCACATCTTTTAAGAAAGGTTTACTTACCACCGCCACACACTCTTGTTGTATTTTTGCAAAACCTAGAAAAATGGCGAAGCAGAGAAGCTGTTCAGTTTTAAGAGTAAGTACATATGCGCTGTCGCTGTGGTGTGCTGCTTCTATGTTCGCGAAAGAAAGAAAGAATGAACGAGATTTTTGTATACGAATGAATGTGTGCATATTATTGTAACATTTTTGCAAAAATGGTTCTACTCACTGGCACTACTACCATCAAAAGCATCTCGGCGATCATCTCCTTCGCAGCAGCAGCGTTATATAGCGTTTCTACTTGTGTTGCACACAGACTCTTTACTCATTTCCCTTTGCTATTACTCATCACACAACGACATGATCATCAGCTTTGTAGACGACAACGAGGAACATGAACTAAACAACGTGCCGTTTTGCTATATTGCTGTCGTGTTTCTCCCCTTCCAATAAGTATACTACCAATTCATCTGCAGAAAAAAAAGTAAATTCAGACTTTGCTAATTTGAGTTCCTTATCGTTTTATCATGTCCGTGGTATACTTTTGAACGCGTAATATTGTGCACGACATTACATACTCATCTTGATGAGACACACACGCTCAATTTTTTTCCACGTAATACCATGTAATCATGTGTGTGGTTGTTTTTTGTGCAAAAAAGTTGCCTGGGATAGTTTGGTCAGAAAAATTAATGGAATGCAAAGATACTTATTGGGCAGTGCTTTCTTTCTCGGTTTTGCTGTAAAACTGTTTCGTTCACAGATAAGAGAAGGTAATTCAAAATGATGTTTGATGGTCGTGATAAGGTGAGAAGGAATGCCGTAATACACAGATAACAGTATAGAGTCACAAGTAACAAAGTACTCGGATTGTCGCCGTCAGCAAAATAATACAATGTGTTTTTTAAAGATTGGCGAACATGTGCAAGTGTGGTGATGATGATGGTGAAACAAAAAAACATTACATAAGTTCTAAAAACCGAGGCGGAGACAACTGCACTGCCTGGTAGAGCGGCGCCGCTGAGGAAACTCATTTTGTGAATTACGCCAGTTTCCCCGTAATATTAATGCATCCATCCGTCAACACCGCCAGGGAAAAATGGAGTCAGTTCTACCACAGACCTACATATTAATCAAGAGAGAGTAATTTTACATTTTTTGCAAAACTGCTATATGCATGCTCTGAATGCTGGCAGTAGCAAAACCGTGAGTCAGTTTCGGCACTTCATTCATAAAAGTAGAGCTTCTTCTTCTGAGCAAGAAACGTTATTTGGAAAGTGTATTATGGGAAGCTTGCGTGAACTCTTGATGATTAAGTTGTTGCTTTAATGCTACTGGTATCTCTCGAGTATCATGTATCATGGTGTATGTACCGAAAAGGATCCGAGCATAAAGATGCAACATATTGGCGAAAAAGCCGTGTCTCAAAGCTGTATTTGTTGTAAAATGCAATGATGACGATCTTATGATGGTAATGTACATGTACATAACATTAAAAAGATTTTTCTGAAGACTCCTCTTTTCTCTTGTTCAAGTTCAAGAGACTTGCTTATATAAACGCACCATTTTTGCACAGTTTTTGCATGTGCTCTCTTCA
This sequence comes from Entomobrya proxima, assembly GCA_029691765.1. Taxonomy (NCBI): domain Eukaryota; kingdom Metazoa; phylum Arthropoda; class Collembola; order Entomobryomorpha; family Entomobryidae; genus Entomobrya; species Entomobrya proxima. Next base: position 10,833,257 of record CM056169.1, read on the forward strand.
GGCAGAGTATCGTGTTCGTGGTCAGTCCAGTCATCATCCCCTCCACTACTGACTCTTACGCTACTACTCATACAAAAAAACGTGGCGAATTGGCAAAAATATATATTTCGTGTGTGTAACGCAACGTCATACATAACGTAGTATAAGTGGTGGTGTGTATGCAATTTTCAGAGAGAGAGATACAAGCACGATATTGTTGTGTACTTACTAAGAACTAATTTTTGTGGAAACTGTTGTATGTCGACTGCGCTCTTCTCTCGCTCCTAATAATAAAAGGGTGTTTTAAAGCATGCGCTTCTTCACTTATATATTTGTTGCTACAATTCTGACTAACCCGACGGTTCATCATATTATCATCATGTAATAATCATCCAAACGAGCAACAAGATCATGGTGATCCTTTTTTGACGTTTTTCTCGGTTATTGTTCCTCTGAATAAAGAGAGAGAAAAGACTCTCCTAACATGACTGTGCGAGTGAGTGTATGTGTCTCAGGAAGTTTTTTTTCTTTAGAGTACACGCTGCTCTGTTCTCTCCGGTAGGAAACCTTACACTGCATTTTTTTGCAAGTTGAGTAAAGCAAAGTAGACCTCTTCACCGTTGTGGTGTTTCTGAACAATGAGCTGTCTGCAAAACTCCCTTTTTTGGATGATTACTTTTCCGTGGTAGTTGCTAGTGAAGTACCTCACATCTTTTCAATTCTTCATCCTTTGCCTTTTTTCGCAAAGGTATTTTTCTCTTAAACCAAATTTTTTCCTCCTGAGGTACATGTACCTACCTGTGAAGGTATTCATTCCGTTGACGCGTTTTTTCTCTTTTTCGAATTACAACGTACCTTTCCGTTGTTCTTTTGCGAATACAGTGTTTAGTGTGCTATTGAATGACTGTGCGGTGATCTTCACAAAATGACGTCTTCCCTGTGATTACTTGAGTACATGAGCATTTATATGTGAGCGATGCTAGTACCTTAAAAACACAAATTCCTTTTCATGGATAATCCTGTAAACTGACAAAAAAGTATTTCTCCTCTGGTTGTTTTAGCAGAGGCACTTAGAATGGGTTAGACAGTTCCCCTGTCAAGTCATTTTAATGGTAGGGTTTTGCTCATGTAAATAAGGACCGTATAGGTACAAGTATTTTTATAAAAATATACTAACTTGACTTGATGTGTTTTGAGGAGTGTTTTTATGCAAAAAATATGAAAACTGTATCCATATCGTGTTCCCTCCTGTACGAGACCACCGAGTACCATGACTGTTTGTTTAAGAGCTTCCACTGAAAGAGAGTTTATCGTGCGTGGTGTGTTAAAGTGTACTAGTATCCTGTGATTTAATTATAGGCTATAATACATATCTATTACTATACACATGAGACAGTCAAAGTATATATTTTTCAATTTACGCATTTATCAACGGATATAAGCATTTTATGTCCGAAAAAAGAGTGCATATATTTATCAAAGTTTTTCGTGGTTCGCTGACCCAGAAATAACAATACTCCTTTGTACACACTTTAAAATTAACTTGGGAATTACGGCTAAACGACAAAGAATGTTTCGTACAAATTAACTTGTAAAAGTACATGATGCACACGTTTTTTCGCGTGCAGCGGTAATACCGAGAAAGCTCATTATACAGAAATGGTCTCTTTCTTCTTGACACGAAAGTCTGTGCTTTTTGGTCTGATGAAATAAAAACAGAGTACTTACGCTTTACTATTTATTCAAGATTGTTATCTTGAAACTGCAAGGATAAAAATATCTCTTACCAAAAGTGGAAATTTGAAAAGTGCAAGTGGAACTTTTGAATGCATCGGAACGTTTTCCAGCAAGTTTGTTCCCTCTCAATAACACCAAGTATGGTCATGATGTCGTACTACCCGGAAAGTGATCCACACCACCGTCGTGCCTCCTCCGGTAATACTGGAGGTGGTGGAACGGTAGGTAATGGTGGAGACAGGCACGACAAAGGCAGCGGTGGTGGTGCGGAAGATGACGGCTTCCCTGTACCTTCAGTTTGGCGTATGTCACCAAAATATACTCTTCTTTATAGTTTTATATTAGTTTTATATACTTTTCTTGTTTCGTCAACGTCTCCTTTTTTGTACTTTTTCCCCACAATACTACGCAATGTGTAGAGTGAAAGGTGATCTCATTGTATTGTTTACGCAGTACTGGCAACGTGTCTCTTGTTTTTTTTACTCGTCCAACGCAAAAATGTTGCCGGTAATTAGTCTGTAAAAACCAGGAAAAAAAGTTTATAAGCTCCTCCTTCGCATTTAGCTCCTGTTATCATCATCGTGTTTTAGATTCTCGTCATCCGTCTGTCTGCTCCTGAGAGAAAAAAAAATCAGAAAGCGAATAATATTATGATGACTTTTCTTCTTCTTGCATAATGTGTTTTCATACATTTTCGATCATGCGCTTCTTTCTATATAGCCCAGTACGCTGCTACTCTTCATGATGGCAGTTTAAAATTAGAACAATTTTCTCGCGCTGGCAAAGCTGAAACACTGTAACGTACGTTTCAGGTTGGACTCGTTAACGAGACATTTATGCACGTTGACTTGACGTGTCTTTCATTCAAGTATTCTTCTTGGATTCTCTTTTTCATCTTAAATTCATTCATTAGCGAAAAAACTCTTTTCTCTTTGTACATACGAGCGTGTGTAACGCATAATTTCTTTTTACAAAACATGCAAACTATGTTGGCAGGATTTTCTCTTCTGTACAAGAAATTTTTTCTCACATGTCATTATATTTAAAAAGCGCGTGTAGGAAATTACACCAACCCGTTCATACAAACTCGTGGAAAAAATTCCATACACACACGGTCGATAGAATTCCAGTAAAAAATGTGTACGCTTTTTTTACATTTCGGTGGAATATATAATTTTGGCATTTTGAAGTATACGCACATTAGTAAAATAGCAGGCTGTTGGTGATAATGACTATCACGTTGGCTCAAAACTTTTCCCGAACAAAGTTGGTTTGTTATTGTTCGTCGAAGAATATGGCAATGATGACGACATAAGAGTGAGGTGATGAGCTCACTCACTCACGCTGCTCTGCCACAGCAGCGTTCATCTGAAAGCTGTTGCATTACTACAAATAGTCATGTTTGTACCGATTGTTATAACTTTACTAGGCTTTTTTATATTAGTAGTTGTATAGTCGAAAATATAGTGAACACAATGTGCAGCGCGGCAGTATAATAAAAAAAGCGAGTGTGAGTGAGCGTACGTACATCACGATGACGGCTCCTCCACAAAAGCCCAAACCAACCACGTTTTTTATCGTGTGCGCATGCATTACGTTCGTAGGTACATAAAAGCGGAGGAGTGATTCATTGATGAATTCGATGACGAGATGGATGACGATATGCCTCCGCACATTTGAAGATTTTTTGATGATGAGCCACCCACGCACACTTTTTCAGCACCATGCCGGCCGGTTTAATGTGGTGCATTGTTAAGTGGAATGTGTAGGAAAATTATTGCTTCCTCTTACACAATGGAGGGATATGAATGGGAAATCTGGAGTTAATTATTTGACAAATTAACCTCTGGAGTAGTTGCAAATGGCTTGGCTGATTTAGTATGAAAGAAGCTTTTAAGCACATGTCGTATACATGCCAGTAGCATTTGATCCCTTTTAATTTGGAGCTTTTGTTAAGCTGCTTCCTACCCGCGTGTTTCATCGTTTCTCGGGGAAAAAGGCTGATTCATGCCAGAAATATTTCCACATGCATACATTCTTATAAACTCTCCATTGTGTACATGTATGTTCGAACAGCTCATTGTTGTACAAACCATGTTGCTCATCGTTTTTTACTATTATGGACAAGTCAGCAGCAACTGGTACTGATGCTCAAGAGTGACAGGCAAACGACATGAATGACAAACCAGTTGAGAAGAACAAAAGGAAAAATATTCGTGTGCGTATAGTACACTTGATGTTTTTGTTGTGGGCAGCAGTATAAAAAGAACAAATATGCGTAGGTATTTCTCATTCCGCCATACCACCAGACTAGAATGTGGGAGTATGGGCCACTTAATGGTTTAATTGTGTGTGCAGCAGCGTTTGGTTTTATTGGTGGTTTTGTTGAGGTATTTTTATAACTGCATGATGGAGAACACTGCTGCATACTGCTTAAAGTTTTGTTGGCTAATTCATCACCATTCATTTGTTGGTTTGTTGCTCCATCCGCAGATGCACAAGAAAGTTTTTTTTCTTTTGGGATTTAACGTTTAGTCATCCAAAACCTGGCAGGTGACCTGCTTGAAAGTTTGTTTTAGTACCTGGTATAGTATGTTTTTATTCTTCTGGACTACGCCATGAGTTGTACAGACACTCAAAATGTTTTTTGCGTTTGTATGCAAATAAAATATCATCCTAGTGTCAGGGGAAATGTGGCTCTTTATATATAAAAGCGTAAATATTCATGATGATCATAAATGGTTTGGAATTAAGTGTGTGCTTTTTTTCTAAACACTAAACTTGAACCCGGCTGGACAGATCACGCGTTTTCACTTCTCCGTTTTTTATTCCGCAATAAATAATGTATGCACACTTTAACTTTATTTTTATTACGCAATTATATGCTTCATGTGTAATCAGAAAAGAAAAAGGGGGCTGACCCATGGCTAATGATGATTGTAGTAAATAATTATTATTGCGCTTCATTATCATCTTTTTTCGGGAACGTTCACCTTGTCTCGTAAAATGTTTTGTACAATACATATTTTTTTCCAAGTTTATTGGCAATTCGAGATGAGAAAGTAATGTGGTTTTTTAGAATATTATGCTGAATAGTAGTATTTTTTCAGAAAGATGATGTAGCAGGTGTGGTGTGTGGCACGCGTCCGACACGTCGTATGGTGTATGGTCTTCATTAAAAAAGTTTTAGGAGGTGAGAGCAAGAGCTTATGTTTCTCCTCAGGAGTTGTAGACTTTATTTTAATAATTTTACTAAAAGGAATGATTACCATAAGTTCCCCTGTAAAAGTAAAGTAGCAGCTGGCACCTGAAACAATATAATAATAATAATAAATTCGTTTTTCATTGTTTCAATTGACTGTACTATTGACAGATTAGACTGGATAATGGGGATGCTCATGTGTGTCTGTGTGCGTGTGGCATGCCATGTGGCGTTATCTTCTTGTCTGCTCCTTGTCGCTAGTTAGATGAAGATGATGATGAGAAATGGAAAAACATGGAGCGTTTTTAGTGTCAGTCTGATTGCGTAAAAAAATTCCAATATTTTTTGTGTGTTCAAAAGAAAAGGGGATGGAACTATGAGAGAGTTCAGCTAGTTTGTCCCTTTGACAGAAATGGTATTTCACTTGGATTCAATGCTAATTGTGGTGAAAATTATTGGTTTGTTTGCATAAGCAGGAAAGAGGGGAAATTTTGAACGTGTCACTTTTATGGGGAAAAGCAGAACACGGAACAGCGACCCTGTCTCGTATAATATTTTGAATATAATTGGAAAAGTATTTTTTATGGTAATTGTTTTTCCTAGTAAGGCATGCTCAATAAAAATGAAATGTTAGCCAATATTGTAAAACTCATGATAGTGAAGGGAAAAGATTTCGTGTTATTCCAAACTGTCGTGACAGTTTTATCACAATGCCCCAGCAGTTTACTGTAACGTGATGACCCGTGTGTTGGCGGTGTCACATTGATTGTACATGGCTAATTTATGGTTCTGGTTTTTTATGAACTCATACACATGTGCCATTTGGTTGGGTACAAATCTGACGCATAATCTTTTTCATGTTTTTCTCAAGTGACCTTTGGTTTAATACGCATAATCCTGAAAATTATGAAAGAAACCAGCAAGCTATTTCGTTCAGTTTCTCAAAGAGTGATCCGATGGTGCTCTTGGGGGCTTTCTGCTCGTGCACTTGTTATGTAACCCAATCTGATAGTATTCTCGATACATGTTGTTATCACTTGGCTTTTTGGCGCATGTGAAAAAGTCATTTTTTTCATTTGGTGTCACCCGTGGACTTCATGTGCCAGGTTTTACTACACATTTGTAACTTTACATGTCAATGTCCTCTTGCCTCTGTGGAATACCATTTTCCATCAGCCTGCAAATTTTCTATCGATTTCAGGTGACAATTGAGGATACGCTTGGATTCACTTGCTTTAGTATGGTCTAATTTTACACGAACACTAAATAATATATTTTGTCTCCATCTCCTCCCCCTGCGTAGTACATGTTCGGAAAAGCCGTAATATTTGTTTTGAATTTCTTTTGAGAAAACGGCGTAGTAAAAACATCTAAGAATTTCTTAGTGAAGAAGCTGTTGTGGTTGTAAAGCGTAAGAAAGCACATAGCACATACCTTTTTTACAAAACAGGATTTTTTTCTCTAAATACTCATTCTGGAACGGTGCGTCGCATACTACGTAGGCGTTAAATTTGGCTAAAGCTATATAGAAAAGAGAGACGCGTAGTCGTGCAGTTTTTTTTGAAATCATTTGCTGCTCCGTTAATGACACACACGTTTATGAAAATGGTGTTTTGGTATTTCCACGCAGTACAAACAACCATCTCTATAAAAAGGTGAATATATTAAAGCTTTGCGTGGAGTGTTCGGTTAAATTGCATGATCTGCTGTAGTAAGCAGTAGTATGTTGCTGTCAAGTTATTGGAAACATTTTCATGTTTTATTTTATTACGTTTCAATGAATGAATGAGATTCCGGTTGCTCTCTGCAGTGCAGATGGGGGTTCTCTGTAGAAAGGACTTGAGGATTTTCTCTTCTGCATAAATAATACTTTTATATTTTTTATGAATGAAAATCTCTTTCTTGGTGAACGAGACTGTTTGGTAACTTTCTTAATCTCGTTTTTAAAACATGAGATAGACCATTTAGATCAAATCATTACGTAGAAGCCTAATTTATGCGTATAAATTTTGTTTGCTTTGGGTTTACATAAAAACCACGTACGCACTTTTCTCGAGAGGAGAATCTTCAAGAAGGGAATTTTTGGTACTTTTGTATGTACGCTGGATAGTCAGGTTTAATTTTCCAACATAAAACTGGCAGTTTGTACATGATGATGACAAACAAGGTGGGGGACAGCATGAAATTTTGACTAATATGGAGAACAAGAAAATAAATATTTTATTATGCATATCATTTTTTGATAATGATTGCATGAATGAATTTAACATTATCGCTTCTCTACTGGTTCCATGTAAAAAGAACAAAATTCTGGTTGAAAATGGGCTATCTACGTGCGTCGCATCAGTCATCGCAGTGTTCAAGAGTGTGGTTGAGTTTTTGAATGGAAATGTAAACTTGCGTTTTTCTCAAGTTTAGTAATAATTTCATTCATCTGTACTGGAACATAAATAAAAAAGTATCAACCTTAAACGAATATTATCTCAGCATGATTAGATGTAAATTAAGCAAACAAGAGCGTGGATGAATGAATGAATGAAAATGCGTATCTGCTCTGCTGCTGCTGCAACTTACAACAAAGTTACCTATACAATAACCGTGTGGGATTGAATATCTTTTTTGTGAATGAAAAAGGTTAACCCAAAAAATTATTATAACAAACCCATCACACACACACACTTGTCCATTGCGGGAGTATAATTTCCAATGATAATATTTTGAAATAATGAGGGCATGGACACGCTACAAGGAATATCAACAGCTCTCAAGCTCAGACTCGGGACAATCGTTTGTTTGCTTTTGCAAAGAAAATGATAATGATTAATGAACCAAAAGCGTTCTCATTTCTCCCCTTTCTCCTCCCTTTTTTTAATCCATGCATATATACACTGATCATCATGTTGATAATAACCCTTTTGGAATGAATGAGAGGATGGGATCATGTTTTTCTCTGCTGTGCATATATTTGATGTGCTGATGATGGCTCATTACCTAATGAACGCATTTTTCTTTCAATTCCTTGCACAGTTCAACAGATCCGCGTGGAGTTTTTAATTAAAGCAACATGCAACATAAAAAGAAAGCCGTTTTTAACAATGCCTACTTTTGTTTGGGAAGATGGATGGAAAAAAAGAATCGATAAGCTTTGCTTGAATTTATAAATAGGCTGTTACTTTAAAGCATGTATATAATGTATAAAAACGTACTCGGTTTCGTATAATTATCATTGTCGCAGCAGGAGAGTGAAAAATACTTTTGGGTTGGTTCATCTTTTACGAAATCTGGTTTTGCCAAGTATTTTTACTTAGCCCATTTTATTCAAGTATCCTTAAACGGGATTGAAAAGCGTGGTGGAATAAAAAGTGGAATCCAGGAAAGATTTTATTCCTCTTTGTTCTTTTGTTTTTAAGATTCTAATACTAAGAATGCGTGTATACTCATATAAGGGCTGTGACTCTGTTCACGGTTTAATGTGTCTCTCATTAAATGTCATTTAGAAGAAAGGTTTGAAAAGTAATTTTTCCAAGAAGATACATTTCTCGTTAAAATGTTCTCTCAAGAAATTCAGTATTTTTATTATAGAGGAAATATTTGTTCAAGCAGCATTAATTTTGGTATGCTATCAAATATCCAGACTTATTCGTGAATACGATTTGAGTACTCTTGAGATGTTTTGCAAAAAATAAAAATCTGGTAGCAACTATACCTAATTAATGATTATAATGACCTTACTCGTTGAACTTTCTGGCGTAGATAATTGAATAATTTGACTTTGTCCGTTAGGTTGCATAATATTTACAAAATTATATGTTGTTCTCATATTTTCACCCAAATGTACCCACTGAACTTACAAATATTCATCCCTCAAGAAATGAATTTGATAAAACATGACATTCTGTGTAGTACATGCACACAACACGGGCAGCAGTGCTAGTACCTGCGCAGTTACTATTCGCCCGCTTCTGATTTTTAAAGGTGCATAAACCATCGCATACCACACTCCTCACTGTATATTATGGCACGTGGTCCAAGTTTAATGACCTGCAAGGTCGATCTTACTACGTGTATTTACTCCTTGAAGACAAAACTTCATTCGAAACAGCTAGATCGCACACAGTGCTTCTTCAAAAACCTCCAACTGAAACAGCAGCAGCGCATATAGAGAAGCGAACGGATTGTTTTGCATTTTTTGGAATGGAATAACGACCACCGTACCGGCACTACAAAGCAAACAGCAGAGGATGAAGTAGTAAAACCTGTACATTAATAAATCTGTGCAGAGGTATGTCTCTTTCGAAAAAGATGCTCATCCCTTTCATTCCATTCTCTTTCAAATGGAGTCAGTAAAAATGACTGCTGTGAATGTGCATACCAAACTCTGTGTAGTTTCTTGCATTGCAGCAGCTCTGCTGTTAGTGAAACAAATATGCGTACAACACCGTTTTCCCGTATACAAACGAGAAACGCTTCACATCATCAGCTCAGCGTTCAGTGGAAGACGTTAAATGTTGCACTGTCCATAAGCGCGACACTGGTGAATACTGTGTAAAACAAGGCAAGTTACAAGACCCAAGCGTACTCCGCACTGTAAGCTAAAGCCGCTCTTGTTGATGTCATGAGACACGGAGAAGAAGCAAAACAGCATCATGATCTTCATCATCATAACATTGCAATCTTTATAGATAGAAGAGAACAAGTTTTTTTTACAAATCACGCTCCTGTTGCATTTTCGTTTTAAAAATATTTCCTATGCGTACGCAAAAACGCACGCATCAATGTATGGTTGGACAAAAAGTCTCTAGAGACAGGAGACAAGATGATACCGAACACTGCACTGTGCAAACGAAAAACGCTAATAACCAGAATATAAATTTCTACCCTGTCTGCCATTCCCGTCACATTTTTATGGTATCATGTTGATGTTTTTGTAACAACAAGCCTATTGCGTTTGTGAAGGAGAAACGCACTTTTGAAACGATTCAACGAGACAACAAGGCACGCTGAAAGATACACTACTATACGGAAAACTATTAAAGTGGGAAAGAAAAATACTTGAAATTGTGCGTGGTGCTTGTGTATAGGAAAAACTGTCTTTCTGTCTTATTTCGGGTGTTACTGAGAAATCATAAGTAATAGTATGCGTAGTAGTAAGCTTTTCATGGGGATATGGAATGCGAGTGCACTTTACTTTATAGTCATCAAGCATGCATGTATGCATACTTTCAGAAGACCAAGAATGTGTCTCATTCGACTCATTCTCCTCGAGTCGTGCTTGGTCATGATGATGAGCCGCGTCTTATTCATTGATGTGAAACAATCAGCAATCCCAGCACAGCGTATACTGTTTAGTACGTCAGTAAAGAAAGGATGATGCTATGAACGAAACGGTAGTAAAACAGCAGTGCGTAGATTCTCCTCTCTACGCACAATGTGGTATGCTGATTATGCGCTCAGGCATCAGCAGTGGTAGTTTTTAAAAAACAAAAGAAAAAGTAGTCAGCGTCAGCAGCAGTAGTAAGTAGTGGCAAAGGTTTTAAGAAAAATTATACACGTATGTACGCGCATTATTAACGAAACACTATAAAACGTGTAAATTTTCAAAGGTATGCGTTCATGCGTAGGAATGCGTAGAACTTTTTCTCGTCTTCTTGACTGGTTGCCTGAGCTTGTATGTGCGTAAAAGTGCGTTGCTACTAAAAGAGAAAAAAAAACTTCTTGGGATGATCAGGAAGAAAGCTTTTCATTTTTTCAAAAATGCTTATATACGCTCACACATAATTCTTTTGTTCATTGCATTTTTGGGTGGATAGTGGATATTCTCACATTGTTGCAATTGTGATGCAAATGAAAGCGGGTAAAAGCTGATGCAGTTTCTTTTGGGGATACTTGAAAACTTTTGAAAAATTGAGAAAAAACTTGAGCGTACAGGTGTAATGCGTTAAGTGCTGCTTACTGCCCCTCAACTTGTTTTCATGTTAAATTGCCATGCTTTGTTGCTCCCTGTTTATTATCAAACTTCCTATCAATGTCAGGTTGTACATGAGCTAATTTAAATATTTTTCTGATGTTACTACTTTACGCATGGATTTGCGTACAAAACAATAGTACCAACTACTGAGAAGAGTGTGTGTACTTGTTGCGGATTAGTGGTTTTTTGTCTTTGGAGGTCTTCAATCTACAACACTCATTTTCTGGAAGACTGGGAAAATTGAAACAGTAAAAGTTGTTTATAGCAAATGGTGATAAGTTCTCGAAAAACTTCCAATTTGCTGTCTGTTTTCAACTATCATGTACATAAAAATATATTGTCTGCCCATGGGCAACTTGAAAACGCGATTGAGTATGACGTGTTCCACACACGGCCCCGTGTATATAAAACCCCATTAAATTCTAAAAAGAAGCAAACTAATTTAATGAGCGCAAGATAGCTTTTATATTAGTAATTGGTTTGTGTAATAAATTGAATGATCTTCACAGAGGTCTGCGGGTCTTGACTTTCCTGTTCGTTTTCGAAAACCGCTATGATGTACAATTGTAGTAATAATCTTTTGCATCATGGCGTATGTTATAGTGTTTGAAACTGTACTCACACGCAGCACCAAAATTTTGAGCCCTTATACCAAAATCCCCAGCATCCCGTGCGTATAACAAACCTGCATTATTGCTGCTGCTGAATAATAATGATAATGGACTAGTGATCATGAACAAAGATATTTTTTTCGGAAAAAGAGTATCCAGTAAATAATGGTCTCGTAGTACGGGAATTTATTCATGCTGACGTGAACTGCACAATATATCGTAATGAACTATCGTGTGTGTTCATTTGGGTATTAAAAATCTGAAGTAGCGAATAAATTGGTATTTTTAGAGGAAAAGTAAAAGAACAGGTATAAAACCCTCCAGCAGCACTAGTAGTCTACACGCAAAGCAAACCAAGAACGTCGTCCGTGTGTGTAAAATGGAATTACATTCAAAATTCACTGGTCTGGAATAAGTACGTTATTATTATTATTATTAGGCTGAAAATATATTATAATGGAAAACGTTCAGACTTAGTGGGACGTATTTTTACCCAAAAATTGTACACAACAACCTTGTATACTGTAAGCGAGTTTTGTTATTCCCAGCACTTTAGATTTATCGGGATTGATTAGCAGGGACCGGAAACGGTTTCAAGTATCCAGATTGGCGCTTATATAGTTACTTGTTGGGCAGCATAGAAAAATGGATATTTTGATTATTACGTTTTTTATTACCAAACCTGAAAGCTTTGATAAATACACTTTATCCTCTATAAATACCCTGTTTATTATTGCCTATTAAGGAGTTGCAGTAAAAAAACGCGTATAAAAACGCAACTTGCTTGTCATCATCGAGAAAGCCGTTTAGTTTTCACCAGCCCACTTGTGTGCGTTCATGATTATGATAATAAAAAGATTACCTCCCGTGAACATGTTCTTTTTGAAGAAAAATATGAAAATGCATTTCCTCTCTGTTTTATTGCAATTTCTCCAAAAAGCGTTCTCTGAGGATTCTTGTTTTTATCCAGTTTTTCTAGTAAAAACTTGTTATTTGCTATTATATTCCCCTTTTTAAAAATAAATTGGCAGTGAATTGAGCTATAGTGCGTGTTTCATGCCCCTGTAAAATGCTACTCTCTGGGGTCCATCTCTTGATCTGCATCTTGTGGAAAATCACCAAAAGTTCAAATACGCATTTTTCCACACACACATTTACAGGGTTATCGATCGATACAGCAAAACTACACAACATGCGTGTGTACTTGTTTGTTGCACAGCCCATAATAATAATTTTTCAGTTTTGCATGCAAGCCATCGCTCCACTATTTATTTACCCTTTTTCGTTTGATAATGGTGCGCTGTTTTTGTTTTGAGCCAGCGATGTAACAAACCTTGCTCCACTGCTGCCACTGTATTTTTTTCCACTGATTAACATGCGTAAAAAGAGAGGAAAACGAGAAGATAGAGAGAAAATAAGGAGCAGCTTTTATAGATACGCATATTTGCTCATATAAAAGAGCCGTGGGGTTGATGCGTGTAGGGTGTCTCCGCAAGATATTTTAACCTGATACAAGTTTCTTTTCGCTTGTACAACAACGAAGCAAAGAAGCAACCAAATTTTTTTATTCTGGTTTTTGTTGCAACGTTGTGCATTAGAGAAAAAGTTGTTGGAGGAAGGAGAGAAGAATGGGTAATATGTATTGACGCTTGACAATGTTGATCCAAAGCATGTTTATGTTTTGGTGTGGATGACGAACTTGTGGAGACCAACCATGAAGTTTTAACACAATAGATTTTGGCCCGGCTTTAAAAAAGGAATCCCTATGATGCTTCTATTTTTCTTCCACCGTCTTCTTTTCATGCTGCCTGATAATTCGGAAAGGAAGTGGAAGAACAGCGCGATTTAACTTGACTCATTGTTTTGCTATACATCAAGTAGACACAGCGGAAAACTTTAATAGTTAGTTTTGGAAAAAAGAAAGAAAGTTACAAAACGCCGAAGGATTTACGTTTTGTATGGACTAACCATTTTTTCAAACAACTTATGTTGTATTCATGTATTCATCGAACACTAAAATCATTCCGGCTTTTAAAAGAGCCCGGAAATGAAAACGCTTTTTGTTAATTCCGGAGTAGGAGGAATGAAGAAAGAAATGTTTAAAAATATCCTGTTAAAAAGCGCGGACCCTTAATGATTTAATTATTTAGCGTCATCCTTCCAGATTTTTTTGTCTGCTTGCAAACTTATTAGTTGTTCGTTAACTGTCGTTGTTGTAAAACTCGCAATCTTCTTCTGTGGGTTTGTTAAAACTGCCAAAAAATTTACAATCAGATATAGAGCTTTTTTGTGGTATCGGGATCACCATCAGTAGTGTGGTACGACTAGTAGTGTCATTCATATCATTAAAAACTTTTTTACTCTCTCTGCTAGTACATATACGCGCGTTTTACTACAACTCTCTCGGAAAAAAAATTGTCGTAACTTTGCTCTTTTTCCGTACTCATTTTTTTTCTTCTCAAGAAGAACTTATAGTGCGTTTGGTTCTGCTGATGAAAGGAATTCCCTTGCGGATTGGATTTTAGCTTGTTAAACCCTTTTTACCGACTCGGCATCTTTTTTGGGTTTTTACACGGCTTTTGCATGTCATTCGATAAAAAGTTTTTTTCTAAACCCTATGCTCTTTATTTATGCATTGCGTATTATCCTTTTTTATGCACATACCAATAGGTTTCAGTTTCATCTTCCTTCATTCCAACTCCACACCATACATTCTTGTTTGTATGTAAATTGAGATGGTGGTTATTGGTAGTAAGTTGGCAGTAGCAGAAAAGGGAAGAAAGAAAAGGCAAACCTGAATGCTCCAAAGAAATCCATTTCCAATAATTTTCTCTCCATTTTATTCACATTCTCGCGTGTGCTGGCAATATATTGACTCAACTTGCCATGCTACTTATAAAACAGTTGCGGAAAAGAAATGTTAACGTTTATTGGCTCTAACTGGCATACCTTTAGTTTTTTCTCAGAAAAAAGTGTACAATCATGTCCGTTTTCCCCCGCGTTTTCAAGCTAAATTCCCTTTTCATTAAAGAATTTTACGCTGAAAAGTGTTATTATCTAGTTGAGTGTGTACCTATACGACCAGCACAAAAAAGCATTTTTACGGCTTCCAAAGAACTTTGCTCTTACAACTTACTATGTAGATAGGTATTAGAATGCGTATTAAAATCAACTTTTGCAGCATCTCTATACTAGTTTGACTGAGAAAATGAGTTTGAGGATTCATCACATCATGTATGCTCTTATCATGGCAAGTTCCTCTCTCTGTCAGTTTTTACTTTTGCTGCCTGTTGCTCTTCATTCCGGACACACCATTTCAAAGAGGTCGTTTGTTGGTTGCGGTTGGATGCTTACGATATTCCACTGCTGCTGTTGGCAGTGTCCGTGTGTGTACAACTCCTGTCTCCTCGAAAATATCTGACTAACTTGATGATAATAGAGAATACACATGTTTAACGTACCTACCTAAACATCACATGTCTCTCTGGCATTCAAACAAGTGAAGTTTCCTTTTATTCTGCTGGCTGCGTAATGGCATGTTCTGTCTTTCTTGCTGAATGGGATTTTGTGTTTGAGGAGGAGCACGTTTTGGAACAAGTAGTAGTAGAGTAGAGTGCTCGTAGTAAGGAAGCCCAGAGAGAAAAAATGGTAAAGTGCGTACGCTGTACGTTACGTAAATGTGGTTTCTCCACACAAAGTTCTCTGTCCCGCAATACATTCACCCGCACACAAACTCTTAACTGTAATAAGTCAGAACATTCAGCAGGCTTTCAAGTGTGTGTATCATGCAATGCAGGAAACAGTTTGAAAGAAAGAAGAAAAAAGCTCTTTTGAAACACACACAATAAATATATTCTCTCTCGTTCTTTTCTTTACACCAAATTTGTTATTCTTGTATTAATGTATCGTTTGCCACACTACTCTGCACTATGAGTGCGTATAAATAAAAAGGATTACCGAGAGAGAAAAGTTTCTAAACGCAAATAATGTAATGTACGTACGCTGCGCTTCTACTACTACTGCTGCTGTAGTGTTAATAATGAAGCTTTATTGTGTGTGTAGCAGCAACGCGTATAAAAAGAGAGAATTACTAGAAGGATACGTAACACAACCACGTAACTTTTGAATGCATTAGCTAGATTATCAAGTTAAAAACATTTTTATGCTAAAGTTTTACTTTAGAGAACTAATATATAGTGAGTGTTCAAAAATATTTTTCAAAAGCAATGTCCTCCTCATGATCATCATTACACATCACTATTTCGTGGTTTCTCTCCACTCGCCTCTGTACAATGATATGCGTTTCTTTTCCTCCTTTTTTTCTCTCTCATTCTTTTTTATATTTCTCAACTGCTGTTGCTGCACTTCACACATAAAAAAGAGTTTTTTTCTCTTTTGGTCGTTCTGAGTGCGTAATGTAACAAGAAGTATAGTATATTGGCTCATCATCATCATGCAGATGATAGTGTACTCATAATAATTACATGAAGATGTGTATTGTGTATGCAGAAAAACATTACTACGTGTGTGTAATACCTACTTACTTTAATGTACGGTAGTGGTGTTTTTCTCAGCTAGTTGCTGTTCTTCCGAAGTTGCGTGAAGATGAGCCAAAAAACTTAATTTCCATTATATACACCGCTTATTTATCTTTTTCTTTCTCTCTGAAAGGAGTTTCGGTATATATTCTCTTTTGCTGTTATGTGTGGGAATGTGAGTAGTACTACTTGCACACTTGACTTGAATGTTCAATGTAACATTTTTGCCTTGCTTCTGGCAACAATAAAAATCTGCTACGAGAAAAGCGGTTTATATACATATTAGTAGAGAAAAAACCCATCAATACTACGCACGAATTAGTAAAAAAACATTTTCATACAAAATATCCTGAGATGTTCTTGTGTGTGTGCGTTTTTGTGTAGTTAGGTACGTACTACTACCAAAAAGTGTTGCGAGAAAGATATACTGTAACAAAAAACATTACACGACACGGGCTCTGAATATCATCATGATCATTCTCATTTTGCCAGAAAAAAACATTTTTTTAAACTTGTAAGCTGCGTATCAACATCACACAAGCTGATGATGAGGATGATCGTGTTCATCATCCTTTCCTTCTATCGTCATGTTGTTGTTGTTCAGGATGGAGAGAAGAGAGTGAACAAGAGGGTTTTGTTTTTCTGACTCTGTGTGTTTGCCTGTGTGCTCTTCTCTCTTTTCTGGTGCTCCTGGCTTTGGAGAGAGAATAAAGAGGAAGGAGAAACTTGATGTTCAGTTATTTTACAATTCATATAGAGATTTTGTTGGCGATCCGGATGGATAGTTGGATTGGAGGAGGCAGGAAGGAAGGAAGTTGAGAGAAGGATGATCGAGGAGGGAGATTTTTTTGTTGGTTTTTGGTTCGGTTTTGAAGATTGGTCGGTGTAGATTGTTTCGTTTGTTGCTGAACTGGTTTTTTAAGATCAGGAACATGTAACAGGTAGTTGTGATGCACACAAGTTTTTGAACAATATTGTGCGAAAAATTATGTTTTGTTGTGGGACTGTGAGCATCCTAATTATAAACCGGAGGCAGCGAAATAGAAACTTGCAGACTTGATGTCTGCGATATAAAAGATTCAAAAACATGAAAACATGATTCCGAAATGAATTGTTTCTAATTTTGTTTCGGTTTTGTGTACGTTTCTTTTTTGGGTTTCAGTGACCGTTCTCATTTTTAAGTTCTCATGAAAATATATCATCGCACCATTCTTTAAACACAGACTGACCGGCTTTACTTATACTCTTGTAATTATGTAAGATTTTCACACAAAACTTTTATACCAAAACTGGAAAGTTAGTACAAACAAAGTAATTCTACACTCAAGGTTTCCTACCAAAAAGTTCTTGATTTTTCAATCATTCATGTGTTCATTACCAATTTAACGTAATCCCATTTTGTGTTCCGCTATAAAAGACAACCAGGTACTTAGGATTAAACTTTTGAGCTTTATATACGTGCTACTTGATTAAGAAAAAACTGAAAAAATGTACAAAAGACTGAGGAAAGAGGAAATTTGAATTTTTTTTACAAGTTCATGTTGTCCTGTGACAGCGTTTCGGTTCACTTTCGAGAGAAAAAATGAGCTGGAAAAGTGACTGTTGCGGATGTTGTGCCTTAAAAACTTTCACTGGGAAAAGCAACAAGAACAATAGGCTAAGACTTTGTGGTGACAATGAAAACCAACTCTGCATATCATTAGCGAGTTCAGCTTGCGATTATTGTGACACGGGCTCTGAGCTCATGGCTGCTTTTTCCGCATCAAACTTTAGCGAGTTGAGTGTGCTCGTTGAGTTGTTGGGAAATTATGCCTCCTTGGAATCTGATACCTGTTGTGATGTTCTTCTGGGTGATGTTGTGCTCCAAGCGGAGAAAGGCTCAGATTGAGAAACACTTTGGGTGAGAAGAGTGATGGGTTGAGGAGAGAGACCAGAGAGGCATTTGACGTGTGTGTGCATGATGACGGAATGTGAGAGCGTGTATGTGCGCTGGTTCTATCTTCTTGATGAGTTTGATAATGAATGATGGTTTTGCTGTTTGCTCACGGATGGGATTGAATGGTGAACAGACTTTGAAACGGATGTCATTTGGATTATTGTTGCGAAAATGCTTTTATAAAGGATTGACGTTATGACTTGATGTATGAAACACGGGAGTTGTTTTCTGGAAACTGTTTGGTGCTACGAATGGTTTTATATATACCAGTAATTTTTTTGTTCTGAATTTTTTTGGGAAACGTGAACACGGTTCTGGGCAAAAAGTCTGAAAAAATACGTTTTTAAAAAAACAAGACTGTTTTTCTGCTTTAAAAAGGACAGAACAACGATAACAACTATTGAACCGTACAACTTGACAATATTTTATATAATTTTGCTCAGTCATCATTAAAAAAGACAGTTTGGAAAGAATGAAGAGTGATAACAGAATAATGATTTCATACTAAGCACCTCAACAAAAAATAGTTTTAAAATTAGCATATTTTTCATATGAAACTTTGTACCGAAGAAATTACAAGTACACAGATCATCATTCAATTTTTATAGTACACACACACCACCGACCGTACGGGTTGTCTCATTTAAAAAGTACAAGATTTAATTGTTCAAAGAGTCAAAGTAAAAATGTGGCGAAAGGAAGGTGAAGGCGGTGATGATGATGCGAATGCTTGGTTGTGGGGATTAGGTCAGGGCGATTTTTTACACCAAATTATTTCAAGTTCATTCATGATGAATAGTTTGAACAATATTCATTTTCCATCACTCAATAGGTCAGGGCGAGGAGCAGGAGCTGGCCTCCAAGATGCTCCAAATCCAGTCAAAAAGGTTCTACCTGGACGTGAAAGAAAATCCTCGAGGTAAGTTTATCAAAGTGGCCGAGATCGGAGCGGACGGACGGCGGAGTCAAGTGTACCTGGCTCTATCGACAGCAGCTGAGTTTCGTGATCACCTGTCATCTTTCAGCGACTATTACGCTTCACTAGGTGAACAAAGATTCATATAACCTCTTCTAAATATCATGCAAATGCAATGACCAATGAATGACCTAACGCCAATGAACCTAATCTGACCTAGGCCCCCCGAATCCTGAGAACGTTCCTGAGGATGGGAAACTCAAGTCCGAAGTCATGGTTAAAACCAATCGTCGCTACTATCTTGACCTTAAGGTAAGCAGAAAACGTTTAAACTTTCTCTTCATGATGACATGTGCTAGCTTTTTGGTTCATATTCATTAAATTACACTTTCATCAAGATTCCCTTAATTAGATCAAATTTTATTATTTTTCCGTTTACCGTAACATCGTTGTAACCCTATCCATCTCGCTTTTTAGCTACGTGTCCATAATGAAACATGACGGGTTTTTGTAGCATGAACATCATCACATCAACTTTTCTCCATCAGCCATGCACTACTCATTAATACGTTATCTTTAGACCAGCAGCAGGTTTTTTTTCTAACCCTTTCTAAAACTTACCTGTGCGTATATCTAATTTCAAGCAATTAGAGCCGGAAGTCTCTGTCAGGATGTCACATTGCATTAATTGGATCTTATCATTATCTAAGCTTAAAAAGAACCCTGGAAAATTAAGTTTTTAGATTCTTTTACTTTTTTATCGCTTTTTTAGTATCGTTACTTTACTTTTGTACCGGCACACTAAAAACACTCGGTTTGATTTTTACGTTTCAATTTGCCCAAAAATAGTGACAGCTTACAAGTAAGGTAGGGTGCCTTTTAGACGGGCGTACCCTGATAACTTAATGTTAATAGTCATTTTTTGAAACGAGTCTGTAGTAATTGTTTTTGAGTTTTTTATGATTCATTAAGGACAAGAGAGATAAAGAGTTTTAGAAATGTGAAATGAAAAGGTATGAATGGGTGTAGAAGTGCAAACGGTTTTAGAGAAAAGTTTTTCATTTTGTGTGAGAGCTGTCATTCGAAATATTAATACGTTTTGAAGGAAAATAGCCAATTAAAAAGGATTTATTGGAGGAAGTTGGAATCATTTTGAACAAGAGTTTCCTCTTGTTCTTTTGTACAAGTTTCATTCTCCGGAGCAGCGTGATGGAAAAAACTTTGCATGTTTTACTTAAAATGTTTTACTTGTTCTGTACTTCCACAGGAAAATACTCGAGGTCGATTTTTAAGAGTATCTCAAACAATTTCACGAGGCGGTCCTCGTTCCCAAATTGCAATTCCTGCTCAAGGAATGATAGAGTTTCGAGATGCCCTTACAGACCTGCTGGAGGAGTTTGGAACGGATGACGGAGGATTTCGGGGAGAATTGCCCGAGGGTCGCCATATTCGGGTGGATAACAAGATATTCTATTTTGACATTGGTCAGAATAATCGGGGTGTCTTCATGAGGGTCTCCGAAGTAAGTTGTCACTTTTTTTTATCAAACCTGTTATTCTCTTTTCCATGTTTATCTCTTGTGTAAACGCTTTTCAAACCCTCTCTGATAACTTATAACTTTGTCATCCTTTTTCAACCTGTAAATTTGGTTTTACCTGTGCAGTCAATTAAACTTTTTTCATCATCATTCCGCTCTATCACCGCACGTTTCTCGCAGAGAACATTTTTACGACCTTTTCCTCTCATAACTCAAGTTGCTTCTATCACAGAAATCGATGTGCGATTACACGCTTACCTCTGTGTACGTACTCGATTTTTTTATCAGCAAAATAGAGTCCGTGTACAGATCCTGTCCAGGCAGGAGGGATGAAATGGACAGAAAAGAAAGATGAGCTTTTTGTGTCGCTCTATCTCTCTAAGCGAATGTGGAATGATACGTTTTTCTTGTAACGCAGGTTTTTTTATCCTTCCAAAATAAAGAGTTCATTTCCACACACAACAGTGTCGTCGGTCCTCTTTTTCAGAGTTCTCATTCTTCTGTATGTGCTTCTAGTAGATAATGATCTCTTGAAAATTATTTTATCTTGAGTAGAAATGTGTCTCTTTACCTCCCTCGAATTATTAGTTACTAGAAAGAAAAAGCCCGCATTGTTGTGCGAACACACCACGTTTTTTGATTCATTAACATAAAACATGGCTCATTTCAACCAACTCATGAAAATGTATGATTGGTTGGAGTGTTAAACCATTTTTGCCAATTTACCTGTTGGAATACTGATTGAAATGGCTAGAAAGAACGCACACAATAAATATCCACTCTTCTGTTGATAATCGCTGCTGTTGCTGCAACACTAAGAAACGCTCGTAATGGAAATAAAAAACGTAGTAGAATGTATTATTATCCTCATATAATGCGTAAATGGTTCAGCATTTTTTTCAAGCAATACTACTACTAGAGAATATCCTCTTGTCCAAAAAACAACGGGTTAAAAAAAATTATCATTAGATCAAAGGAAAAGCCACACTGCGTTTGTTGCTGCACTTAAAATGATCATCAGTTAAGATTATGAAAAGGAACAACAAACAACTGCATTTAGTACCAGCTCGTTTGAATGTTGCGTTATCATTTTGGCATTCTCGCGCATAGCATCACGGACACGAGAGATGGATGCTTCCGCTGCGCTGCTGCTGCTACTGCTGTTGTTGTACTTTTTTCTATTGAATTAAGATTTTGTCAACCGCACTACACACACAGAAAAAACCTTTAACAAACAATAGAGTTTTTATATGTTTTCTTTTTGGGGTAGCGTACATACCTACGCGTTAGTATTACCAATTGTGCGTACTATGCGTATGGCGTGTATTTTTTTGTTATTTCAAAAGAAAACTGTTTGGAATGAACACACGCGGAGATAGAACTCCTTTTTAAAGTTATGCGTATGTAGTCCATACATTTTAAAAACTTATTATATGCACTTGTGTGTGAGCATGATAATATTTTGTTTGATCATTGCAGTGGAATTGGAGTTATTGGAGTACCGTATGTGTGCATGTTTGAAAGTCACTAAAAAGAGGGAAAAACATAATGCGCATTTACATAATTTATGCAAACCGGATTTTTTCAGAGAGTTGCAGCAGCATCGCATCTCAAAAGTAGAAAAGTATGCGCGCTGAAAAAATCTACGCAAGATTATTGTGATAAAATATTCGTAGCGTATGAAGTAGAGGATACTCTGCATAGTTTTGCAAAAGAAGTTTTTTGAATGCATACACGCATAATGTGATTTTCAACCTGACTTACGCGTTTATCTTTTTTGGTGGTGGCTTCTGTTCAAGGAAAAAAGGCTCAAGAAAGAAAATTCCTTTGATGTGCGTTTTTTTCTTTCTTGTTTCGTTTGATCAAATGATCAGCAGCAAGAAGGTGGGAATGAAAATGAATGATTTTTTTCTTTAGAGTGTGTGTCGAGAGAAGCGTTTACGGTTTACACGCAGAGCGCGTTTGTATTGGCAGAGAGAGGTAAACTCGTCGTACTATCGATGAAATTCGTAATGTGTCAACATGATGGAGGTTTAGATTTTTCATTGTGTGTGCTTGGGAATTCAACAGGCTTTTGAGAGCACACACACAAACTTTTTAAAACGCTGGTTGGTTTGCACAAGCTGTTTGTTGACGAAAAGAACGCACATCCGTTTTTGTGTACACATAGATATCTTGTGTGTGAGGATGAAAAACGATAAAAAAATGTTTGGTATTAGGATGATATGCTTTTAAAATAGGTTAGCCTTTGAGCATTTATCAGCAATGAAACTGTTTGTGCATAGTTTGCTTAAGCTCTATACGTGCTCATCACTATCAGCACCACCACCACCGAGAGAGAAAGAATGCGTTTTTGTTTGTGCGTAAAAACTATGCGTAGGGTTGGCTCATGATCATGATCATCATGATGATCGCCTCTTTGAGTTTGTGAATTTTTCTCTTTGCAGCAGCGAAAAAAAGAGCAAGTTGTGCTGAGGCAAACTAGTCACATCAACATAATAAATAAGTACGCTGGCTGCTGCTGGTACAAGTTTCAGAGTTTTTATACTTTATATTCATAACCAACTTATGCGTATGAAATTCCGTAGTATGACAGGATGAACTTGACTAGTCCAGAGTGGGCTTTTTGTAAATTAATACTTCAGCACAGAGATATGTGCATTGATTGCATTGCACTCTAGCACTATCAACAAGAAGCGTGGTGGTGGACCAGAGATATTTTGTTGTGAAAAACATTGTACGAAAAGGAGTATTAGGAAAGCTATTTTGTTTTGCATACTCACTCTATATCATCACATACGCATGTATATGCATTTTTTTATTCGGGATTTTTTATGGAGGGATGATGAGATTGCGATCTCAGAAGCTGCTGCTGCTAAACTCTCTCAGAAGAATATTTATGTTCGGGGCTACGCATAAAATATAAAAAGATGCATTCCTTAGCGTTTTTACGCTGCTGCTCAGGATCCTCTCTGACAGATTGGCTAAACGCTAAATAATTTACACGCTGGGGTTTAAGAGATGGCGAGATTTTTCTTGATGATCTGATGAAGATGGGGTTGAGATTTCTGTTAGGGGATAAGAACCCACAGGTAAATGCTTCAAGGGATGCTTCTACAAATATTTTGCTCCTAGAATAGTAGCATTCCATAAAAAGGTGAAAGGGTACGAACTATTAGAATAGAAATTTAATGATGGTTTTGTGGAAAAAATTTGGAATGTGGTAGGTGCAGAATTTTAACAAAAGCCCCTTTTTGATAAGTGCAAAGGTTTTAGAACAATATACAATCAAAAATAATATTTTTGCATATTATCTTTATTTCATTTGCATGAGCCTTTTAGTTAACGTCGAGCGACACGTGTTTACAGATAATGAAGCGTCTGGCTAAAGAGGGATTTTGATTAGAAAGACGTCTGCATCTCTCTGCACTACTGTGAAAACCTCAATTGAAACTCGTTAGTTTGCCAAACTAAAACATTGCAGCAAACAACATACTGATTTGCGTGTAATGTTTAATCAGTTTTCTCAGTGCCCATTTCACACACGCACACGATGATTTCATATACACATAGCCAAGTTGCAACAAAGGAGAAAATTGTTTCTCTTGAAATTCATCACCTGAAAAAATAGTCTGACACCTGACATGAATTGTTTTGTTACTCTACACGGTTTTGTTAGACATGTTATGATGGCCCATCACACATCATTTACAAAGACAAGGAGTTTTTAATCTCATCGAACCACTAGCAAACTTGTTAATTCTCCTTTTCAACCTTAAAACACACTGATGCTGAGTAGCAGTTGTCGCGGCGTCGTCAGGTTTAATAGCGCAACAATGCGAAGAAGATTAAACATGTCTTTTTTAAATGCCAAGGTCGTGCGATGCACCGTAGTATACTCACTACTCACCTCTTCTCAAGTTTTTTCAATATCAATGCAGTCTTCTTCTATATTACATATTACATATATATTCTACATCGCTTTTTTAATTACAACTCCTTTTTCTGAACTTGCTACGCAGCCTTTAATTAACCCACTCGAGAATTCCTTTCTTAATTAAAACACAATCTAATTTACGTTCTGGTTTGTGGTTCCAGGTAAAAACGAATTTTCGGAACGCCATAACCATTCCCGAAAAGTCATGGTCTCGATTCCGGGACATTTTTGCAGAATACGTAGATAAAATGAAAGAAGATGGGAAAAGCGGAGCGGGACCTTCCAGTGCCACTTCGGATATTCCTCCTACATCCACTGCCACTTCATCAGAACGTGACCCGCCCAAATAATTGTAAAATCGCTGGGTAGACCAAAATTTTAGCCATCTTTTTCATTCTGTCTATCTATCGACGTTTTAAAAGATAAAAAGAAAAAAATTTAAAAGTACTATATTATATAAAACTATTACATATATACAACTGCTATATATATACAATATGTACTGTAAAATGTAATTATTATAATGAGAAGAAAGAAAACCTACTACTCCGTGTAATTGTATGTTTAAAAGGGAAAAGATATTTACATTATCATCAACGTAGAGAGCCAGGGAGAGAACATTATTGTATGAAAAACCAAAACAATTTGTGAAAAATTTTCGTGTGTGAAACACTACTACTACTAAACTACTGCTGTGTGGTACTACTATTTACTTATGTGTAGACAGGATAAGTGCGAAATGAAATGTTTGGAAATTGTATAGGTAAAAATGTTGCAACAAAATTGTACGCGTTTCTTCTGCAAATTGTTATGAAAAATATTGTAATAAACTTAGCGTTTTTTCTATTATTTTCTCTATTAGATCTAAATAAAACATTGTTCCTCCACGCATTGTTAAAAAACATGTTGTGTTATTTGGTGTATCGGATATCTCTATATATTGTAGCTGCACTTCTATCATTGACAATACGTTTTTTACACTAAAAACAATTGAGTTGTATAGCCAAGATATATTGTAATTAGGTTTATACGCAGTTGTCACAACTGTTGTGCATGCAATAAGCAACGTTTTAGTAAAAAGTGCATTACAATCAAAGCAACGAGTAAAAAGATACCTCTTTCCCGTTATGAAAATTTTTGTAATTTCCCGACCATATATACTTACAGTGTTAAGATATAGTGAACGTGCTGCGAATTTTTGGACAAATTCTTCCAGTTGCTCTTAAAAAATTATATCTTCTAAAAAAACAGCTTCTTCATATGGTAAACAGTTTGTAGTGTAGTTCAGCGGTGGTGAAAGTTGAATCATCACACGAGAGAAAGTGCATCCATCACATCACAAGATAACGCGAACGTAGTAGTGCGATTCTTTTTGCAACCTAAGAAGGTAAATAGACCTGTACTCTCCTTGTAAAATCAACTACTGCCAAAAGAAATGCAGAGGACATTTTAATGAACTCATGGTCGTTACAATTTTTCTTTCTGAACAGAAAATATTAACTTTTTACTATAATTATATTTATCCAATCGAGTACTGATATATAAAAGAGTATATAAAAACACATGATGAAACTGATGATGATGTAATTATTGTTTTAAAACATATAATTAATTAATTATTTTGTAACTGAAGTGAACCAGTTATAGTCGAATGCAAAGTAAGCTTTAATTTAACCGATTTTAATACTATATATTATTGTAATTTTTTTGAAACTTTTCTAGTTTTTAAGGTAGGTTTTATGATTTTAAATACATATATATATACTGCGTTTTTTAAAAAGGAAATTAAAACTAAAAAATTCTATAACATGCAAAAATACTGTAGAACCGTGTGTGTATGGTGGAGTATGCATTAAAAGAATAACTATTTATCCTCCCAGATTTTACTTGTACAGAGGTTTAAGTTTTTTGAGCACTTATTGTTTATTATCATTTTTTAATCGCAACACAGCTTTATTGACTACTTTTATGTGTTTTTTGTAGGTAATTGATAGTATTGCTAAAAAAATCAAGTCTTGTTATATTGCTACTTAGAATATGAGAGAACTAGGCAATTTGTAGAGAGTTGGTCGTGTTTTTTACCAGTAAAACACCACACGAGTTTTTGCAAGTATGGGTTTTTAAGTAAACAACCCTTATCGTTTTTCTGAATTTTCATTTCCTTTTTCCAGGCTACAAAACCATGCGTACCTTTTCTTGAAGACAAAACATTTTTGAGAGAAACAAGATTTTAAACGAGGGAAATTGGTATCATGCATTTATCTTTAAAAATCTGCATCTCTATTTAGTGATGGGAAGTAAACTTATCAATCAATCCAGAGAGAAATTTAAAACTATAGAAAGGAAAGCTTTTATACATATTTGTGTCGGGCAGTACCTGAGTACAGAAAAAGAGAAAAACTCTCATGTTTATATTGGAATTTTTTGTTGTTTTTAATTTAAAGCAAAGAGAAAAGAGAAACTATTGTAAAAGTCGTTCATTTTAAGTTGTAATGATGCTGTGAGAATGATCAATTGTATTGTGTAGATAGGGTTATATTTAAAAACCACACACACGACACAGTCAAATTGTACTGTTTTACTAACAAGTTTAAAAACATGATTGAATGTTTGAGATATAAAAATAATTGATTAAATAAAAAAGAGAAAAAGAGAAAGCATTTACAAACAACCTTAAATCAACACACGCGCGCTGTTTTTTTTTCTTTCTAGAACGCGAAGCTAAACTATTCACGTGTTCTTCAATTTTTATTACTTGCTGTCTTTTTTTTATAGTCAGTCTGTATGTATTATGGTCAATTTAAAAAACGTGTTGTTTCTCGCTGCTATATACTTCTATGATGTTGATGATTAAGAAATAATATATTATAAGTTTTTTAGACATAATTATAACTCTAGCGAACAGATGAAGATAAATTTGCAAGCACTGCCGGTATGTTTGTGTGTGAAGATTATATAGTTTTACGTGCATGGTGTTGGATAAATGACAGCGTGTGTGAACGTGTGTGCGAAAGACTTTGTACGTCTTTTGTTTTGATTATTTACGAGAAAATTAATTTTCCGCAATCGCAAACTATAAGAAACACTTTTCAATCATTTTTGTTTTCTGGGTTCAATTTATATAAATTCCATAATCGTTGCTGTTTTAAAAATGTTCTCTGTTTTTTAACTCAACTACCTACTACGTTGTAGTAGTGAAAAATTGCCTTGAAAGAGAAAATACAGGTGAAGGTATATCGAGTTTGGAGTTGGAATGTGTTCGTGTTCGGATTCTGAAGAAGGAAATCGTGTGTCTGTACATAAATAAATGAGTAATAATTCTTGTCTGTGTTAACATGCGTTTTTTGGTGAAATGTTATCTGCGCGGATGTCACCGTTATTAAACAATAGAGTAATACGACTGATAAGCTGAGAAATATAAGGAAATTGTTTTTAAACGATTGTGTGTATTATAGCGGGAGAGTGTGTTCTAACAATCGAGAGTAACGTGGATGCGGAAAGATTTTAAGATGGCATTCGTTTCGGGTATGATGCTGACTAGCAGGTTTCTTTTCTGGAACTGTTCAGTGTTGTTTTTGATGCATTTATTAATTTTCTGATAAGTATGTTATAAGTTTTTAGACCGTGTTTTTGGGAATGATAGGAGTTTTTAAAAATGAGAAAAATATATCATTTTTCTGAGGATATGAAAAAAAAGATGAAAAATAATAAAATATTCGTTTTAATTAAGTTCTTTTTTGTTTTTACTGGCATTTTGGGGTTTTTTAGGCTTTTATGTTTTTTGCATCTTCATCACAGCATTTTTTCAACGAAATATAGACTGCTTACTTTTTCACATTTAGCCTTAGTCTAGGAGCCCTAGATTTTAACAAAAAGACAACGAGATATATAGACATAAAATGCATAAAATACTCATACTCATTTTGCTTTTTACACTGTGCCCACACTACATCAAACCACCCATATCGCTATCTGCATCATTCAACAAAAAAATAATTATTTTGCTCCACACAATATTTACCTGTTAAGCGGTCTTTTAAATAACGCGACAGCTAAAAAAAATCTACCATAATTGATAAACTTGTGATTGCGCGAAAGTAGAAGTTTTTATGTCAAATACGTAGCCTTCCATTAATATCTTTCACTTGTAAAAACATCGTTTGATTGTTTTCAAGAAATATATTATAGTAACTTGCTACACAGATAATATAAACCTATATTTAATATAATGTGCGGGTCACGGATGTGTGAATGTTTTAATGTGTATCTGGTGTAGAGTTCCAAAGGAAAAACAGAATTATATATCAAAAACTAAGATTTTTAAATCAGCAAGCTCATGTTGCTTCTATCCTTCCTCCTTCTCTTACCTCCCACAGATAAGAAATACCCCGAATCATTGTAAATATTTATCACATTTATACTTTTTTGAATATTGCAGATATGTTCATATCTCGAATATTCTGTGACGTACGTCATATTTCATGACAATGACAAGCATTCTAGTAAGTGTGTGAATGGATTCTATAAGTTTAGTAAGTACGGAGCTGTCACGTCAGCGAAATGCGAAAAAACACTAACCATGTAAAAAAAACATCAGAGAGTGGTTACCCATTCTCTTTACACTGCCATGATTAGTCTGACTGAATTCTAGATTCAAAATGATTCATTAAAATCCATTATAAATAATTCCAAAAAGAGGAAATAATCGCATTTCGAATTCATTGCTCCTCTTCATTTTTTGGCATTTACAACAAAGCTTGCAGATTTTTAAGAAATCAAACGCTAAGACCATTAACAATACTTCGTGTTGTAATAAAAAGATTAATGAACCAAGAAAAAAACAACAGCAGCATTTTTTAGCGTTAAGTTTTAAATTGTAGTTGCTACTTAAGGTTTAAGATTTTAAGCAAGTATAAACACGATATTGTAAAACGATATGTAAAATAGCAAATCTAGACCGGAAAAAACTAAGAAATAATGCGTTACGACACATTTTTATTGTTATGTAATTAAGAAATAGGAACGATTTATTTATGTATATATAGAACTGAACAATATTTCTAGGTGAATGGTCGAGAATATGAGAGAAAAATTAATAAAGATTATATCTAAAAACTAACTCTTTTTGCGTACAAGTACAAGTGGGGGTGGTTCTTGAACATCACTTGCTTCATTGACTTTTTGTTGGTTAAGATGGACCACGTGAATGGTAGTAACTTGAGCATAAATTGTATAAATTCTAGTTCCTCATCACAGTCTAAATCACAATTGCTAAATAGGTTATTTAACATGTCAAGCACTTCGGTGATTATAAGATCGTTTGTGCGTAAACTTGCTTTTCTGCTTGCAACAGCGTCAAAACAGAATATAGGCTGGAGTGCGGTTGGAAGAACACGGAAGTAACCTGCTCCTAATTTTTCTTTTAGTAAACTAACTAGAATGTTGGCTAGTTCCTGTTTTGGGCTTGCGTGGTTCTGGAAATCCGGGTCGTTTTCGCACAGATCATCCAAGCTGAGAGACTCCATTATTTCCTGGAAGGTAGTTGGGTTGTTTGAGCAGATTGGCACGAGTAATTGGGCGTTGTTAGATTTAATCGTTTCTGTTAGGATTCTTTCCAGGGCGTCTGGGTGGAGTTTTACTAGTAGGTTTGGGATGGAGGTGGACTGCATTGAGGTGTAGTCTGTGGAACAGCAGGGAATTAGTAGTTGCACAATTTTGTTAATTGGCAATTCAGAACTAGAATTCGTACCTGAGATGTAGCATTGCAGAATTTCTTCAAAAATACAATTCAATCCATCCCTCTGGGAAGTCTCTGTACTGGAACTGTCCATGAGCTCGTTTTCCACCCGGGTAAACAGAATTTCGATAAGCTGTAGCATATTCACCCTGGTGGTTTCATCCCCGGCATCTGTATTCAATTCAGTCAGTTTAGCTTCAAGCTTCACTTCAAATCAAATCATCACTAATCATCATTTCGCTTACCCCTCGCCTCTTTAAAAAACGCCAAAACCAATTTAGCCAGCTGCTCCAGGTGACCCCAATCCTTACAACTAACCATCACACTTTTGCACTGCGTAAAGTTCAGTCCACTAACGGGTATCGTTTGGAACCACGGCGTGTCAAATATCTGCTGCGATTCAAACCAGCTCACGTAACTTTTCCAGTCTTCACGTTCCTTTCCAACAGCGTCACCTTTGACCACTGCACTGCTCTTTCCAGCTTCCGGTTTGACACCAATGAACACAACCTCCGAATCCGAATCCATTTGGATATCTCGGGTTATATCCCCTCCACTTTCAATGTCGTTCAGCTTCAGTTTCGAGAAAAAGTGGTCGTCTTCGTCGTCACTTAGACTGCTCATTATTATTTAGCTAATTAAACACTTTATTAAGTAAAACTGACATAGTCAGCCAAACTTCTGACAGATTTGTTTACCAGCTGAATTGACACTTGTTGATGCTCACTTCCCGCTGTAGAGTGCTCGCACGTGTGCATCGTGTATTGTCAATAGTGAGCAGATGCTTTTAGAGTTGGACGCGTGAACAAAGACTTCAATCATGCCAGAATGCCAAGCGTCGCGTTGCCAGTTGCCATCCGCAAGGAAACTCGGACAACTAAAACTTGCTCTTTTAATTTGATTGTATGATTTATAAATGATTTCTAAAATAATTTTAAAATTTTAACAAAATATTTAGTAAATTAGTAGTTGGTTAGTGTCTTTGTCAAATAGAGCAGTTAAACTGTGGAATTTTAAAGAGAACGCTAACTGTGAAACGGTAAAGTGTTCCAAATGAGTTCCCTACAAATTTCAAGTCGGGTTCAACCGAAACCGAATGGTGTTGTGCTGTAGAATGACGGCAAAAGTGGCTCAAGTGGCTCTGCTTCAAATTTCCATTATGATGGTACTTCTAACAAACTATTCAAGTTTTCTGTCATTTTAATTGTATGACTGATTTGCTTGGATTACCTCAACAGTTCATCTCAGCCCTTTTCATGGCCTTTTGGATCTATTTCTACATAGCTTATGAAGCTATCAGCCCCCACCAAATAGCAGGGTTCTACGTTCTCTGGGTTATCTGCGGTAGCCACTTTTTCATCCTGGGTCCAACAGGACTTTATATCCTGACGGCGAAGATTAAGCTGAAATGTATAACCAGAACGGTACGATGGTAGGTGATAAGCCTATCGTCTACAATAATGAATTTGAATAAAGTAAATTGATTTTTTAAAGGGAAAATATTCACTTTGCAAAAAATGTGGGTGTTTTTTCAACATTTTAGTAGACATTGGCCTGCTACATTGTGTTTTGCTTTTTGAGTTTGATGCCCACTCCACTGCTTTCTAATGTGTTTGGACGAGGGGAAGTGACCACAAAGTACTTGAGAGAGTTTTACTTTGCTAATGGACGAGTGCCTTATCTTATGGATTACATTCAGATTGCTCAAGTAATCACTTTAATTAGTTGTGTCAAAATGGGCAACGAATCAATAAATGAATAATCTGGGTCTTCTGTGGTAGCACTGCTGCGGTCACAACAACTATACCGACTATTATCAAAATCCAGACGAGCCGGAAGATGATGACGAGGTGTTAAATGAACCTGTTCCATTATCATGCTGCTCGGAAGTTCAACTTGGCTGTCAAAAATCCTATGGTCTTACGTACAAAAATGTACGAATACGTTTTATTTTCAGGAATGTCAGAATTTTATAATAATTGCTCTTGTGGCATCAACAGGGCTGTTTTGTAAAACCTGGAACTAAAGAGGACATGATAGCCTGGGAGCACCCTTATCATGGAACAGGGTTCCTACCTGTGGTTCTCATCCCGATTGTTCTGCCATTATTCCAGTTTCTACAAACTTGCTTTTTGCATGACGCAATTATGCAGTTGGAAACGAGACGGAGAAAGAAGAGGCAGAAAAGGGAAAGTAGATGCAGAAGTAAGCAATATTTTAGAAGTTTTTGAAAGTGGAAAAACGCGATAACCCAACTAATGTACTGTGCCGTTGTTTGTAGTCCCTGCAATAAACAATGAAGCAGAGGACGAAGATATGGATGCAGATGACGATGACGGAGGAGATGATGACGACGACGATGGAACAAGTGAAAGGAGCAGAACTTCGTTTATACAGATTTTTAGCTCCAGTGATGACAGCAGCAGTAGTAGTAGCAGTTCATCATCTTCGTCTGGTGAAACCTCCAGATCATCTATTAAAGTGAGAAGGCGTAGTTCCTCCCGATCTTCAAGTAGAAAGAGTAGGCAGCGGGGTGAAGACGAAGACTCGGGGTATTCCGAGCGTAGCGACTTGACGGAAGGATCCTCGTATTCTAGTCGACCTTCTCGAGTGATGCTAACTCAGGACGAGGCGTTCAAGCTGGTTGCCAATTATTTTGCTCTTCTTCCAAACCATGAAGGGCTGTTTGACCACACTGTAGCGAAACCGTATGAGCCTGAGAATCATTATGATCCGCCTTTACCAATGCCACCACAAACTGAGAATAACTATCGTGATGACAAGAGTAATAAAAGTCAGCGAACTCAAAGTTCTAAGAAATCCTTACAATCGATGAATCTGCGGAAGCCTTCATTACCAACACCACCTAAAATCGAAGAGCAGGATATCGTGTCTCAGGAATACAATGTAGATAACGAAGACAACTATCGTGATGATAAGAGCAATAAAAGTCAGCGAACTCAAAATTCACAGAAATCTTTTAAATCTGCAAACTTGCAAAAACTTTCATCTCCAATACCACCTCAAATCGAGGAGCAAGACGTCCCTAAGGAGTTCAATGTGGGATTTGAAGAAGATAACTACCGAGATGATAAGAGCAGCAAAAGTCAGCGAACCTTAAGTTCCCAGAAATCTTATAAATCAACAAACCTGCGTAAATCTTCATCGCCAACACTAAGTCGAATCACAGAACAAGATTACGTGTCTCAGGATTACATTATGGAGGAGGATACCTATCCTGATGATAAGAGCATTACTAGTAAACGTACCGAAATCCTGTTCGAAGACATATATTCCCAGAAATCTTTTCCTGTGAACCTGCACGAAACAAGGTCGCCTCCAAAATCGATAGTGGATAAGTACGTGTACGTGTCTGAAGATTATAAACACCAAAATGACAATCAGAGTAAAGCGAGTAGTAAGAAATCAAAGAAAAGCTTTGAGTCCGCGACTTCACGTAAGCTTCCTCAAGACGTGAAGAACACAAACCAGTATGAAACGGTGTTGCCTCCATTAATACCCCCGATTGTGGTGACTGAGCCTAGTTCTAGAAGTTTTGCGTCCGAAAATAGTCGCACTTCAAAAGCTAACAGCGTTTCAGCCAGTGAGAAAAGCCGCACCTCCAATACTAAGAGTGTTTCGCCCAGTAACAAGTCCAAACAAAGTGGAGCATCACGCTACGACCGTACTTCTGAAATCAATAGTAACAATGAATCCGAGGATATTGTATCAATTACCTCAAAGAATGTTTCTGAAAAAGTAAGCAACGACAACAAAAGCAAAGTTTCCAGCAGCTCAAAAACAAAGTCTGAGAAATCCAGAAGCAAAGAAAGCAGTAAAAGTGACGCCAAAAGTAAAAGCGTTCAACCACCCATTGTACCAAACTACAATTCGGAATACGAGATAACGTACACGTTCACAGAAGCACCGAAAACCGTTGAAGGACAAAACGCCAATCCTCAAGCAGCACAGCATCCGATTCCCACAAGTAGTCAACACCCACAGTTTCCAGTGTACCAACAACCTCAACCAGTGAATCAATACCAGGCTATAGGTCATCAGCCTCCAGTTCCATACCGTGGATCCCATTTTCCAGTACACCAACAACATCATCACGGTCACCATCCACATACCGGAAGTCAACATAACACGCACCACCACCATGGACATAACGGGAATCATCACGCCCGCCATGGACATCATAGTCCGCATGGCCATCATCATGATCACCATCACGGACGACATCACCACGGGCATCACAATGATCATCATCATCACGGTCCACATCATAGTCCACACGGCCATCATCATGATCACCACCACGGACACCACAACGATCACCACCACGGACATGGTTATCATCACAATGCTCCCCGACATCATCATCATTAAAATGGTTCATTTTTTAAAACCCGTCAATAAATCATTACGTTGTTTACAAGCCAATATGAATTTCTTTATTCTTTGTTTATTTACTGCACATTTTCCTGTAATCTACATTCGAATTAACATTAACGCTTATCATCGTCATCGCTCAATGCCCCAAAAATAGACCGATAGTAAGCCGAAGTTTTCCCCGGCTCACCTCCTCTCTTTTGCTCGTCATTAGGTTTCCTCTTGAAGGCTGCTGAAGTAATAGGCGTAATGCTTGCAGTTTTTGCCCATTTAGCATCATCTTCAGTAACCACCCTTCCAACTCGCTTCCACTTCCACCAAGCTCGCAGCGTTAGAAAGTAGATAACTTCAACAGCGGACAAGGCCGAGAAGCCCAAGCACAAACCTTTCCAATAAATTCATTCCAAGTCATCATTAAACCCTTTCGTGTTTTCAAAAAATATTCATATTTGCTTTTGAACAGTACTAACCCATTAAACCTCCAGTGTTTGCTGCGTGTTACAAATGAAATTAATGTAAATTAACACAAAGACATGATAAAACAAGTCCAGTAACTTACCAAACAGATCCACAGGCCCATATAGTTCCTTTCGAACTTTAGCGTAAAACGAATCCTGTCCAATGAAAACGTGAACGATACTCAAGTCGTCTTCCTTCCTGTAAGAAAATTTCTTTATTGTTTCACGATGCCCCAATGAAATGTCAAATAGAATTACATTCAGCTTCAACTTACCACCCAGGACTAGACCCATTATCAAATTTCCAAATCCCTTTCCTCAAAGGAGTCGTTGTAGTTTGTGCCTCGTAATCAACCTCAGTACAGCTCTGCAAGCACGATAAGCACTCGTTCCGTATTCCATTTTTCGTTTTATTATCTGCAAATTAGCATTTCAATTTATACATCTTTTCAAAAACCTTATAAACTAAACAAATTACACTCACACTTTGCATTTTCTGCACACTCAAACTTATGAGGTCCGCACAACGTTTCGTTTACAGTTCCTGCAAAAAAAACAATAATTTAAGAAGCAACTTTGCGTGTCAATTAGCACTCAATTTCTTACTGGGCATGAAGAACCGCTTGCACCCACACTCCCGTTTCGTTTCATTTGCAATGCACTCATCCACACAGTTGTTGATCGAATAGTACTTGTAATGCGCCAACTTATACTCTCCGGTTCTGTAGCACTTTCGTTTGTCCTATAGCCAGAAAAAAATAATGTCTCAAAATGTCAAAAATTATACTGCCATGCCTTACCAGCGGAAACGCGAAAACATCCGGATCCACCATAGTTATTTGCGGAAGTACGTTCACAAATATCTCTGATTTTGGTCGCAGACTAATTCCAAAATCTGCAATTTTGGGTAGTTCCACGGGTAGGTGTGTGGCCATCTAAATGTATGAAAATGTGAATTTTATTGATCTCTAAATACTATATTAACATTATTAACGCTTCATTTTCATACCCTCCAACCCAAAGAATCTGAATTGGTGCAGTAGTACTCTGACGAGTCAAGATTTAAAAGAAAGGATAGCCCGTTAGTTGATCCAGCTTTCATTTGCCTTCGTGGGAACTCTAGATTTCCAGATAGTAAAAGCCCATCTTGGTCAATGTCCCATTTCTCCCACTGACGAATTTCTTCCGCAGTTTCTCGCGAGTCGTTTCTAAAGAAGTTTTATTTCAATTTTTTGCATTTTGAACTAACACTCATTTTTAAAGTCATTTAAACACAAACCTTCTTGTGTAAAGGAGACTGAGAGGAACCATGTTGAATGTACAGCATTTCCCAAATTCTAAAATTTTTGTAATTTTGTTATCAAATTATCTATATTCAATACAGCTTAAGTTTTCATTAAAAATGAGAAACTCTACGTGTTTCAATCGGCCTGAATAGTTCACTACAATCAATTTCCTGATCATGCCACACACAAAGGCGCAGCATTTCCGTGCAGTTCTGAGCCGCTCTTCTGAGAAACCCATTAACTCTCGTTAACTTCTCAACATCAACCTTGTCAGTTTCATCGAAATTCAAGCTAACATTTTGGTTTGTAAAGTTGAATCGTCTGGAAAAGCTCTGCGTTGAACCGCATACGTGATTTAAGTAATACACGTCGTGGATGGATTGAGGGTCGTTGGCGTAAGCACCTCTGAGGAGTAAGTTCAGGAAATTCATCAAAATGCATTTACAGCAGATCAAGAGTTTTTAGTACGAACCTTAAAATCTCTTCCGCTTTACTGCGCATCACTTTGTTCATGTTGCAAACTGAACAGATAAAAAATGCAGAAATGAATACAGAGTATAAAATGTACACACGATGTTTTAAATTTTAAAATGATTACCAGTAACGGCTGGAAAAGGCACCTTTTTACCATGAAAAAATTTATACCAATCGATTATTCACGGTTTTACGAACATTTTGATTTTTTTAAGTTTTAAAGACAACCTGGTCGACGTTTGTTTCAAATGGTTGAAACGACACAATGACCGGGTTCATTTGGTACTTGTACCACATTTCGGATATCAGCCAAATAGCCACGGATAAGCCAATGACAAATGTTACAAACCAGAATATTCTGTGAAAATTGGAGCAAATTAGATGTTTATGTTTCAAATGCTAATAATTTGTTTCACATGCTCAAACCTCTCGGAAATGTGTCTATCCGATTGTCCAATGTACTTCAACCCTGAAAATGAGTAACTCATTAAAATGCACGAATCACCTAAAAGTTGACCAACTCCTTACCATGCAACGACGTATCCTGACAAAACTCAACAGGCAAACTATCCTGAGGAGGATCGCACCACTCCAATTTAGAACACCCTTTCGTTTCACTACTAACCTCATCCCCATCCGACTCAGGTTTGTTCCCATTTTGCAACGAACCCCTCCACTTTCTTAGGAACGCACTTCCCGTAGTTGGAAATCGAGCAGAAGGGTGTTCGAACTTAACCATGCGCTTTATAGTGTTCAGAACACCCTTGTTTTTCTTACCCGAACTCATTAGCGAACGGTCAGTGGTTAGGGAAGGGAATCTTGTTCCGTGGTTTAGAAACCGTTCCTACTTGAAATAGAGGGAACATGGAGCAGTGGTCCATTTGAGCCAAATTGAGAATTCAGTTACAATCTTACCTCGACCATTCCAATTAGCATGGAGTTCTTCGTTGATTCCATTTTCAGTAGAAATATTTTCAACTGGAGATTTGAAGTAGTACAATGAAATGTAGACAGAATCCAATTGGCTATAAGTTTTAATCAACCTAATTAAACAGGTTAACGGAAAGAGAAAGCATTCCACCGAGTTGAATTTGTCGATTCCTGTTTACTTCAGACTAGTGATTTACTACTGGCATTTCTGTGTCATTTTGAGGCTTGTGCTCTACCCCAACCAGTCTTGCATTTTCGTTATAAGTCCCTTGAGCCCGATCACGCTACCCTAATCTACTGACGATATACAAAATTGCATAACATTTCGTACGACGCAGCCTATCAAGCGTAATTAGTCCATTAGCAGAGGAAGTTGTAACCTGTTATTGCTGGCACTTAAAAATGGAATAAATCTATACATCGTTTTCCGTTGAGGTTTCAGCTTAATTTGTCATCACGCGATTTTCTAATCCAGTTTAGTGCATTATGTAACTCCATTATTTGATCAAACTATATGAGCTATATTTAAAAATAGCTGCAAGATTAAAGCACTTGAGTTTTGAATGGAAAATTAATCCATTTTTACATCGGGTATCTTTTCAATTTGAGCACGAACTATTTTCCAGTTTAAAAATTGTTTGAAAGTTATTGACCTTCAAATGCTTACTCGCTAAACAGCAATGTTAGCCTATTTTCATTTATTTTTGCAGAAATAAGTTAATTTGGAAGGGAGGTTACAGTATCGTAAATAAATTCATAAACTAACATTTTAGATCATTACTACTTATTCTTTAGAAGAATGTAACTCGCAGCAGATTGCCATTGTACGCGTTTGGATTTTAAAAATTAAAAACATCCTTACTCGATTTATAATTTCAGCTTTATTGTCGAGTTTGTGCAACAAGTTTAAACAAAATATTAAAACCGATGTTAAGCATTTCGAACTAATGAAGCATTTTACTCATGACTCTTTATTGCATCTTTCCAAGTTTAAGATGCTGCCAAGAAAGTTCCCACTAACCATGCTTTTGACCTTGTTTGATCTTCGTTCAGGTATTGGGGTAGATGTAGGTGGGGTAGTCTTACCCAAAATCGTTTAATTGTAACTTTCGTTATAGATGTTTTATTAATGTACCTTACTAGAGTTGCAATAATGATGACCATAATGGTAACGAGATTTTGGAACAATTTCATTTATTTTGTTTTTGAATTTTTTATTCGTATTGTATGAGTTATAGGTTCAATTTTGTAGAATATTTACAAACTTGGCAATTTTAATAAGACTGACTTGTCATTTGTCCTGTGTAACGTTTATTATTAACTTTAGTTATTATTATGCATCAAAAGAGAATAAGAAATTATCAATTTAACGACCTTTTACGTCAATACAAAGTTATATTCTAGAGGACAAACCGTTATTAATTAGTTAAGTGAACAGAAACAATGACACAGTTATTTTAAAGGCATTTTGCTTCAATTACGCATTAAAATGACTATATTTTTATTTAAAGCACTATAGTTTAGCACATCAGAGAAGGAACGATAAACAGATTTTAATATAAATTTTATTCAGCTCCTGCTCAAAATCCTATCAAGACTAAGACTGCTGCCAATAATGAAACCACGATGATCAAAAAAGAACGAAATTGCATTTAACATTTTAGGATTTAAAAATAATTAAATTGTGTTGGATTAAATTCGAATATATATTATTTAAATTGCAGCATATCAATGACGGGCTAAAGATAAATCATCTAAATTGAGTTAAAATGAGTTTATAGAAAAATCTTGAAACTGTCCAATCTGGTGAGTTTGTGTATATTTGACTGTTCATACTACTTTAAACAATATATTACGTTATTCAGTTTTCGACCCGGTCACCCATGTCTTTAAAAATTTAAAACCACCTCGATCAGTAAAGGTAAAAGATAAGTTGTAGATTGCAATAATTAACATAGGTAATAAACTTCTAAACACCGTGTAAATAGTCGCTACCGTTTACGCATGATTAAGCATTATTATGTCTTTTGAAGGCTAAATTTTCAACAAGCACGTCATGTCATACCAATGTTTGCAATGCAATGGTTTTAGTATTTCACTTAAAAGTTTAATTTTCAAAACATTCATAGTATTATTGAAATTCATCTGCTACCATCATAAATTTTTACAACAATGTAACGTTCCTAAAAATTTATGTTTTGCAACCAGATTAACTCCTGTGCTCTTATGCAGAATAACTATTTCAGCAAATATACATTGTCAATTTCTACTATGTGGAAACTATATAAAGTTTAAGGTTTATAATATATCTGCGAGTTGCGACCTTTAGACATTATTATTGCTAAAACATAAAACAAATGATGAAATTTACAAGTGTGAGTGGATATTTTTAAAGAAATTATTATTATTAAATGAATAAAAATACAACAAATAGGAAAGTTAATACCATCTTTATCAAAACATGAGGGTTTCAAATCAGTGGACTCATAAATTTTTTAAAAAACATTTCTACTGATGACTGATATTTTAAACTATTTTTTTCAATTTCTTCATGAGATTTTATACTTGGAAAACTCACAACTTTTAATTCAGAATTCCAGTATGCGTAGGCTGCTTAAAATATCGAATTCAACTCTGCAAAATATTTCAGCCTCTGAAGATTTGAGTATCCAGTCAAAGCTAGTTATTGTTCGCCTGCTTCCAGTACATAAAATTTTTACAGCACCAAAAGTAATAAGAACGAAAGCTGTTTCTCTTATTTCTGGATTTATTATTTGTAAAACACCTACAATGTACGTACATTCTAGAATATCCTAATTTAATTGCAAAGCTGCAATTTTATTATATTCCTAGGTTGAAAAACAGTTTTATAAAACTGCTAGTACTACGTAGATTAGCCTAATAATATATCTAGCATAAAAATTTTCATATATAAATCTCACTAAAACTCTGTCCATAGTCAGGAATAAGCTTTTGCTCAGCAATAACTTGATTTTGTACAAGTCCTTACAAAGTGCTTCAAAAACTAAATAACTTTTTAAAATGGCACTAACTTTTAGAAAATGTTTATGGCACT
The DNA here is from genome assembly GCA_029691765.1 of Entomobrya proxima. Taxonomy (NCBI): domain Eukaryota; kingdom Metazoa; phylum Arthropoda; class Collembola; order Entomobryomorpha; family Entomobryidae; genus Entomobrya; species Entomobrya proxima. The sequence goes on from CM056169.1 coordinate 10,873,974, forward strand.
CGATCTTCTACTTAACCGTGTTGATAGTTACCCCACAGTGTAAGTTATTTATTTTACAATAAGTTTACAAATTTATAAGTTCTATATTTGTTTTACTTTTGTATCCTAGGTCAAGGTCACTCAGTGGCACATCCATTCAAAGAAGTTGGAAATTCCGATATTTCTCAGGAAATTCTGACCAAGCATCAAATGCATAAGAACAAACCTGAAATCATTTTTGACTACGGTACACATTGTTTCATATTATGCAATATTATGAAGTATTGATGATTTAGATTTTATTATTTGCTTTGTTTAAATTTTCATTCAGTCGACGTTGGACTAACAAAAAATCTAACCCGCGACATTACCATCAAATCGAAGGAACCAATAGAAGCTGTTGTAGAACTAGCAATATTCTGTTCCGTCGACTTCAGCCAGATATTCGAGTTTAGCGATGAAGCCATAAAAGATTACTTTTCCGTGTTTCTCCAGGATGTCACGCTAAGGTTTCGATCGCTCAATAGCAGTCGCATAGACTTTCGAATCTCCAGTATTACGATTATGAAAGATCCTTCTGAACAACCGTTCATTGAAGATGCGCGTGACAATGTAGGTCGAATATCCATGCAAAGAGTCCTAGACCTGTTTTCGAAATGGACCTACAAAATGATGGACAGCGTACCGAAATTTGATGTTGCGGTTTCAGTGCTCAGTACAAAGTCTAATGATGGAATAACTGGGATAACTTATCTTGGAGGAGCTTGCAGTTTCTCCCGTAGTGCGGAGAGGCATTTCAGTACATTGGTATTTTGCGATACGGGTTCATTTAACGCATTTGTTGGAGCTCACGAGCTGGGACATGTGTAAGTGGTTTTGACTCATCACACGTTTATATGTGCGTGTTTGAGCTTAGAAATTCTTTGTGTTTCTGAAAGTTCTGGATGTTTATCATATCTTGTTTTTAGGTGGAATATAAGAATTTAAGTATTTAATCTACTGTTTTTATCTGCTTCATAATTTAATGCGCGTGATATTTGCATGATTAGAATGGGCGCCCCTCACGATGTCGACGACAACTTTCCTGGAGGATGTCACGAGAAAAGCTACATTATGAGCTATGGCCCTACCCGAAAGAAACAGTACTACTTCTCATCATGTAGTGACCGAGTGATCAGCGAATTCATCACGTTAGACGTTTGTTTGTATATAACTACCTTATAAAATGGTCAATATATGGAAACTTTATTTATATTTGTTACTTTAGATCTACTAATGCACAATGTTTGAGACAAATAGATAATAAGAACTCATATTTTGAAAAAGTAAACCCTCCATCAAGACTGCAACAGTGTAAGCGTCGGTTTCCGTTCAACGACGTGTATGTTGATGAGGTAATTAATTTGAGATTTAGATGCAAATTTCAAAGTTTTTATTGCATACAAATGAGTGTTCTTATGTTTGTTTGATAGAATGACTCAAACATGTGCTCCTTTACGACATGTTACCGGAAAGAAAACAATGTCTCTATAAGATATCTGCCAATTAGTATCGTGGATCAAACGCCTTGTTCCGATGATGGGGTAACTTGATTATTAATTTATTATAAAAATGTAGATAAATTCTGTGCATCTAACGAGCACTATAACTTTCCAGCATTGCTTCAGAGATCGGTGCATACCTATAGGTAGCGCCCTATGGAACGTCGGTTCAAACTACTGTATCCGAGCGACTGACCAGTTTTCTTCAGAAAGTTCATTGTCGCTCTTTCCATGCAAAAGCAACCATACCGTGCTAACTCCGTTGGATACATTTTCCGGAAGATTGTTATCAAGTGAGGTCCCTGGATCGGTTGCTATTATTACACCGTACACGACAGCAAGTGGATTGGAACACGGGGATAAATGTCTAATTGCCGAAGATGCGGAAGGAGGGCGCGTGTATTTGGCAAAGTGTAGTCAACCTTACGAATCTAGGTTTGCCTGGAATGGTATTTTAAATTTTGAAACATGGAATTACGCTTTACAGCATGTTGAAACTAATCGGTGTGCAGAAGTGAAAGGGAGTAACGTTATTGCTACTTCTAATTGCGATGAACAGAACATGAATTTAGTGTGGAAAGATTTTCGCAAGTAAATACTGTAAATTGAGTTATTACAACGTTAAAAACCAGAACATATCAATATGTTATAATAATGATTAATGTTAAACTACCATTTAATACCAATATAATATTGAACTAGGTATATTATACACTACAAATATACCATGAATTATTTTACGCATTATCAAAATAGCTAAATTAATGAAAATGGAATACCAGAGCCATTTTATTCAATAAATATTACTTGATGCCAAAAACAACAGGCCAGACTGGCTGGCCCCAAAGCGATCTCCAACCACTTTGTTTCAACCTTCCTTTCTTGAACATGAAGGTTCACCCTTTTTCAATAGATCCATACAGATATATGTAGCGAAAAAATACCTTGCAAGGTTCGAAAGTTTAACAATGTTTTTTTCACTGAAACCATCTATCTGGTAAAATATTTTAACCCTTTTGCAACAGAAATGTGTTTCTGTAAGTCTCATCTACAAATTTTGCTTGGAATCAAAAAATTTATTTAAAAGGCAAATATCCGTTCCATTTACACAACTGGTCTCTCGCACACAAACTTACATGCATGGCGGCGTGCATTGACATGGCCAGTTTATACGCGTTAGTGAAGACCAACACAGTGATATCTTGAAAAACGATTGATAACTAAAAAATATACAGTTTTGATATGATAACACACAACTTCGTCAAGTAAGTTTTTATATTTTTTCTGAAAGAGACCCCAAAATCCATAATTACACAGGAATTTATAATTATAAACATTGTGATTAAAAAAATAAATCTACGAATGCGAGGTAGAAAGCGCAATGCTCTGCGCCTTGACAGCTTTAAACGCATGGACGAGCCCGTGTCCATAATGATTATTGGGCCAGATAAGACTCATGTTCTTCACAGAGCCACACGTTTCTGCAGGAAAAATGCCTCCAATACCTCCATTCGGTTGCCAGACGTTTTTCAAATTTTGGTCTGTGCTATTGTACAAATACTCAGTTATTCGCTCAAAAGTCAGGTTTCTTTCCCTGACAAAAAGCAAAGCTATAACTCCCGCTACATGAGGACATGCCATGCTAGTTCCGGAAGTATATCGATAGCTGTTGTTCGAGAAATGTTCCTCCCCTGCAACTGATAATATATCAGAGCCAGGAGCACAAATGTCAGGTTTTATTCTACCGTCTGATGTAGGACCCCTGCTAGATTTAACATTAACGGAGGTATCGTTCATGTTGACTTGTCCAACTGCAATCACGTTATCAAGATTTCCAGGAAATGAAGTCGAGCGACAATCGCGTTCGTTTCCAATAGCAAACACTGGAATGATACCAGCACTTCGCCAAGCTTTAATCATGTTTGCATCCTTCTCGTTTTCATCACCACCCCAAGAGTTAATTATCACGTTTGGGGCTTTGCTACAATCCATGTTACTCCCGTCAGTAAGCGTCGGACATACGAAAAATTCGCCACAGGCAAGTATAGCGTATGATTCTATGTGACCAATGTGTGATGTCCTACACGTTGACCATTTCGCACCAGGGGCGACTCCAATTCCGTGGCTACCTACGGCGATTCCTCTGAAAGTGAATATTAGGACATTATTAATAACATCAATATTTAAATTTATACTGTGAAGTCACATTATATCTGTAATTATAGAAAATTATACAGATATTAGTCAACAAGTCAGCCTACAGTCAGTTGGGTGACATTCCTTAATTAAGGATTCGTAAATCCTTCTTTAAGGTATCGCGAAATGCCTTAATCAAGGCATCGTCATACCTTATTTAAGGTATCCAATGAAAACCCTTACTTAAGGACTTTCCTAATACCGTAATTAAGATACTAATGCGTTTCACGGAAAAGTATGTAAATCTTATATAACAATTCGGGTAAGTGCGTCTGTGCGCAAAAATCCTTCATTTCTCGTGTGCCTAAGCGAATTTTGAAATTCTTTTTTTGAAGTCGATATCTAGCAAAACTAACTTTAATCTGGAGTTTAATAAAGCCATATTGCATAACTTTGAATATTATGCGTTTGAATTAAATCGTACTGATATATACTGAATAGGCATATCATTTAAAAATAATGGACCATTGGTGACTTTTAACGTTTGAGTTAACCTATTATTTAATGTCATTTCAATGAAACTTTAATCACAGCTAACTTTAACCAGAATTATGTAATTTTGAAGTTATATTCATTTCTCACAATGTAGGGGCCTTATTTAAGGCATTAAAAATAACAAACTATTTTAATTAAATTCCTAAGTTTAAAAATTAAATCAGAAAAATTCATTAAATTAAGCATAATTTTTAGCATTTTTCTTCATTTATTGGTAATTTTTTAGTAGTTTAATCAATTTTATTGAATTGCTTAGTTTTACGACTTTATGATTAATTATCTTTCGAATGTCACGGTCAAAAATTTGAAAATATAATGTAGTTTCATTATTGCAAAAAAATTAGAACCTCCAGTCATTACACCATTACCTAACGGCGATTTAAAAAATAAATCACTTGTTAAAACCTTAATTAAGGCATCGTAATACTTTATTTAAGGATTTTAAACCTAAAAATTCTTAATTAAGACAGTACGAGTCCTTGATATTGCGATACCGTGAATACCGCGAAGATGTATTTACGAATCCTTAATTAAAGAAGGACACCCAACTGACAGTACAGTGATTCAGCCTAACCTTATGTGTCAGACTGAATCTCTGGACCCTGAAAAAAAGCAAGACTCCCCTTTGGTTTTAGGGTTCTATGGTTCAAGTCAACCGGGAATTCGAAGCATTACGATAATGTTCATATTTTAGGCTGACTTGACGTGACAAAAGCTACAACTAAGAGCTCTCGATTTAGTAAGCTTAAAATGACAAAGACACCTACAATACATGTGAACCATGGAAGAAGTCACTAAACGGCTCTGTAGTGTTGCGAATAGGATCCAGATACCCATACTCTCCCAAAAAATTATCCCTAAGTGCCTCATGATTAAGCCTTGCACCAGTGTCCATCATGCCAACAATCACTCCTTCACCCTTACTCCCAATTTCTTCCCATGCTTCCGGAGCACCGATTCTTTTAAGATTCCATTGAGGCTCACCACTGACACCAACCACGATTTCACGTGCTCTTAAAGCTTCTTCTGAATCCTCCTCAGGAATTTTGTATACAGGTTCTTTGTCAATATGTTTTACGTTAGGATGCTCTGCTAAATTCTGGACAAGTTTGAGATCAGCACCCTGAACCCACATTTGATTTGTTATCCAAAACTTTTTGTACTGGAGTGGCGGTGTTGAGCTACGAGTTGTCGATAGCATTGATTCTACGCCACTTTGAGACTTTTCAGAATTTTCTAATAGTGTTTTGTACACAGCTTGTGATTGAGCTCCAGGTATGGTGGAGCGGAAACTGGAGAGTTCTGTTAGAGCTTTTTCGGTCCCTTCAACAAAACTGATTAGGATGTTGGGAGTCTCTCCTTTTTCGAAACGAGAGATAAGGTCTACACTGATTTTCGAAGCAGTTGTAGATTTGACATTAAGAAATATCAAAAGGAATCCGATGAAATGTAGTAGTGCCATTTTAAAGGTGAAATAATTACTCATGAATCTGCGTGCTGTTGAATGCCACTTATTGTTAGTTATTTTGGAGTTAGAGAGATAAAATTAATTGGTATGATGAATTAATCGTAAATCTTTATTACTGCTTTACGTTTGTCATTGTGGTTTTTGGCGTAGTTCCGCGTTCAAGCGTTGTGTTATGTGTTTAGATACCAAGAAATAAATTATCTTCACTTGAAAAAATGTCGGTGTTTGAATAGAATAGCTCTTATTTATGCAGAATCCTTATCGTAAGGTTTGCATAATTGCTAGATGATTTAAAACCATTATTTTATTTAGATGCTTCCTGATGATTGTTGTTTTTTGTATTTAACTATCAACAAATATTGTTCTTATGTTCATTTGTCATTTTGTAAAGAGAACGCACTATCATTTGAGTAATTTTAAAACCGTTTAGTGGTATTTCAATCATAGATCATTGCATTGTTAATAACTGCAACCATTGTTTGACTTTATAATTATACAGAATATTTGACATTGATTATTTAATGCTGATAAATATTTAATGCATATGCTTTTTTAAATAGAGTATATTTTCAAAATATTTAGATGATTTTTAAATCTTTAGACATCTTTCAAATATTTAGTGGATTTCCGAAATAACTAGATGATTTCTAAAATTGTTTAGTTTATTTTTTGAATATAGTAAAATTTCATTTACGTAATTGGCTTTTCAAACTATATACTGGTTAAGTTTCTAAATTCTTATAGCTTTTAGAGATCAATTTTATAATGGCATACAATTTATCATCACCATAATTTGGAGGCTTCATCACCATTATTATAATGCTTTTATCCGAGAAAAAAATTCCCCTATAATTTTTTATCACCAGGTGAAAATGTTATGATTTTACGGTGTAAAAGCAATATTTTTTATCTTTGTTCCGTAAAACTACAATGTTAACATGGAATATCTTTACTTGATTTCATTGTTTGACTTACCTTTTGGCATACCGTAAAAACTCGGTTTATGCCCCGGGGCAAAATTTCAAATTTGAGGTCTCAGACCCGGCTATAATTCGAGGCCGGTTATAAACCGGGGCAGGGCAAAAATCCAAATTTACGAATTTTCTTTATAATTTGATAGTAAAATCACAAACATTTCTTGGAATATTTTGAAATTTTGGAGATATTTTAAAAGTTTTTTTGTGAAATTTTGTTAACACTGTAGCTAAATACCTAAAACCACGTTAGTTAGCATTGTTACACGAAATTTCAGTTAAAAATGATACTTATTATATGCTTTTGTTTACAATTCATACTAAAGCATTTTTGACCCGGGCATAATCCGGGGCAGGGCAAAATTTCAAATTTTTGCCTCTTAACCCGGTTATAATTCGAGGCCGGGTATAAACAGAGGTCCGGGTATATTCCGAGTTTTTACGGTATTTCTTTTGCGGCCTAGACACTTTCCAGTATATAATTGCCCCGTAATTGTTGCAAAAGATATTACATGGAAATTTAAAATTGGTGCATGTTATATTGACACATATAATTTGTCTGCAAAAGTTACATTGAGTACAACAATTTTGTTAGGAAGGTGTCCCCCAACGCTTATATAAGAGAGAATCATCACGAAAGGATGTAGGAGTGTCAAGTAGGAGCATAGTACAAATTTCAAAAAATGCAGAAGTAGCGTAGCGTAGTTTTGCACCTCTGTGACTTCATATTCATATTACAAACATAATGTTTGAAATCGATTCTAGAGATAAGCATGCACAATTTTTCTGATATTTGGTTGGACAAACCGCTTGAAGTTTTTTTGAGTACAACAATTTTGTTAGGAAGGTGTCCCCCAACGCTTATATAAGAGAGAATCATCACGAAAGGATGTAGGAGTGTCAAGTAGGAGCATAGTACAAATTTCAAAAAATGCAGAAGTAGCGTAGCGTAGTTTTGCACCTCTGTGACTTCATATTCATATTACAAACATAATGTTTGAAATCGATTCTAGAGATAAGCATGCACAATTTTTCTGATATTTGGTTGGACAAACCGCTGGAAGTTTTTTCTGTATGATTCATGGACACACCCTTACATTGTGGTTCTCTCTTCAGTAAGCGTTAGTTTCACTTTCCTTTTAATTAGTATAAAATACTTTAAATTTCACAAATCTTTTATGGAAGGTCAAATTCACATATCAGTAAGCCCTTTGAAATCGTGAACAAACGTTTCCCTTGCACCTATTCTGATAGCATCTGAACAGTTATCTATGCGAGATCACTGTGGTTACTAATTCGAATCTTTCTTGGGGCTTCAGATTGCTGCAATATGAAACGAATTCGTTTCACCACCACCACCACCGTCAACGTTTCGTATTGGCACCACCATCAACCAACAAGAATAGGGTATCCTTGACGGTTACGTTTGTGTGTCATGTTGGTAGCATATTGCTAATTATGTTCTGATTAGGATGTACTCAAATCAATGGCTAGGTGTTTCCTAAATAACGCTATGCAGAATGTAACTGTGCATTGCATTTAGAACTAGTAAAATGCTAGTCATTTTATATGCAACACCACAGACATCTCCAATACAGTTGTAAAAAATAATGCTTTTACACCAGAAAATGAATGCATTTACACCTGGTGATAAAAAATTATGGGAGAATTTATTTCTCGGATAAAAGCATCATAAAACCGGTGACGAAGCCAGCATTTCCCGGGTTCGACTAAAATTTTGCCTTTTATAATTTAGTTATCATTTCAGTGCGTGGAACATTGAATTAAAAGTTGCAAAACGTAACCTGAAAGTTAAACGTCGCTAATAATTTTCTTGAATATCCAAGTATTTGTATTTTATATGCCTTATAAAGACTAAATAAGCTAATTATTTCGTGGATTCATTCCAATATTATGTTTTAGCCATCATTGCTTCCATAAAAATTATGAATCAAAGTTCTAACACCACAGTTGACAGTTTCAATCTGGCTGCCAACCAAGTTGCCAGAATTGATTTTTATTTCTTTCATTTTTGAGATACAAGAGTTAGAATGTGACAATGTTCTTAAAGCTTTATGACATGATAAGTAGGTAAGTTTCTTAAGATAATCTTGCTTATCCTAACTGCATGTGCAATAATTTACCTTTAACTCTCTAATCTATATAATCATTACGTATTTATCATACATTCATGTTAATTATAGTAGATAAAATGTACAGCATGCTATTTACAAAACAATGTACACAACAGAATCGTTTTTTCGTTTAAATACAACAATTTCGAAAATGATAACACTAACACGAGTTAATAAACTATTTAAAGCCTTGAAAATTAGCTTGGGCATATACTGTTGAAATAACTGTTCGGGACACATTTTCTCCAAACTATTCTACATCTCGTGTAACCTTTCCCAATACAACCAAAAGATTTATGAAACATTTTTTTTCTGAAATGTAAAATTAAATCAGGTAACAAAAATCTCCCATCGTTCATCTCTTTAAAATGAACATCCATTTTCCAGCCTCCAAAATAATTTCACAACATTACAAACTATCCAATTCTCGATCCTCTGCTATATCCGTCATGCAAGTCATCGTTGACTGGGTTGACAGTAGTCTTCTGAGTGAAGGTCTCTTGCCGTCGTGATGTCGCACTCCACCGTTAGTTCCAGGAGGAAGTGCTACAGTTGTTGCTGAGCCGTTTGAAGGGAACCCATCTAAAATCGTTGCTGATCCGTTCATTCCGGATACTACTTTATTCTGGTAGCCTGTAATTTTCAGGGGCTTTCCAAAACAGCCGCATAGAACTGTAGACTATCAGAAGAATTCGATTTCGTAAGGGAAAGTTTTATAAAAAACGACATGATAAAATCATTTTTAAAAAAATCCACTCACAGTAAAAATCGCAGCAACAGCTCCAATCAATCCACCAAACGCCACGTCAATCGGGTGATGTCGATTATCCGCCACCCTGCTCAGTGCACAAAATATAGCCCATCCTACCCAAAGCGTGTGAAGCCAGGCTAGTACTACCGTGCCCATTACTTTTCTGCTAACACGCCTGTGTTGATACACCTACAATTTACATGTTTAAAGTTTATAAATTGCTGATAATGGTACAAATTGTATAACCATTTTATATTTAAATTTTATATTGTAGCGCATTTACCGTCATGAAAATTGCAGAGAAAAATCCCAGTGCAGAGTGACCAGAGGGAAAGGATTTGCGGGCGTCTGCAAGCCTCCAGCTTGAAATTTCCGTGTTTGTGCAGTTGTACTCTTCCACCCATCTGAAAAATATTTAAAATTGGAATGATAATTTTGAATATGTTTTCTTTCGATAAATAATTTCCATACACTTGTCATGCATAATCTTAGCATTTCTTGGCTTCTGATACAACTACATCCACTAACATTAATACGTTAATTGCATAGTTCATAGTATTCAAAATATTAAGTTAAAATATTAAAATACTAACTGCAACACTAAGAGTGTCAGGAAAAAATTTAAAAAGCAAAAGTTAAGTGCGTTGACCGAGAATTGAACTCGGATCTAGTGCTTGGAAGGCACCAATGCTAACCATTACACCATCAACGCAACCTTGTGAAGTGGTGACGGTTATGCTCGGTCTCAACATTGAGCTTCAGTTTAAGCCCCATGCCATAAGCCTAGGTTGAGCGGCTGATAGTATTTTTGCTTGAATGGCTTACATGAAAAGCATGCATGCTTGAAACTTCATATCTGTTTCTTGAATGCTTTGAAAGTCGTTAAACTGAATTACACAAAACTGTAATTCTCAAACTAGCTTGTTAGTATGACTTCTAAAGGTACACCTTGTGCAAAAATTTGTAGGCGTGCAAATTAACCATGAAAAATGCAAAAGTGAATGAAAATGCACACTTACCCTAGATAGCAAGCCTCGGAAGTAAAGTTGGGTTTGCAACTGTCAATCCAATGAGGTCTCGGAGAGTTTACCGATGTTTTCGCAATATCGTTCAGAAACAACATGAAAACAATCCCAAAGAAGTAGTCCTTCACAAAATGCCACAAACAAAATGAATTATTAAAGTATTCATTTGAAATTCTGCAGTTTAATTTGCATGCAATGTGCAAAAGTATTTGTTATGTTTATAGAAAGCCATAATATTATGAACCACTTACTCGATACCACCTTGACGCGTGGATAACCGTTCGCCTCCATCTACTCGTTTCTGGAGGATTGTACACGTAAACGTTACGGTTATCCCGATTGAAGAACCACTCTGTGATAAAGATCTGCACAAAAATCCCAGATTCATTGTCATTAATTTATTGCTTTAATGACCATGGTCATTCATTGTCATGGAAAATGCTGTCATTCTGCCAAATTTTCATAAATCATTAGTAAAGGTTAAAGGACAAGTTTTCAACCTGAATTAGCGGCACTGCCAGGACAATAAAAAGCAACTTGGACACGTTAATCGTGTCTCCTCTGAACTTGTGGGAAATGCCCGGCTCTAGCAGTTTCGTTCCTTCGCATCGCAAAGCTGGTATTTTCGGGTTGAGTATATTTAAAAGGAAGAGAGCGAGGAGGGCTCCAGCTATAAAAAATACGAACAATATTTTACATACAAAGTTTTCCAAGTTTTTAATACATAGTCGGTTGAGTATTTTAGCTGTATAATATTTTTGTTTACAAGAAGCTTTTGAGCGATTGCTCTCGTCCCCCACGCGTTTGAGCAACAGGAAGGGCCTATTAGCCCAATAGACTGTTTGCCTTAGCCTGAGCCAAGGTCTTTTCAGAACATGTTTCATGTTGATTAGATATGTGATCACAGTCAAGTTTTCAGTCTATTTTATTTGTGCATGGAAGCTAAACTCCTTATTGTCATTTGAATCATTTTCATTCCAGCTCACTATATCACATCTCTCTGAGCTGAACTGACTTTGCAAACGTTAAAAATTTGTTAGATTTGCCTCCCCATGAACCCTCATGGCATCTAAAACATAAACCTAGTCTTTGTCTCCTAAAGCACACTTTGGCTTTCATATGCAAACTTTACAATGTACTCCTTCGCGTTCTCTCTGCCGCATTATCATTGAAATCAATCAAGGCCTAAACAAACTAATTGAAATTGTCAACTACAGTTTTCCCCGTGCACCGGATATTCACTCATGAGTAACGTCATTTTTATCTAACTTGACATACAAAGAGACTACTGGCTACACAGCCAAAATGCATAGAAAAGTTTCTCATGTTTGAAGTTTCACAACACACTCTATAGCCTACACAAATCAAACATTAAAATGACCGAGTCACTGTCACAAAGAGTCAAACTAGACCTAAATGTCAAAGAGCATGCACAGGGAAAAAGCCCACGCAAATGCAAATCCTCCAGAGGGTACTTTTCTGCAAAAAATTGGGAAAAAGAATGATCGCGTAGGAGTAAGAAAACAACCGGCTACCACCTACAACCTTTGTGTGACTAGAAAAAGTATTCACATTTTCACAGCCAAATAACTCAATACATAATTTATTAGGTAGAAAATGTAGTGGCATGTAGAAAATTGAAAACTAAAAGAATGAGCCTGTCTACATTATGCTTAATAGGTTATAACTATCCTCATCTCTCGTGCTAGCTAATGACCTTGGTATCTTTCAGCTGATTACATAGTTAAACCACTTGGCTGGCTTGTGAGGCTTGATATTTCAAGTTGGTTTAAAACACTGAGTCAGTCAGTGTAAACTAGGCATTTTCCAGAGTGAGCATCATGAAACCAAACACTCTCTACGATTACAGTGAACTGGACAAAGACAAGCCTACACACTGCCTACACAAAAAATGGTAGTACGCTCCAATGAATCTTTTTTTCTCTCAGGTTAATTCCACCGGTAGAAACAACAGCGGAATAAACTTTTTTATTGCGAATTATTTAGGCCACTTCCCGTGACTTTTTGTGTTGATGTTGATTATGTGCCAACTTCACATGATTTCACACGGTAATGATCTCTTCCAGGGAAGTGAAGCCTACGTAAATTCTACAAAATGCTTTATTCATGCACGTTGTAGTTGCACGGACTCTTGAAGGTGTGTGGGGTCAGATCAATCAAGAGTACATGACGTGATGAATTTATCTTGTGCTTTTTCAGACCTATCACTTTTGATAATATGAAGTTGAAAACAAAAACGGTTTAATATCTAGTTTGCACCAACGCATTTCATGTTTGAAACAAAGGAATGTTTTTCCAAATTTATTATCCTATTTGCACTTGATAGCCTAATTTTACCTATTAAATTTTCTTACAATGTAAGTAAATTATTTTTCACACAAAGAAAATCGATTCTTTTCGGATAGTTTATTGAAACATGCTACCTGTCCATTGTCTATTGATTTTGTCAATGTTTGCATTTCAAAGGTAACTTGTTTCCCAAGAGTAAAACTGTAGAAAGCTTTTAGTCTCCAAAAGAGCAAACATTTCAGGTTGACCTTTTCGTACTCTACCCACAACTTTCAAATGAAACTTTGTTTACAGAACAAACTTGGTGATGACGACGTGTTCCAGTTATTTTGCCGGATGAAATAAACGCACGTGCTAACAAACAACGTTTACTGATAAGAAATTCATGCACAATTGTGTAGAGGTTTTATTCTTTCGATGATATACTTGTAATCGATATGAGATATGTGTTTGTGTAGTATAGTGCTTTCAGGTATGCAGAATGCAGCAACGGTTAATTTTGAGAGTTTTCCCAATAAATTCAGTTCTTTCATGGAAATTCATTTTATAGAAATGCTATTCATTTACAAACGTTTTAATAATCTTGGAAAATACTTTAAATTATAAAAACATTTCTACTTTTTTAGCTTTGGATTATTCTGCCTTTCCAATATATACACATAACTAACATAAAAGTACTAAAAAATACTAACTTTATAAAAACCCATAATAAAGAATTTCAATTTGAAAACTCACCTGCCAAGAAGAGCAGTGTGTTGGTAATCCACTTGATATAGTGTTGGCACTGAATCATGATTCTTCACTAGAAAAGTAAACTAGTACACTATTTTAAATTCAAAAACCCCTCACCACGCTTAACCCAACGCACTGACGATGATGATATTCACCGGGACCGAACACCTTATCAATTCCAACAGCACAAAAACACTGAGATTCCCTGTCATTCCTCCGGTGTATATATAATTTTGCATCAGTGCCACTGACACGATTTTCCAATACTGCGAAAATCATTGTAAAAAAATCGCAGCCAAAAAAGTTTGTTTTATCAAAGCCAACTCACATGCCTAGCAAAATTTGTGCACAAACATGACATTCCTCTGAAAGATAAAAATCCAAAAAATATCATGTGCATATTGATTTGTTATTTGCACATGATGAGGATTAACCAGTCAGAAAATATTATTCACTGAAGCAAAAACACTTTTCACGGTCATTGTTTGATGGAAATTTGTGCTTTGAGCCGTTTTACAGTCTAATGATGAGATTGCAAAAAATACAATTCGCGTTTCATTATTTTTTGCAACTCCGCCTCCAAGTTCTCATTTGTAATTCAAACTTGAAACTGAGCCCCTCATCATCAGCCAACAAGCATGTTATTAGATGTTGTCAGGTTGTTCAGCATCTTGTTGGTAGACTCCGTTCACTGCAATCAGAAAAAAAGATTTTTAGCATCATAAAATTCATAACAAAAAGTAGACTTTGCTGGAAGCAGTGTCTCACGAATTTTCAAGCCTTTGTCACAAAATTAAATCAAAAGTAGGCTCAACTCAAAAAAGTAGCTATTGCCACCTTGAACAAAAACCAATTTTCTTCCGCTTATGCACAAACGCAAAACAAGCACAGTTTTGTCTACAGAAAAGCCATAATATTTTGTTTTTTTCCTGCTTAAGCAATTCTCTTTGTTCAGACAGACATACACAAGCGTGACAATTGCTGATGAGTCTGTCCACTTATAAATCCATTTTCCAGCAGATGCGTTCTCTGTCTTTAATCCGCTTGTGTGGCTCTAAACAAAAATGCAATTCTCTTTCCGTCACTTTTGTTCAGTGCACTTGAGTCAATTTACAAAAAGCACATTGAAAACTGTACAAGGTGAAGAAGATTGAATTAAAACAAGAGTGTGAATGTTTTGTATAACCCCAGAGAACCGTACCTATCTGTCATCATTGAACAATTCATTACTGTCACACGATTCTAATAAAACGTCATGTCTCGACATTCTTTTGTGTTGCGAAAAAAAATTGAAATAAATTTTTTTTTATAAAAGATGCTCACACTTGAAAATATTTTTCCTGTTAGTGCTGGTTTACAAGCTTGTAATACAAAAACGGAAAAGATTGGACGAGGAGCACTCTAAAGAGTTGTTGTGTTGACAGAGACTACTTGTTCACTTGTGATATTTTTCGCTTTTGCACTTGTGTGGGCAACTAGAATAGAGGATTCTGATTTTAGAGAAGCACACAAATATTCAGCATCACGGTTCTTTTACACAAACCCTATCACCCTTTAAACCCATCAAAGTGACAAAACTGATGGGCTTTTCTCCCTTTACATCTGCTTGATTATGATCCTTGTGTACTTGTGCATGCCCACACCATTCACCATTACCATCAATAATAACTTATCCGTTACAATAATCTGTACAGAACGTACAGAAGATCCTGTTGTTCATTGAAAAATGCACCAGCGGCATGATCATTGCATTGTTGATACTTGGGATTAAGTACACGCACACTGTAAAAAGAAATGCCGATAACAATGCGTAAATAATGCTCGATACATTTTCGCTTGCTCTAAAAAATCTCTGAACAAGATTGCTCATTACAATATTTTTCAGCTTGATTAACTTGACTTGGTCGTCGTGTGTGCTCCTCCCAAGCAGACTGCTACACTATCAATTTTTTCAAGTGTTGTAAATTCTTCAAATTGTGCGTAGTTCCGCTTCTTACGCATGGGTGCATAAAAAATTGTCTCAGCAGAGGTTCACGTTTAAAATCCCTTTTAATTTATCTAGTGTTCAAAAAGCCATGAAGGAACTGTGTCACTAAGTCTGCTAGTCACTTGTTCCAAATTTTGTAATTTAAGCCGCATTCCTACCTACACGATTTTACTAAACCCAACACATTAGGCAACTTTTTTTGCCAGTTTTCCTAAATACCAGAGTGCGTAAACACGAGCACGCACAAAGTATTTCCCTTTTTCATGCAGAAGAAGATAAGCGAGTAACGTGAGACTTGGTGTGATTTGTCATAAAATGTCAAACTCATTTGTCATTGTGGCGTTCTTTACGAGAGAGTTTGCTCTTAGTGAGAAGTGCAAGTGTGAAATTTCTCCTGTGTCGCAAGCCAATTAGTCACAGGTATCATATCACACGACAGGGTGCAATTCACGTTTTTTAAAAGATTTTCTCTAGTCTAGATTTTTTAAGCTTAGGAGATTTAAACGACACATTCATGGACATTGGTATGCCACCTTTGATATCATTGCGATGAAGCCTCAAGCAATGAAGTCACGAATAGAGTTACGTTACGGATGCTAGATGCGCTATAAAATGTGTACATTAATTCGAAACCATCAACAAATTCTTTGAGAAATTTGGTACTTTTACTTTTGCAATTTAGTATTTATAAAATTTTAATAAACAGATTTGTGTAGGTAGCGATAAATGCTGCTGGCAAAGATATTTGCTTGGGGTGTGGGGTGACATGAGACGATCTGAAGATCTTAACATTAAAGACCTGCTTTGGTATATAAGTTACAAGTGCGGATACAGCTTATACAGCAATTATAATACCTGTATTGGTCGATTGGGGCAAATCAAAAAGGGCAAATGTGATGGCCGCTACAGAACGCTAAAAATATTTGTCCTAGCTTTGCCCTTGGCCTTGGTTCCAGCGTTGGATGTAGTGGGAAACTGCACATCTATAATCTATTCCGTCAACTACGTGTTTAGAAAAATGCAAATTGTCCCAAACAAAAGAAAAAGTTGTACTACTGTAGCAATTAAAAAACTAGAAAATACCACTTGCTCAAAATAATATTTTTTTCTAAAAAATACAATAACAAATAGTCTTTTTAGAAGAGTAGCATATCTTCAAGGCATAAAGTCAATCACAAAGTCATCCAGTTCCCACCCCGGAAAAAATCCCCACCAATCGTATAATTACTAGCTACATTTCAAAATAATTGACATTCGACACCTTTGACATTTCAAACTCCTACCTTGTGGCCATACTTAAATATATACGTGTCAAACCAGAAAAACATTAACTCGCATCGACTTTCAGTTTTCATTTTGATTATCGAATAGCATTATTCAAACCCACGTCTTGAACATTTACAAACTATGCATTAATATGATTCCTTTTGACACGCCTGTCTACAATTTGGTCACCAGAGGATAAAAACCATTTCATTTTTCATTTTTCGATAGTACAAGTCTTTGTCCAAGCTTTTAACATTGAAAATGCTGTCATAAGTATTGAACCATTATCATCATCACGCTATTGCCTCCATGCATGCCCTTTAAAATAATCCTAATATTAAAGCAAGCTTATTGCTTTTTGAAAGTAGCTGGAAGGCTGAGGAGTTAACAAGCTCAGAGAAAACAGAAACCAACAAAAACAGAGATAAAAATCAGAGAAATTTGATTCCATCGGATAATGCATTTCAGTTTCGATGCGCTCTTTTTCAACCTTTTACTATCACCGACCATTATGATGGCAATTAAAATAAAAAGTGCATCAGTGGTGCTACAATATCTTCTCCTTTTACAACAGTTGTAAAAAATACATCTCTGGAGAATTTACATGTAAGTTGGTGCAGGGGAAAATGCATTTTCGAAAAAAAACATTTTTATCGTTCGAAACTCATCAATTTTTACGGGCATGTTGATACTGCATCTTGTATTCTCTTTGTAGAGCTGTAATGGACAGGAGAAATGGATCTGTCAAGGATCAAGTTTTTGGTGCACTTTGTGCGGAATTCGTTTGAAATTATATTGAAATAGGTAGCACATGTGTGCAACCTGATACTCTAGCATACCTGCACAAAATTGAACTTGATATTATGACGTGGTGCAGTTGATCCGATATTTACTTGCGTTTTATATTTCAAAAAGTAACTTTCGATTAAAACTCTGAATATCGTGTAAGTGCACTAAACATCCATTTTTCTCAAACTTATCTTGATCGAAAATGTAATTGATGCAATAACAAACAAGAGATTACGAAAAGGTAAGCTTTCTTGTTAAAATTCCTGAGTAATGGGGATACTTGATACACGAGTACATGGATGATGATCATGACGAAAATCATAACGGGAAACTCTTACATATTCACCCCACTTGAAATTCTAATTCCAACCAGTAAATTCATGCTCTTTTTCTAGTCACGTACCTTTTTGGTCTATTTTGGGTAGAATAACAATGGAAAGCTGTAAAAAGTATAGGATCTTTTTGTGTCTGTCTGGTAGTAAAAACGACAAGTGATCTCACGATGAAGACGGAGGGGAGAACCAAACAATGACAACGTATCTGTCACTTTACCAGACTGTATGGCTGCTGCAAAGAATAAGTGGGGAAAATTCATTTCTACACTCAAATCCTTTTTTCAGTAAATTAGCTTGCTAGATAGTTATTCTTTGCCAACCCTTCAGTTGAAAGAAGCTTTTTTGGATCTTTGAGCCTGTTCTAACGTTTCTTGACACACCGACCAAACCAACAATATAGTTTCACAACAGTTTTGCCACATTGATTTGTTCACGTAAAATATTATTACAAAAAAGGAGCAATATATTCACAAAAAGGGCTTTTAAAAAGTATGCTGCTGGTCCCCCAGGAGGACTACACGCTCTCAAAAAACAGAATTCCCTGTCGGTTTATACCTAATCTACAAGCAGCAAGGTAAAGAGCAAACCACCACCACAAAATAAGAAAGTGCTCATTGCCAAAGCATAAACACAAAAGCTTCACCTTCTATAAATATGGATGAATCACTCAAATTATTATTTTGAGGGCAGACTCTCCAAGTTGGGCTGATGCGAGACCCTCCTTAATAAATAATGTATTGAGTTAGGTTACAATATTCTCTGTTTTTTGATGGTTTTACGACGAGGGCACGCCGGTTTTCAATGTACATCATAAATGCTAAAAAGTTTTAACAAAATTCATTTCTGCTCTTTGGCGTGTATTAGCAAAAAAGAAGAAACGGGGGTGTACATGCTTCTGCATACCAGAGTGATTTACTAATGACGTGTAAAGAGACAAGAAACATGACATGTTTTTCTGAATTTACAATCATACAAACAACGAGAATGTTAAAAGTTCAAGCAGTCTGCTGCGTTCAACGTCCAGATTGTATGCTGGTAGCATATACATAGCATATTACAAAAAACAGATCATAAAATATCATTATGACAAGTCATTAAATTCTCTGGACTCACCCCCACTTTGCAAAAAAAAATTCGGAGCGTCTCTGCTGGTATATGCTCAAATGACATCCCTGCAAGATGACAAGACTGCGAGGACAGTTAGATTTGTAAATGGTTGTGAAATTGTCGCGAGTGAAGTAACGTTATTTGGAAAGATGAATATAAAAATATTTTTATTACTGAAAGGGTGGATAGGGAGGTGTTGTTGTGTGGCTGCTAAAGTTGTTTTACGATTTTCGTCTGTTGTGGAGCTATTATAAATTCAGAATGAGATTTTTGGCAGGTTTTTGTGTTTTTATG
Source organism: Entomobrya proxima (assembly GCA_029691765.1). Taxonomy (NCBI): domain Eukaryota; kingdom Metazoa; phylum Arthropoda; class Collembola; order Entomobryomorpha; family Entomobryidae; genus Entomobrya; species Entomobrya proxima. Next base: position 10,893,358 of record CM056169.1, read on the forward strand.
GGGCATATAATAACGTTACGTTGTATACAGTTAATAGGAGCTTTGAAAACGTTGTGTCGTTTTGAGAGATTTTAGAAGCGCGTTCAGAATCCCAAGTGCGTGCTGACGACTGCTACGTCCCATCTGCCAAAAGCAACTAATCGTTTGGTTCTCAACAACTTCCTTGAAAAAACAGGACGAAAATCATGACACGTAAATGTACAATTAAAAATAACGAATATCTGGTTTCAGTAACTCCATGAGTGCTAATAGATGCACCACCCAAGCACCCATACCAAGTCTAAAATAATTGCAGTGCACTTTGCACTCTCTCTTGACTTATGCATTCAATCCAGAGAGAAAACGTTTCTCCATGCAATTTACACTTTAAATGAATCTCTTTTTTGAAAACGACACCAGCATTTTAAGCATCCCTACAAACCAGAAAATTTGGTTCCTCCCCAATTTATCGCTTTGTAGGCGTGGGACAGCAAAGATTCTTGGGAGAAAAAACAAAAAAACGTGAACACAAAACAGCGAAATAATATCTTTTGTTGGGAGATAAATAGGGAAAAATAAATCACACAGATTTCTCCAGCACACACAAGCGCGTGTTTTTCAAAAGAGAAATGCTCATCATCACGCTTTTGCTACTCTACCAAGTATCATCAACGAAAAAATAATAATCAGCAGAACGACTTGTTTCTTCCCAAAAAAGAATAACAATAGGGTTGGTATTTTAGAAGAAACACAATCCCAAAGAGACTACTCATTTCAAACGTGCAAAGCAATTTAGAAGACGTATCGCTGCGCATTTCTTTTAAAACACAAAAAAGCTCATAAATCGGAATTGTTTCGTTTGAAAATGAGATTGAATGTGTGCGTTGTAGAATCGTGAAAATGGATTAGCCGAATATATATCCGTACCACACCCGAAGTTTCAAGTCGTTTTGGTGTCGAACACAAAAAAGCCAAGGAACGACACTGTATGGATAACTTTTAAAATGGAACAACGCCTGAGTGCTGACTTGACAGTTAATGCTCAGAAACATTTGTACACCTTTTAAACATGAAGCCTGTACTTTTGTATTAGCTTTTTATATTCCAAGAAAATAAAAACGCTAAAAGTAACAAAAGGCTAAAAACACAAAAAGGTAATTTACTACTCGTGTGGCAATTCATTTGCATAAACTTCAATCCGAAAAATCACAACCGTCAAAAGTCTCTTCTGCTTTAAGTGAGTTTGCATTACTGGCGGCGAGTATTATTGGTGTACTCTCACGGGATTTGTAAAATTCACACTGGAGTCCATTAAGTCGGGAGAAGGTTAAGAAAAGGCATTAAAAAGCAGTTTTTAAGTGCTGCTTAAAATCACACACATGAAATTTGATACTACTAGAATCCCGTTAGAAAACACACATTTTTTGCGGAAGTCATTTTTCCCACTTGACCTTGCAGACACACGGGTAAACTATAATTTTGCCGCAATAGCAGGTTTTTAGAATGCTTTTTAGCTTTATGATGGTTTTGTAACCACTAAAGTATAGTATACAACTTGCCCGGGGAGCATTTGTTTTTTTGGTGAAAAGGAAGTCGGGAGAAAAGTGTGGCATTTGCGGATGCATAACGAGATGTTAGCATGCGAAATTATGCTTATGAGCTTGTTTAATGAAAGGGAAATCGGACGTGCGTTTTTTATGTGTTTCTCTGCAAAATTTCACTTTTCCTTTTTTACTAGAAAATGTACAAATTGGGGAGTAAAGCAGAGAACTTTGTTTTTTGGCTTGAGGTACAACCACACGCGTATGTTAATTACTTGCCAGAGTTTTTTTTAAAATGTTGTATGCAAATACATCATTAATTTGTCTAAGGACACAGTTATGAAAAATTACTCTTTTTCAGCTGTCGCCTCGAGGTAAAGAACTCTTTTCAAGGTTGGAAAATTGGAAATCATTTGTTGTTGCATGCAATGCAGGCGTGTGGTAAGAAATTAGAGCTTATAACCTTCAGGGCACGTGCTCAAGAAAGAAAATCAATCGGGAAATAAGAGTTTGAAACTTTAGACGAGTTAAGTAAATGCCAGAAACAAATTTTACTAGTGTATTGACGATTACTAAGCCATATAGATAAGAATTTGTAACCTAGCATCGGAAATGAACGCTAACTTCAACAGGTAAAAATTATATTCTCAACTACTCAAAGTTTGTCGTATTTAATATCTCATAAATCTTCATCACGTACAAAATTTCCCATTTTAAGCCAAAACTCAACTAAAGACCTTATTCAATCTTTGTCCATCCAGAAACCATACACATTACTTATAAGCATACAATGACGTGTAGATTACACTTATGCTTAGAAAGCCATTCAAACAGACCAAAAGCGGAGATGACTTGTAAAAAACGCTTAATATGTATTTAACGTAAAATACACAAGAAAATCTCTCAATTCTCATGATGATGAAACTTTAAACTGATATTAAGTTTTAAAGATGATGACCGTATGTGCACGCATGCATTTGTGGTGGATATACCAAAACCCAACATACCAGTTCCAAAGTCCAATCATCCAACTCAACAACAGCACAAATCAATCCAACAACCAAACCAGCTCAGCTATTCAAAACAAACTTGACAATTTGTGAAGAGAGATCCTATGCAAACACGAGAAATTAAGTTTGGGTTGAACGTGCCATTTTCTTATAACGCGCGTTTTGTTTACATTTCATTTCATTTGGTTGAAATTTTACTTGAAAAAAAATCTCTCTAAAAACTACACTTCTCTTTCAAAAGCCAGCATTGTTCCGATGAAATAACGGCTTGTACTTTTTCATGTCGGATTAAATTATACGCTGCAGCGCTAACGACTAACGATTCCTCGCTCTCTGCGAAAAGGAGTGGATGAGAAATTATCCCAAATTAATGGTTTCACTTGTTTTCCTATTTGTCTTAATTTGCTTGCCAAAAAATCTCCCAGCCAGTACGTGCGAATCGTTTGACACTTGACTGCTGAGTTGACTTATGAGTTTTTTGCATTTTTTCTAGAAAAGCACGAACCCGTGTGGGGAGCACGAAGCTCAAACACAATTACACCACCGAATGGTTTATGCTTTCATGTAACAGTGTAAAGTGGGCTCTTTCACAGAATTCGTTAAATCCGACATTATTAAACTGATTATGCAGCTGCGTAAGCAACTGACCAAACCTATTAAGCTGATATTCCAGCTAAACCATCCCGAACTACAAATTCAAATTCATTGTCCCATTTCGGAAAATTCATAGCTTTACACAAGCTTGTCATCATGCAAAGTTCGTGTGAAATCTCGAGCAACTTTTTTTGTCATATGCCCATGCAATGAATCATCAAAATTCCAAACAATTTCTGTATAAAAATCTGCAAACAGGAGATGTGATTCAAACATATTCGAAATGTTGCACATTCCCTACACACATAAAAATATAAATCAGAAAAGCTTACACACTCAAACCTTTTATCACTTCATTTCCATCCGCATTTTCTCACCATCTCTAAACACTCGTTATCGTCAAACCAGACTTGTTTTAATCGTCACTTTTCAATCCAATTTTTTAATGAATGAAAAATGCAGACGGAGAAATGATCCTTTATACTGCATTTACAATTTACATAGCCCATTACGCTTCTGAATTGGTTCATTTTTTGCGTTTCATCTTGATACAGTTCTTTCACCAGAGATAACCCTGTGTGAATAGTGAAGACATTGAGCGATAAGTTTTTATCAAAATGCCAACCTAAACAGCAACCCTTTTATACAGTCACACGACGACTCAAACCAAAACATTAGAGCGACAAGTACCCGAACAAGTAGCTACAAACCCATTTACGTGTCTGAGTTTCAAAATGGCTCCAGAGCAAAAGTTAAAAATGCGTAACCGATGAAAGATAGTCTGTCATAAACAAATTCTATCTTGGAAATAAAACGCGACATACCTACGCAATAAAAACGAAAACTGTAGATAAAAAACGCATCTCTGTGTAGAAAACACCCAGAGCCTCGCCTTCCCCACTCATCGAATCAGAGATGGAGAAAAATCATATAATTTTGCTAATCAAACAAGGAATGTCCATTCATCTTCGTAAAAATAATGATACGCGTTGTTTACGCGTACACCGTTTGCAAAGTTCATACAAAATTCTAAAACCAAACCTCAATTTTCTTTGGGTCCAACGACATCCTATCCCTACGCACTTGTTCACGATAAAAAATAGTCGAGACTAAACAAATCAACGCTTTGGTTTTTTATGTAAAACTTGAAAAATATCGCTCACCCACGTTATTTAACCTTCTTGCTCAAGAGATTCTTGTCAGTTAATTAATGTATGCGCATTAAACTGCGTAACATTCTTCCTGTGTTGATGCTGCTGCTGGACATCCATCAATAACGCTACAAAAAACTGATGACGATTAGAAAAACCGGTTGAAGATAAAAATTTATTTGAAATGATCAATTGTCCAAATATGCTCATTGTTGAACAGCAGGGGGTCTCATCCGGCTTATTGTCATTTTCTAGAAATGTGCTGCATTTTTATTTGCTTTTAATGCACAATCATTCTTCGACTTGCATCTCTCTTTTTAATCTTTTTCAATTCATCTTACGGCTCATTTACTCCATTCGCCAAAGTTCTTTAACACGATCCCCTTTCTGAAATGCATTACATGCGTGCTTTACCCGATCTTGAATCTTTGACACCAGAATAAATTGGAAATGTCAATAAGCCCCGTATTAAAAAGAATGAAACTCCATTACGATCTTACGTGCACCGATTATTACACGCTCTTATTGAAGTTTTTTGTTCAATTTCCAAAGCCACATTTTATACCATCAAGACATCATCTTCATCACTCTTCTCGCCCATCTAATATATAATCAAAATCGTGTACACACTTTCAACAGGAACAAGAACCCGGTAATCTTTTTTATTGCAACACACGTGTACGCTGTTCTACGTGCGTAATAAAAATCAGAAAATAATGTGTACGTTACATTTTTCTCCTGATTTCCAGAAAAAAATTACACGCTTTCATTTGATACTTTTGATTACCATTTGATTTCATACAAAAAGGAAACATTGTACCAATAATGACCACCATCTTGTATCCAACAGGCTTTAAAAACCGCTAGTGAACCCCATACAAAGTTTCATAATATACAAGTTTTGTGGTTTCCTCTTTCCCTGCGTACGTACATGTGTTATTAAGCGATTAAGTAATTGTTTGGTTCAAAGTCCACGGGAGAATGAACGACCGGCTAGTTGCTGGTCGGCCACTACCATGCTATCTGTCAGGAATAAGAAATGAGCTTTGTTGCTTTTTTGTTCAACGTCCACGTGCAATAATCAGTGCAGTGAGTGGGCAAAAGAGAAAGAAACACAACAAAGCAATTTCTTTTGATTGTGCTGCTGCAAGGGCACAACCCGTGCACTTGTTACAAAGAACACTTATAAATTGTTACGTAACGAGAAAAATATTAAATTAAATGTGTTGCTCGTAAATTACTACCACCTCGTTCATCACACTAAAAAATGCAAACTGCGTTTTCTTTCTGAAAGCAATTGTAAAAGTCTTTAAAAACAAACCTGGATAAAATACATATTTATTTTATCCTTGTCAACATTTTTTTCTAAATTTATGTGCATGCACCGCCATTAAAAATCATTATTATGAGTATTACCTCTTGTTGCAGCTGCTGCTACTGCAGCTTTGACCAATAAACTTGGGTTTTCTAAATGAAATCGTTAAGTTTGTCGCAATAAGTTGTGTCACGTTGAAAATGTTTTGACACAAAGTGCTCGCTAAAGAACATAATCATATAATCTTTATTGTCGTATGACTGTAAGTGTGTGTCATGTGCATATCAATATGGATGTAGTATATGCTTGCAAAGATACTTTCATCATGATTGTACGGTTTTATTAGGCTTGCTTGCAACTTGACGATATTTGCTGAACAAAGTGTGTAGTAAATTAAGTGCTGATTATTATGCCTTGTAAATCTATTTAGTACTACTTGGAAATCATCGTAAAATATAAGGCTTACCGCAACAAAATCCCGACGTGTAGATGCTACCGAGTAATATCCATCTATTCATCCAGTAAATTAGATTTTGGGTAAATTGATTCAATGTGGAGAAAAGCCGGTGCTTGGATGATTCCGCAATCACGCGTAAATGCTGTCATCAGCATTTATGGTAGTGTACCGACACACAGGACAATAATTTAATTTTTTCTCAGAGTTTTTATTTTATTGGCTTCGCAAAACTGATTTATTGCGTTTATATCATTGGCTTGCAAAATCCTCACAAGAATGTTGCTCAACAGAATGAATCAGCAAAAACTATCAATTTGCTGAGTTATCAAAAATGTACGCACTATTTGCATAGCTATCGTTTTTAAGAGTTTATTTGCCCAGAAACTCAGCAAGAGTCACAGAAAAACGCAATCACAAAAGAAAATGTAGCCGTGAGCTCTAATTAGCAGAATGTATAGAGAGATGAGATGATTCTGACTTTGAGTCAAACCTTTCCCTTTTCATGAAGCTACTAGCAAGGACACAAAAACTTTATGAAACGCGTCTGCTGCTCTACACTCCAAAACTCCATCAGAAGCTAGAAGCACAAACGACAAACGGTCAGTTCCATCCGGCGTTTGGCTCGTGAATGAACCTCCTTCCAGCTGCGCTCTCTCCTTTTTTATTGTGCCTTTTTAATGCGTTTACATCAGAGGCTCACGTATAAACATCCTCTGTCGTCACTTTGCTAAGAGGCTTCTCTTACAGCAGTACAGCGAGGGAGTCAAATGAAACGTCTTTATATTGCCCCCGTCTTTTTTACTCCACACACTCCAATTGCAAGAGTTGCAACGAGACACCATCATAATATCCCAGCATTTTGTGGTTGCATTGCAATCATGAGCAGCCACAGAAAATGAAAAAAGTTCACACACAAGACATAAGATGAACTAGTGCATACACAATCTCATTCGACCATTAAAATCCCAGCATGTTTTCTGTAAGTTGGGTAGTTTAAGAAAATTAAATGGTTAGTAGAGCTTGTAAATTGTCCAGAATGTAGACATATTTTCCTCTGACATGTGTACACTTCTCCAAACAAAAACAGCATAAAACATTGTCATAAGAGTTATTACAAGAGTAAATATTAAAACTCCACTACTGTACAACAGCATAGGAGTAGAAAAATGCATAATCATAAAAAATACCTAAATAATCTTTTATTTTAAGTACACACCAAGACGTAGCAGCAGCCGACAACAAGTTTTTAACGAGGTTTTAAACAACTGAAATATAAGCTCATCACGTCAAACAAGCGTACAAACATCTCTCGCGCGACAGAAAAAAAAACACACATATTATAGTTAGAAGTTATAGCTGCTTGAGGCAAGACCACGTCCTTTTTATTACGTAACAGTAAAACATAGTAAACAAGTTGATAGTAGTGGAGGAACTCATCATAACGTCACGCTAAAAAAGTAACAAAGCAATAATAATAATAGTAAAATGCACTTCAGAACAGTGTAGAAGGACACGATGAGATATTTGAGCTTGATAATGATGATTTTTTACTCTTGTAATGTTTATATGATGAGTACTTTATATGATTTAGCACCCAAAGGATGTCTGATGATGAGCGTTTTAAAAATGTCTGAGTTTTTGAGTATGTCTATTTGGCATTTTTTATTATGTGGGTATGTGGAACATCATGGAATGGGAAAAAGGAACGCTTCATCATCAGCGTCAGCAGAAGCATCAGCGTAGTGAGCGCGGGGACATGTGCACTTTACATTTTTGTTTGCTGGCTGGCTAATTAACACTATTGGACCATTAGGAAGATTAAAAGGATGAATATGTACTGTTGCAGGTTGTAAAAATTGTATGCAAGATATGATGGTGGGATGTTGCTGAGAGGAGAAAAATGTAGACACATTAACTGTTATGTTTCAAGTCATGGTTCATTAATCATCTTTTTTTATCGTTATCACTTTTATAACCACCTATAAAAAGCATCAATAAGTCAAGTGGTCAGTGCTAGGAAAACAGAAAAAACAGATCACAAGTTTTACATGCAAACATTAATGCACTGTGAGTTTTCATGTAAAATAAACAAGGAAAACTACCATTATGTTTGGGTAGGAAAAGTCAGCTATTTATTTTATGAATCTGTCATTGTTTTCAAGATATTTTCCTCAATGTTTGAATTTCAACTTGGAACTAACTTGGTTGTTTTTGTTGAATGCTAGAAGTGAAACCCTAATTGGAATTCAAAGTTTCATGAATGAATAGCTTTCTTCTTTTTCTACTCCTTCCTTCTAGTTCAATTAGATCTTATCCCGTACTTTCTCCGGTAATGCGAAAAGTTGATCGTAGAGTGACAGCGATTGATTGATAAAGTTGAGGGTTTTTAGTAAACTCCATTATGTAACCGATTCTTTTACTTGATACACACACCGTTTGAAACAAACTGATTTTTTATCAAACTTTTTCGTGCTTTCCCCATCAGCAACTTTTACCAAATACCCTTTAGCAATTGAAACTGCCACTCAAGTTTAGATTTAAGAAGCTCATTAAGTTCACGTCTTGAAACGGTTGACAATTGGAAATAAAGATGGGGGAGTAAATTGAAAAGAGAATGCATGAAAGGCTGGAATTGAAATTTTAAAATGCATTTCTCTGCTGAGCTGCTGCAGAATAAGTGTGATTGAATGTACAAGGGTGGTGGTGATGAAAGTATGGGGAGAAGTTGAAAAGGGGAAGATTTTTCTTTACTTTGGACTAAGATCGTGTTTTGTTGGCATTTACTTTGAGAAAAATTTAGTATATACCGGGGATGGGGAAATAATCGGTACTTGTCATCATCAGCAACACTTCTTTAAAATCAGTTGTCTGGCTTTGATTTCATAGGGAAAGGCAACAGCCTTCTGGAAAAACTCCATGAATCAGACGCAGAATTCGAAAACTTCACATTTTCCAGCTATTTCTATTTCACTCACTAGATGCTAGAATCAAATAAGAAGTGACATGCCAATTATGATTTTGAGCACTTGTGTTTAATGTTCACCGACATTGATCGAAAAATGTACAGTATGATCGATTCATTCGTCTCGGGATTTGGATGAATACTATCGTATTCTGCGGATCAGGATACATCCGGAAGTGTCCTTTTTTCCTGATTATCCTGATTAGTTACCAAAACGTACTCTTGATTTGGCAAATCGCGTAAACTGTTTTAAACGAAACTTGTACTCGCCTTATTTGGCCTTATTTAGAGTAACAATTCGTCATTGGGACCCCCCCAAAATTTTTTTGTCTTAAATTTTTAAAACTTTTATACTATTATGGAGTATGCTTATCGACAATTACTACATACCGGGTTTCATTCCTATATGTTGTTTTAGAGAGACATGACAGAGGTTTAAAGTTAAGGTGTACCAAAAACAAAGATTTCTGATTTTTTCAGAACGGAAGTAAAACTGACCAATGAAACTTTTTATGGAAGTTGGGCATCATATGACCTTTTTGACTGTTGATACTTGGCGCCATGACCAGTTCTTGTATTTTTTGAAAAATTAAAAAATTGAATTTTTTCGGTTTTTTGGCGATTTTGCAAAATGTTTTGTGATACTTTTTTACCATTCCACAACTTTTTTGCCACGATTTGAGAGTGACCATCTACAGTTTTGTCCACTCTATTTAGCACAGAAAACCACTTGATAAAATATTGTCATTTCTCGAAGATATGACCAAAAGTTTAAAAACTCCGATTTTTTTCCGAAAGTTTCTGGACAGTCATGGCTCTGAAACTTTTGTCTTTCCCACTCAACTTCTTATTAAAAACCCCCAGAAGATAGCTAATGGTTTGGTCTATAGATGATATGCACTTCATCCCCGTGGCCGAAAAAGAACTTTTTGGAGGATAAAATCATGTAAACAGTAAACAGCTGATTAATGCTTGGTAAATGGGGAAACCTAATGAAGTTCACAAGCGTCTAATTTTTCTTAAAGTTACTTAATTATCCCAATAAACGGATCAGGCGAAAGAGAAAATTTTTCTCTATCATATCCGACCAAGAAAACTTTTAAAGCATCATAATAAAGTGAGAAATTTATGAGTTTCCATTGCATGTATTCGGCATATGATTCTGCGGTGGACTCCTCTAGTTAGTTCCATTTTTGGCCACGGGGATATAACACATAAGATCTATATGCGTAATGTATCAGGTATCCATTAAACACGGCTTGTGAGAAGTGGTGACCACGAATACACAATAGGTTGCGGTAAACCGGAAGTGCACCAAAATCAAAAAATCCTGCATAACTCGTTTTAGAAATAAGATATCAAAAATTTGAGAGACGACATTGTAGCAAATTTAATGGGGAACAATTTGATACCTCAACTTTTGAAATTTAGCATTTGCACAAAGAATGACCAATGACACCATTTTGTGAATTCAGGTAATTTTCAAAAATTTCAAAACATTTGATTTTTCGTCTTTACGTTCAAATTGGCTTAATTGTGTTTATTATTCATCGTTGCTATCGAAAAGTCCAAGGAAGCTTAAAAAATGATAAAAATAACCCAAATATGACAAGTCCCCAGCGTAACTGCTCACATAATTGTGAGGTGCTGATCAGGGAAGTGTAATAATAATAATAAAAAGTTTCAGAGCCATGACTGTCCAGAAACTTTCGGAAAAAAATCGGAGTTTTTAAACTTTTGGTCATATCTTCGAGAAATGACAATATTTTATCAAGTGGTTTTCTGTGCTAAATAGAGTGGACAAAACTGTAGATGGTCACTCTCAAATCGTGGCAAAAAAGTTGTGGAATGGTAAAAAAGTATCACAAAACATTTTGCAAAATCGCCAAAAAACCGAAAAAATTCAATTTTTTAATTTTTCAAAAAATACAAGAACTGGTCATGGCGCCAAGTATCAACAGTCAAAAAGGTCATATGATGCCCAACTTCCATAAAAAGTTTCATTGGTCAGTTTTACTTCCGTTCTGAAAAAATCAGAAATCTTTGTTTTTGGTACACCTTAACTTTAAACCTCTGTCATGTCTCTCTAAAACAACATATAGGAATGAAACCCGGTATGTAGTAATTGTCGATAAGCATACTCCATAATAGTATAAAAGTTTTAAAAATTTAAGACAAAAAAATTTTGGGGGGGTCCCAATGACGAATTGTTACTCTTATTAGGTTAGGAAGGTTACTTAAAATCATTTCCCAAACTGCTCACAACACCGCTTCTTCTAGAACCCAAAGTGTATTCACATAATGCTCAAGGGGCAAAGTCCCAGTCTCTTCCAATACCAGAGCCAACCATTTCCCATGTAACGCTTCAAACTGTTACGTTACTGGTTCCAATTCCATATCTTCCCGGAGTCGTCTCATAAAACATCAACTTCTACCAAGCAAACCTTTCTACAGTGTCAGCAGGATGCAATTTTACATCTTCGCAAAGCGTAGGAACCCTCTGCCAGACATATGAGATCTTCCTCCGGACTCTCTTACGTGCAATTCTACTCCAACGCTGTCTAAAAGGCTGTCTCGTTGCACACTGGATTTTATATGACCTGCTGAAATTCTTGCAAACATTGTAAATCATGCACCAAAACTACTACCGATGCCCCCTCACAGGCAGCTGTTTGAAGTTGAGGAATCAGGTTGTGTAACGATTGTTACTGGATTCAGTATCTTTTCAAAAAATCATGAGGATCTGCCCCTTGGACATGTGACATGATTCAGAATCCCAAGTCGCATGTCAGCGGAGCAGTGCGAGCTGAGGTCCCTCGATTCTCTTCTGGATTTCTTTATTCGGTAAGAAGAGGCACGGCAGACACTAAAAATATTATTCATAATGCATGTTAGCACCAACTTATCAAAGATAAGGCTGGAACGTACGGGGAAAAAGGAGGACAACAGAACTAAAATCAAAATAGCCATATATTATTTGACATTGACCAACCCAATAAACATGAAACTATGAAACCATACAAATGACGCCATATTGCAAAACTTAAACCTATCATTCGTCGTGAATCGGGAATGCTTCAAGTTCCCTAAAACGAATGCTATGTCTTATGACGCGCGAAAAAAGAAGAAGCCGAAACCCAAAAGTCAAATTTATGTGCATCAATTTTAAGCTAAATTACTTTTTATTAACATACAGTATATTATACATTTTTAATTGGGAACATTTGTATTTGTTTTCCATCATATATTACGGTTCGGCTTAGCTAAATAAAAATAAAAATTTCAACGTCTTATGCGTTGGAGGCGAGAAATATATTATGTGATCAATCATCATGTAGAAAAACAGTCGGCATGTAATGCAATCTTCGTATGAACTACTACTCCATTTTTCAGGTGGCAAATCTGTCTGGATTCATATTGTAATAAGCTTACGTAAGAAATGTGGGTGGATGTTGTGGGTGTAAGCAGAAATGAGAATACTCGTAAACAATAAACTTACATGCTTGAAAGAATCGCATTGAAAATATAAACCTCCAATTGAGAATCAACTACACTATTTATGAACATTGTACTCATGAAAGAAATATTCCCATCTTCCGTCCCCTGGTGGCAACTTCTTCTTCCTCATCTTCTTCTTCTTCTTCCGCTTACGTTTACTTGGCTTAGTCTCGGTAACAGTAGATTCAGCCGTCGATTCCATTAGTTCCTCTGCTGCACTTTTAGGCTTATTTTTGTGCCATTTTCTCTGCTGCCGTGGAACACTACTAGCACTGGTAGCTGCCGTTGATGGCTCCTCCACTGTGGACTCTACAATTTGAACTGTCTTTTTAGGTACCTCTTCAGGTTTCTTTGGCTTTTCTTTGTGGTGGAGCTGTCCATCACCAAAATCCTCAAAAACGCGAGTAATCTGCACAGGATCGTCTTCCAATGACTTTCTTTTTGCTAAATTGATGTCCTTGATTATCTCAAAGTTTTTCGTTTTCTCCTGTCGATCCCGCTTAACTTTCACGTAGAGAGCGTTTACCGTTAGAATGACCTTTATCAAGGACCAAGTGGTTCGACTTACTTCAAAATCGTGCCAATTTACCAGCCCTAGAACCTGATCCACATTTGCCAGTAGAGGATCGTTGGGAGAAAGCAAGTACCGCCTCGCAAGCCAAGCCCATGTATTTCGAACCTCGCGTCTCAAGTCTGCCTCACGTTTGGATTGTTGAATCCAGTATAACGGTAAGTTTGGAAAGTGATTAGCCTCTGGATGCAAGTCCAACTTGTTCTTGAATTTAGCAAGGAACTTTCTTCCAAGGTATGTGTAATAGAATGTGGTCAACCATGCCAGTAAGGCTAAGTAATACACTGAAGCTCCAACAGGAATAGGATACAGGGGTTCGTCGAATGGCCAGAAAGCCTCGCCTGCATCGTGAACTTCGTCGGGATACAATGTGTTGGAAATTTTGTGCTGCCCTTCGGCATATAATACGGCAAGAGCCAGGTCAATCTTCTCAGTGGGGTCCTTGGCTTCAAAGCAGGTGGATGGCGTCTTGTATCTCATGAATAGGTGCCATTGCGATGCATCGCAGCTAGCCAAGTTGCAGAATGGTTTAGGATCCTCGATAGGAAAGGTTGCTCCTTCCCTATAACAATGAGTACCCATTTTGGAAGGGGTTCTTGATGGTTCAAAGGTTCAATCAAAGTTTGTCATTCTTTAAAAGTTGCACTATGCACTCATTACCAGAATCTAGCAAATAATCAGCAAATGTTGCAAAAATATGCAAAGCAACAAGGAAATTGAAATAGGATGATCGGATTTTCTGCGAAACAAGCATTTTTACAAGACTGCCTTAGTTTCTTTGACATTTTTAGAGCAGTACGTTACCAAATATTCTATTACATTTCAAGCTTTATTGGAATTTGTCCATGCATGCTTGAATTGTGTAGGCCGGTAGTTAAAGATTGTATATAAAACATAATTTGAGAATTGAGGTAAAACAGTAGTTAATAATGAATAGTTCAGTAATAATTTTATTATTTTGCTTCTGCTACAGCTCTCATGTTTTCCTCACCGTCCTGCTGAATGCTGAACTCGCAAATTAATGGCTCATAAAGTGCCTATAGGCACATAATCTGCATTTATGTCTGATTGTCTGATACTGTTTAGAAGAGCCCAGCATGCATGCAATATGTCCTAAAAAGTTTATACTAAACTAAAACAATTAACACCAAAAAATGGATTTCAAAGTATTAGGAGATTGTCCTACGGAAAAGGCTAAACTTATGCTACAATTTTTCATAATATACTACCTTTAAACATAAACTGTACTATATTTATTATGCTCTAATATGAAAATGTCGCATGTGTACTTCATTTCATCTAAATACACATTGAACCTTGCGTTGTAAGTAATTGTTGAGCTTATCAAAGAATACAAATCGATCCATACATTCAATCAATTCATCATATCATATAAAGCTTGCAAAAAATGTCACCAGCCATCATTTCACTTTGATAACATTTAAAAGATAACATTGTAAAAACGTAACATTTCAATGCAATACGGGAAAACCTCTATCTCTGTCCGTGACCATGAAATCGGCCAAATCCCCACTTCCAGCCAGACTCTTTCAGTGCCAAACTTTTGCTTGCTGGAAAATCTTTTAATATTTTATTTTCGCAAAATGCAACTTAGCAGTTTCAGGGTGTTAGGGGTAAATCTAGCCCTTTTCCTGTTTTTCAGCGCATGTTCTGCAATCATTCCACTTTCCGATGGGGATAAAGAGGACATGGTCTTTGTGCTTGGAAAATGGTTTTAAAACACGCTATTAAGCATTTAAGTAACAATTTACTAAAGTATTTATGTATATCATCGAAGAAATCGTTGCTAAATTTTTTAGGTTTTACAAAAACGGTAAACCACATCTTTCCACCTACGCCACAGAGCCAGAGTTGTTTATGCAGTGCATGACTCATTTCAACTCTAGTGGATGTAACACCAAATGGGAGCAGGTATAAATGAAATTCAATTTGTAACAATTTTCTACAATTTACTTTGCATGTAAAATGTTTATATTATCAAAGAGATACTGGGTCCGAGAAGATTACTACAAACCTGGAGGGCCAATATTCTTCCAGTTCGGTGGCGAGGGTCCAGCAGACAATTTGGTAGCCCAATTCGGTCAAATAAATATAGCTTGTAAATCACTTTTACATTTTCCCGTCTTAAAATCATAATTCCATTTCAGGTAGATTCATATTACTGGCATAATTATGCTCAGCATTACAATGCTATGCTTGTCGTTCTGGAACATCGGTTTTATGGGGAGAGTTACCCTTCTAGGTATAACAATAATTATGCCATTATAATTGCAGTTGATAAATCCGGTTTTAATAAAAAAATACGTTTGGAATTTCTGTTATTTCGCAGAGACAACTCGATTGAAACTCTTAAGTTGTTAACCAGTCAAGAAGCCCTTGCTGACGCTGCTTACTTTATTGATGAATTCAACGCGGCAAGAGGATTGAATGTGAGTTACTTAAACCTTTGACCTTGTTCTCAAGTGAGTATAAGGCTATGAGTTTTAATTTGAAAAAATTTCTTTAGGGAAGCAACTGGGTGGCATTTGGCGGAAGTTATGCCGGAAATTTGGCCTCCTGGTTTAAACAAAAATATAATAGCCATGTTAAAGCGGTAAATTGTTTTTGTATTACTATTTCTTATCAGTTTATAATTATGAGTAAATACGTCATATGAATTCTTTATAATTCAAGGCCGTATCATCATCTGGTCCAGTTTTGGCTCTTTATGACTTTCCAGGTAACATGCAACATGAAATATGGTTCAGGAAATATTTTCAAACAAATTCTAAATAGAGTATTTCTGATTTAGGATACATACAGACTTGCTCGGAGGTTGTAAAAGCTGTTGATAGCGAATGCTACGATAAAGTGTATGATGCCTTCAATTGCATGGAAAGCTTAGTTAACGGTAGCAGTTGTGGGGATTACACTAGCACTTCTCAGATCGTTCCTGGGCTCAGGTAAATGGGTGGAAATAGTCATGACATGTCATCACTTTTTAAGTTTAACATTTTCATTTGTTTTCTATTAATACTTTATCGTAGACAATGCTACACCGTCGATTTTGGTGATTTGCTGAGCCGTGAAATTTTCTTTTTAAATCTTGCAAGTAAGATAAAACTTTCTAAGGTTTTCGCATTTTAAAGCATTTTGGAAGAAATTTTAAATCCATCTTTACTTCCCAGTGGGCATGTGGGCAGGAAATTGGCCCTCTGGCCAAATTAGAGAGAACTGTCGAATTCTTGGTTCCGTTAACGGCAGGGATTCAATTGACCTATATGGAAATTTCCTCGTTGAGACTGGTAGAGGGGGAAATTGTAAAATTACGCTGAAGAATAACCCAGTAGAGGAAATGCTAAAATTCATCAGGTCTGAACAAGGAAAGGCTGCTGGTGCTGCTGGGTGGTTCTGGCAAACTTGTAAGTTAATTAGATGCTACCCGATTGCTTGACATGCGTCACAAGTGAAACTTATAAATTATTCTCGCCAGGCTACGAATTCGGGTACTACATGAGTTCAGACCCGTTGCATGGCTTGTTTGGACGTAGTACCTTTTCTGGTTGGCCTTATGGTTCAGGTTGTGCTGAAGAGTTTGGTGACAGGTACAGTCTAGTGACACTTGATATTTGTGACCTCATCCTTCATTACGCTGGTCATTTTCAACCTTAGCATATCTTATTCATACTCCCGTTCCCATTGTGTCGTATATTTGACCTTGTACTTACCCTTCACGAAGTTGATTTTGACTGAGATCATCTTCCTCTCTGTCATCTAGATTTACCAAAGAGTACACGGAATCCAGAATTGCAATGACAAACGAATATTATCGCGCACGCGATTTCGACGGAAAATGCACAGTTTTTGTTAACGGAAATTGGGACCCATGGAATACCCTGGGCATTACCAAAGCTTCCGAGACCAGTGCTGAAAACACTGTTGTTTATGTTCCAGGTAATTATATGCAACCACGCTTTCAAATGATTTGCATGCAAAAGTTATGCTTAAAATTGACTAATTATTATGCAGGAGCGGAGCACTGCGACGATATGCTCAATCCAAAATCCGACGAAATGAGGCAAGCGCAAGCATTAATTCAGGAGCAAATTGGTATTTATTTGAATGATCCAAACTGTTAGTTTATATCATTAATTTCATTGCTTAAAATCGAAAAATATCTCGGATTCATTTCACAAGTAATTAGCAAAATTAATCTATTAATAAATGATTGACATGATATGATTGACTTATTATAAACATAAACTGCTATTTTTCTTCTTATCATCATCACTTCATTTTGATAAAATTGAAGAGATTACTTGGTGTGAGAATGTATGCATACAACAACTTAATTTTAAATGGGAAAGCGTGCTTTGTGGCAATGAAATCGGATTGAAACCCGCCAAAGTCCACATTCATCCAAACTTTCTTTCAGTCTCAAACTTGTAACTGTACGAATGACATTTGAATACAAATTACTTTAAATAAAATGCAACTTTTCAGTAATATCAGGATGCTAGGACTAACTGCACCCATAATCCTGCTTTTAAGCAGTTTCTTTGCAATCATCCCACTTTCCGAGCAGGACAAGCAGGATAATATGGTGTTCATCCTGGGAAAATGGTTTTACAAAAACGGAAAACCACGTCTTTCCACTAAAGCTACAGAACCACAGTTATTTTTGCAATGCACGAATCATTTCAACTCGAGCGGATGTAATATCAAGTGGGAACAGGTTGAAATGATTTATTAAAAAATAACTAAATTTGATTTCTTGTCATCTCCTTTCCATTTCTAAATTCCCATTTATATTGTTTATCAAAGAGATACTGGGTTCGAGAAGATTACTACACACATGGAGGACCAATATTCTTCCAGTTTGGATGGGAAGGCAATGCAAATGGAGTGGTACAGTCGTAAGAAATTAAGAAATAGTTTGCAAATTTATGCATTTAGGCTATTTTTCCATTGAATTACATTTCCAGATAGATTCATTCTATTGGCATAATTATGCAAAGCACTACAATGCTCTGCTTGTCGTTCTGGAACATCGGTTTTATGGGGAGAGTTACCCTTCCAGGTGATTACAATAGTTATCTAACTACTTGCTGAATTCGGCCCAATTTTAAAAATCCGTATTTTCAGGGATAACTCGTTTGAAACTCTTCAGTTGTTAACCAGTCAGCAAGCCCTTGCTGACGCAGCCTATTTTATCGATGAATTCACCGCGGCAAGAGGATTGAATGTACGTACTACAACTTTGTTCTCGAATCTCGAATCACTCAGAAGGAAGCTTACAGTGATGACAGTGAATTTATATGTATACATATTAAATAAAATGATTTCTTTAGGGAAGCAACTGGGTGGCATTCGGGCAAAGGTTAGTAACCGCCAGTCTTCTGTAACTAATTAAATTTACATTATGGATTTGAATTTTGAAATCAGCTACGCCGGGAATTTGGCTGCCTGGATGAAGCAAAAATATCATAACCGTGTTAAAGCGGTATGAAATTTTTATGTCTAAAGTATTTATTCGAAGTTGGTTTTACGACTGAACACTAATGTCGCATATTCTTTCAAGGCAGTATCCTCTTCCGGTCCAGTTTTGGCCCTTTATGACTTTCCAGGTATGCATAGATGTTTAATATGATTCATCATAGATTTTAAACAGAACATTTTTATTAAATTCAGGATATTTACGGACGTGTTCAGAGATTGTTAAAGCTATTGACAGCGATTGCTACGATAAAGTGTTTGATGCTTTCAATTGTATGGAAAGTTTAGTTAACGGCAGCACATGCGGGGATTATAATAGCACTTCTCAGATTATTCCTGGGCTTAGGTAAAATGCATGACTATGACTTGTCATTTGTGCCATTTCGCTTAAAGTTTTCATGCATTTCTACCATATTTCGTAGACAATGTTACAATGTCGATTTTGGCGATTTACTTGACCGTGAAACTTTCTTTCTTAACCTCGCCTCGCTAGTAAGATACAACTTTAAAGCAACGGCAGTACTTTATTCTGAAACGATTATAATGCAACGTAATTAACCTTCCAGTGGAAAGTTGGGCAGGAAATTGGCCCTCTAGAAAAATTAGAGAAAATTGTCGAATTTTGAATTCTGTAACCGGCAGGAATCCGATTGACCTGTACGGCAACTTTTTAGTGGAAACTGGCCGAGGAGGAGAAAACTGTACAGTTACGCTAAAGAATAACCCAGTAGGGGAAATGTTAAAATTCATCAGGTCTGAGGAAGGAAAAGCTGCTGGTGCTGCTGGGTGGTTCTGGCAAACATGTAAGCTAATTAGACCCGAATCAAGCGTGTCGCAGCGTACTCTAAGCAATTGTACTTTTCACCAGGCTACGAATTCGGATATTATATGAGTGCAGATGCATTGTATGGTCTATTTGGACATCGTACCTTTTCTGGTTGGCCGTACGCGTCTGAATGTACCGAGTTTGGCTCAAGGTACAAAGTACATTTAAAATGACATTGCAGACTTCACTAGTTGATTAAACCTTCCTCCTTCTCTTTAATCTAGATTCACTAAGGAGTATATAGAATCCAGAATTGAAATGACAAACGAATTTTATCGGGCACGCGATTTCGACGGGAAATGCACCATTTTCGTAAATGGAAACTGGGACCCATGGAATAGCCTCGGCATTACCAAAGCGTCAGAGACATCTGCGGAGAATACTGTTGTTTATGTGCCCGGTAATTATACGCACTTACATTTTCATAAGAAGTTTTTAAAAACATAAAAAATTAATAATTCAATGCAGGAGGCGAACAATGCGACGACATGGAAGACCCAAAATCCGAAGAAATGAGGCAAGCACAAGCTTTAATTCAGGAGCAAATTGGCATTTATTTGAACGATCCCAACTGTTAATTTATATCATTAGTTTAACAGAGTTATCATTGCGTTATCCTAAAATTATACCTTAACTAAAAATATCACTTGACTCGTATGACACGTAATCATTCTTCATTTATTAGTAATAAACTCTAGTTGACTTATTAAAAAATCTATTGCTACTTTTTCTTATCATCATCATCGTCTACCTCCACCTCTTGGATGTACGTGTCAAAGTACAACCTCTCCTGATTCTTTTTTCTTTTCGTTGATTTTGGATTATTATGTCTTGTCGTACCTATACTGGTAAGACCCTCGTTATTCAAAGCGAATATACGGGAAAATGAGTTGGAACTTGCGGTGTTGAGTGAGTCACCGGAGTTCTCCACATAACTTGACTGTCTTTGTGGTTTACTCTTCTTGTGCTTCTGATATGATGACGAGTAAAGCGGTTTAGTGCTAGCATACGTGTCATCCTCGTCCTGGTAGTCCGATTTCAACGAGTGAAATTGAACCCGGACCATTTCTTCAGCGTTGTTATTATCGTCTGCTGAATTTTCTAGCTCCTCCAACTCGTCCTTGTCGATTATCACGTAGTTCTTGTTATCTGAAGGGTTAACTCTGTTGCGTTTTGGCTTTTCACTACGTGGCTGGTATGAGCTAACTGATATTGTTTCGTATTGCGGAGGTGAAGGTGCTTTCACTCTCGTTCTCTTTCTTGTGGGTTCTGAGATCACGTAGCTGTAGTCTGATAGGGGTGAAGCGTAGCTGGATGCGGGAGTTGCTTTTAGTGCGGATTGGAGATAGGAAAGGGGTATTGTGGGCTGTATCTCAGGAGCATCATCGTAGTCGTCATTTGTGTCTGCTGCATTTATTACCACCACGCTGGGTTGTTGGACTACTTGTCCTGAGGGAAGGATTACTGTTGAAGCACCTGATTTTTTCTTGGATTTTGGCAAAGCGTCGAGTACGATTACTTGTGGATGGGTTGATGAGGCTGCTGCTAAAGACGCTGTGTTTCGGGATGGTGAGGATCGGTCAATACCTGAACGGGAAATGTGGCTGTATTGTTGCTGTTCGTATGGGTTTTGATTATGTGAGGATTTGTTGATTACTACTGGGGTGGAGATTTTAGTGATCAGGTCTGGATGCATGTCCAACTTGTATGTGATTTGTTGGGAGCCCGTTGGGTTCTGCGGTTTGAGAACTCCATTGCTGTCCATTACAAATGGGAATGGAAGCGGAACTGTTACACTTCCTGATGGAGCTTGTACGATTTCGTGTGGATTTGGCTTGTACAGGATTGCGTCATCCGAATCGTATGGGTCTTCTTGTTCCCAGGAAGGTATAGATTGATGATGGTGATATTGATATGGAGAAGGCGTTGGAGGAAGGGTGGGTGGGGGCGGTGTTAATGGTGGAGGAGGAGGCGTGGTTGTCGTTGTTGGAGTTGTGTACAAGTATTGCTGCTGTTGCATTTGCATTTGTTGCTGTTGTTGAAGTAGCTCTGCTTGTTGAGCTCGCAATTTGTATGGACATGGCTTTTTGCTTCGCGGAGTTGGAGGGGATGTGGGTTGCGTGGGTGTTGGGGGCTTATATTCGAATGGGAAGAGTTTTGGTACTTTTGGCCGCACTTTTAGCTTGCAGGGCTTCCTCGTTCCTGGATATCTGTGATGCGGGGAGTGATGAGACGGGGAATGATGAGATGGGGAGTTGTAGTGTGATTGGGGTGGTGGTTGGTAAATTGCCAATTGTTCGGATGGTTCTGGTTGATATGTTTTAGGAGGTGCTGGAGGAGATGGAGGGGCCTGTGCTGGCGCAGGCATTTTTTCCCAGGATTGTGGTGAATCTGGGGGCTTTGGCTGGTAGTTTAGATAAAGGGCTGATGGGGGTTGCCAGCCATTCCAACCCATTTGGGGTTGAGGAGCCGCTGGGGGAGTCTCTGAAGATGGTGGTGGGGGAACGGCT
Source organism: Entomobrya proxima (assembly GCA_029691765.1). Classification (NCBI taxonomy): domain Eukaryota; kingdom Metazoa; phylum Arthropoda; class Collembola; order Entomobryomorpha; family Entomobryidae; genus Entomobrya; species Entomobrya proxima. Next base: position 10,915,268 of record CM056169.1, read on the forward strand.
GTAGTTGATGGTGGTGTGTATTGTGGTGGTGTGTATTGTGGCGGTGGAGCAGCAGGAGTTGGAGGAGGTGTGTATTGTGGAGGATCTTGGCTTGGAGGGGGTGAAGGATAATACTGTGGTGGAGTAGTTGTTGTGCTTGAAGGTTGTGGGTAATATGGAGCTGTGGTTGTCGATTCTGTAGCAGCTGCTGGGGTTGATGGGGCTGGGTAGTACGGTGCTTGAGTAGAAGGTGGAGTATAAGGTGCAGGAGTGGAAGGAGGGCTATATGGTGCAGGAGTGGAAGGAGGGCTATATGGTGCAGGAGTAGAAGATGGCATCTCTGGTGGTGGGGCTGGCGGTGATGGAGTGTAATAAGCCATTGGAGGTGGAACAGGTGCAGCTGTGGTAGATGGAGGTGGTGCTGGTGTCGACGGAGGGTAATAAGGAGCAGGTGTTGGGGGAGGTGCCGCTGGGGGATTATAAGGCGCAGGTGTCGCGGGAGGTGCAGATGGCGGAGGATTGTATGGTGCCGGCGTTGGCGCTGCTGGTGGCGGGTAATAGGGAGGCGGTGCTGCTGATGGAGGAGGCATATATGGTGCGGCCGTGGTTGATGGAGGGGAATAAGGAGGCGGTGTTGGTGGCGAATACGGTGGTCCAGGTTGCGAGTACGTTGGTGCAGCAGGTGCTGGAGGTGTATACTGAGGCGCAGGTGGTGCATGGTGATACGGACAAGGTGCCGGGGTCGTAGAAGTTGGCTGCTGTGGCCTCGGTCTTCTGTATTGGTAATTATGTCCAGGTGCTTCGTATCTGTAGTTGTTTTGTGGACGATGTTTACTACATCCACAGTCGGCTTGGGGCATAGGAGTTGTCCTTGGCCGTGGTCTTGGCTTGGGCTTGCTTCTGGTTGAAGGTGGACGTGCTGGCGGCTTATTCTCTGGAGGCTTTCTGTATCCAACTGGACTTCCAGGTGAATATGCTCCAGGAGGCGGACCTTTAGAATTTCGTTCTTTTTTAGAGAAAAATAAACAGGTTTTAAATAAATAGGTAGTTTTGTGGTACAATTACGAACCTGTTGGGTTTAACGGAGGTTGCCCGTAAGCATAGTAAGGAGTTGGTACTCCTGCAATACCTGTAGCTGATGCAGGGACAGATGGTGGTGCCGGTGGTGGACCAGCCGCGGTTGCTCCAACCGGAGGAGGTGCACCAGCAGTGACCATTGGAAATCCTCCAGGACCTAAGGGACCACCTGGACCAGGACCAAGTGGACCGCCTGGAAAGGGTCCTCCAAATGGCCCTCCGAAAATGCCATCATAAGGTGGAAATCCCGGTCCTAAAAGGAATATACCACATTTAAGGTCAAACTCAACAAATCTGCAAAACAAAAGTCCACGTTTGCGCGCCCGCACTCATTACCTCCAGGCACAAACGGAAACAAGCCTGGGTTAATAAACCCTCCATTTGAATATATACCATAAGGCATACCCCAAAACGGATATTTATACGGTGGGATAAATATCCTATCATTAGCAGGCGTTTCCTTTGTATCCTTTCCATTATTTCCTGATTTCCTGTTCTTCGTTTTTGACATTGATGATCCATTTCCGGGTGCGGAAATCGACTGGGGCAAGTAGATCATCGAAGTGGCAGCTTTGTCATTTTGCGCAGCATTCTGCTCACTCTCCTGAGGAATCAATCGAGGCTGGTAAATCGGCGGCTTCAGATTTCTCGTCGGTTTTTTTCTCGTCACAAGAATCGTTTTGTTTGGTGACGGCTTCCTATAAAGGAGCGCCTTCTTATACTCAATTTCTTTCAAAAGCGGTGAGTCCACAATCTTTTCCGATTTCACTTGACTGTGACAAAGCGTTATTAGCGAGAAAATTAAAAGTTTAGCTATTAACGTTGGATTCATTTTGTGGAGCTCCTCCTCTGGAGATCCAGTCTCCAGGAAAACTGTTTTTAAAGCTTATCCACTGTCCGGTAAACCCTTCGGGTTTTTGGGAAACATATGCACGTAAAGTCACTTTGAATCCAAGCTTCTATCCCATTATAACGGATTTTTAACACACACTAGGAAAGGAAACTAGAGCACCATGGGTAAGTAGGACAGACCCTTTTTTAGTATATTTTTTCCAAAAAAATGCACTTCCAAACTGGAACGGGAACATAAAGATTGTAAAAAAATTGCGAGAAAAAACAAAAGTGCGACACGACATGCAAAGATGCCGAGTTTGTACTGCGACAAGGGAAGATCATTTCTGGGTCTAGTTTCTGAACTCAAAACGCAAGCATGCATGGCCATTTTAGCGTCGGTCACGTATCACGTTCGCCCTGGGCCCTTGGCTCTAGGTTAGTAGTGTCAGTATGGTCCTGTGTCCTTACCTGTGTGGAATTTTTCTTTCATGGTCCTTTACTTGCAATGCTACTACTACAAAAACCATAAGATCGTTCACATTCATAGCTGATCTCTGTCACGTCGCACGGCGTGTGTTTCAGGAAGAAGATGTGGCTCAATAAAAGAAGGTAACCTTATTACACCGGTGACCAGTCCTTCGATCAATGAATTAGAAAGTGAATGCACAAGGCACCCGATAATAACAAAAGGGTTCTGCAGTAGACACACACAAGGAAGGACCTTTTCTTCCCAGCAGCGAGGTCCTTTTGTTCACCTTTCTTTTGGTCTGGACGCACATAGCCCCATGGCCATATTTTTCTCTGTGTGCAGAATTTACTCTCTGGATTACACTTCATCTTGATAATATATCATCATAAAATAGGTTGCGGTTGCATATATGTGAAGATCTCTTGGATAAGATCTGTGAAAAATATTATTTTTGAGTATCGTAATACTTCTTTTGTTTCGCCTTTTAATTTGTTCCCCGTGACCAGCGAGACTTTCCCTTTCCTAATTCCAAAAACCATACGCATCATACTTGCTTCACATTATTGTCAATTTATGTACAAAAACCGGTTTTCTGTCTGTTGATTATGCGAACCATTGTTAGCCCAAAATGCATTATTGAAAGGTAATTGTCATAAAATTTAAATTGTATGTAGATAACAAGTTACAAAAATAAAGATAGGAACCTACATAGAGAATTCATCTGGGAATTTATACGTTTACTATATACAAACAGATTAGTCACTTTTGAAGAATTCCCGGTGGGGCTGATGACGGTGGCTCTTGAAATTGAAAGGGACCTTCGACCAGGGCAAATGGTTTTCAAGGAAGGACATATCAACGAAAGGACAGGGACAGGGACGAATGCAAATAGCACTTTTCCTTGTTCCTTTATGACATTTAAATTTTATTATGTTCACGTTAATTAAACTTAATCAAATTTCTTGTCTATTCAACTCGGTCATAGTTGAATTACTCATTGTCTATTTTTGACATGGGTATTTTTGACATTTGACCCAAAGCCGACTTCCGACTTGCCACATGCCACAGGTATTCATCCCCAATTAGTAAGTAGCCTATCTAACTCTTCATCTTTCTCAGGGAAATTTTACATGAAGAACAGAACCCAGAATCTTCTGCTAAAGAAAAAAGCAACAAAGGAAAAAGTGACAGCGAAAAAAAGCCTCGGGATTCTATTGGATGGCGAGTATTACCGTGGACGAGATGACGAGATAAAAACTCTCTCGACCTGTACTACAGACTGCACTTGCACTACTCTACAAGCTTTTGAGTAGTATATTAACCCTTTTAACCCAAATAACCATACACAGACTACACAGTCATCATAATACAAAGACTTTGTACAAAATCAAAATGATGATGAAAACGATGATGAGAGTCTCTTCTTCGCTTGATAATATACGAACAAGTTGGACTTTTTGGATAGGTTTTGTAGTAAAAAGGCCAGAAATGGTACAGACTCAAATATACACTCATCATCTTTATGAAAAATACTACAGACTACACGGACACGTAAGAAAAACTCCTACAAGTTATTATCGACATGCCCATCATCATAATACTTATGATCATGAATGAAAATGAATATCTTTTTGGGTGAATAAGGTTTCATACGAGTACGACCAGGACTTGTAGAAAAGGAAATTTTACGCGTGTGTGTATGTCTTGTTGCATTTTTATAACTGTACAATTTTCTTAAACAATCGTACAATTAAATTTATAGCTGCATAAATAATAATTTTTATACGTGGAAAATTAAAAGCACTCTGAAGAAATTATTGTGCATGTAAAACAATGTGCATGGAGTGAATTTATGGTTGCAAGTTGCAACTTGGACAACTTGGTACTCATGCCGTGCTGTTATATTATGGGCATTGCTCTGATGTTCGTGTTCCTTTGAGAGTCAGTCTGTTTGTGTTCTACACTTTTTCATAAAGCCTCAACATTAAAACTTGAGTAACTTTCTTAACAAGCCATTAAGTTGTAAAGAAAAGTGTTTAAAGAATAGACTATTATTTTTAGTGAGGTGGAAAGGCTTTTTTGCTGAGGTGGATGGAAAATATGGTTGAACTGTTGAGCTGGAAGGATTGCTGTTAAATTGGTAAGGCGATGGAACAAGTTGTAACCGACAGGGTTGTATGATGGTTTAAATTAATTTGATATGTGGTTTAGTTGTAGGTTTGGTGCTGTTATACTGGTGGATTCTGGGTGAAAGTTGGTGATCTTTTGATTGATAACCGGGTGGATAAGCTTTAAGATATTACTGAAGTAAGTAAGCTAAGGACTTTGCTACTTTGATCAGATGTTCAAGAACTAATCATTGTTTTGTGTTTATTTTAACTAGTTTGCAGAATCTCTATAAACTGAACAATCATGAGACGGTCAACTAGATTGGTGGAAAGGAAGAAGGGGGATGAGGACAAGGCTGACGTTACTAAGATTAATGGGGTAGTGGGGAAGAAGGATGAAGTGGAGGAGGATTCTACCGGTGGAATTCCATGTACGTACAAACTGAAAGCTAAGCCTGGTAGGAAAAGTGTTCCAAAAGCGGAGAGGAGAAGCAGCGTTGTCCAGGAAGATAAGGACCAACCTCAGGGTACTACTACCACTAGGCGGAAAAGTGCTAGGTTGTTGCCAGTGAAGGAAGTGGAGTTAATAAGGAAGCGACCTCGTGTTTCAGCTGATCAGAGGACGATGCAGGATGCACAGTCCTTTTTGACATCTGCTAGTACACCGGATCTGAATCCTTTGAGTATTGATCATGTGAGTTGTGATGATTTGATAATTTAATGTGGCACTTTGTGGTAAATTAAACTAATAATAATTTCATTTATGTTCATCAATAGGTAATAGACTGTGTGTTTAGCTTTATATTCCCTGGATCGGAGGAAAACCACTATAATCTGGCTGACCTGTGCAATTTCCGTCTTGTCTGTGGCTCATGGAACAGGGCTGGCGTTCGATTACTGAAACGTCATTGTCGAATTGGTGTTGGAACCAGCCTGGAACCTCCAGAGTCTGACCAGTCATCTAGTGGTGGTTCAAGTGCTGAGCACGACATTGAGGAGGAGCTGACCCTTCCTGTTCTCCCGATTACAATAAATCTTCCCGTAGAGAAGATTAGCGAGTTTAACAGCGTTATGAGCGCCAGTCCTGATATTCCATTTGTCATGTATTCCCTAAGGGAGGGTTTGTTCTCTGAGGAGAATAGTCGAGTGTTTGTTGAGCTCCTTCAAGTTTGTGGTCCATCCATGGAACAACTTTTGGTTACAATGGAACCTTCAACCTGTACAATGAGTTTTCTCACGCCCTACTTCCAGCTGAGCAAACTAAAACGACTGAAGCTTATGATGAAACATTCTAAAACTGATTACACCGCAAGTGCTATTCGACAATTCAAAGTTAGTGATCGCATTTACCCGATTGATGGGATCAATGGGATTTATCTACTCCAGAGTTTATGTAACGGAGCTGTAGGACTGGATCGGCTAGATATTCACTGGATGCCAACGCTAATACCATGGTCCTCTACTTTTGGACTGAAAGATCTCTATTTACCCAAAACTATCACAAAGTTAACTCTGGATACAATGAACACTGATGGTACAACTGTTAAGAACCTGCTTCTCCACAAAGACGTCCGGCTTACTATTCTAAAGTGGAGCATTGGGTTACCTCTGCAAACTCTAAATGCGGATGACGTCAAGCAATGCTTGAAACGTCACTCCAAAACGCTACGTAGCTTATACTTTTCAATTTGGATCTCTCGACTTCATCATGAAGGCGCTAAACTCGTGGATTTTCCCACCATGCCCAACGTTGAACAAGTGTCGTTGATGGGTGATGGTGGCCAAATCACTCCGTTCTCCTTTCCCAAAGTATTTCCGAAACTGTCATCTCTTACGCTTTATCATCAAATGTTGGACTTTTTGGGAGAAGCCGTCCCCTCAAAAACTGTTAAAGTAGTGAGGATTCTGGGAGCTCCGATTCGTGGCGACGTACGGAACACGTTGGCCAAAGCTTTTCCTGAACTTGAAACTCTCATCCTGTTTCCCCAGAAGGATTTGCACTCTAAGGAGTATCTCGTGTCCATGTTTGATCTGATGGCCAAGCTGAGGATTCTCTTGTCCCACATTTCCAGAAGTGACGCTTCTGCAGAGTCGAGTAGTGTTCCTGTGAACAAAGAGGAGGATTTGCCTAATGGGCTTTACATGAGATCGTAAGTAGTAAAGTAAATATGAAGGAATTATTGAGCATGAGCAGCCAAGTACATAAATGTGTGTGGTAATTACTGATTTTATTTTATATTTTCCAGCTACCGTCGATCAACCTACATTGTACGAATCGAATCTGGCTCTAGTGAAGTTACACAGGCAGTAAGTGAAGCCTTAGGTTATTTGGACCTTATCAGTAGGAACCCCCCGTTTACGTTAGATGCTGCTGCTTTTAGCTATTTATAGGACAAGCTGCATCTTTTGTAGACTAGTTAGTATGGAACTCTTTAACGCACAGGATGTAACGTGCGTAAACGTTGCTAATTGCTATTATATATACAAAACGAACGATTGTATACTTTAAGTAAGTTAAACATATAAACGTACTAGTAGGTGGTAGCGAATCAATTAAATTACTCGTTTAAACGTAACAATCCTTATTCATATTCATACGTATTGTATCATAAGTGGTAGAAATGTTTTAAGATAAGCTTGTAACTTTTTAGTCATTTTGTGAAGACTTTTTCCAGTGTAATCAAAGCTTAATGATTTTTCACTTTTGTTCATTAAATTCGTACAAGATTTTTTCAAGTTGGATGATGAGACTCTATGGTGTGTAAACAATGACTGTGTTATCGTTTGTATTAAAAATGCTCGTTAGTTAATAAACAATTTAGAAATGAAATACTTTTCACGTAGAAAAACTCAACATGTTTATTTTCAATTATAATTAAATGCAACATACATTGTAAACTCATATATTAACTATCATGATACATTTTCACACATCAACACTCTTAAGCATAATATTATTGTAGTTATTTTAGGTGTAGTTGAACTTTACATTTAAATTAAAGACGCGTGTGATTGGTACTCCTGTTATTACCTCCATGCACGTATACACAAACTTGAAAAAGTTAACGTTCAGTCATTCAGATCCTCCTTCCTCCGGTTCGGCCTCTGCCTCGGACCCAGCATCGGAAAGTTCCCCTCCGTTTTGTCCTCCATTTTCTGTACTTACGTCTTGTAATGGTACTTCTTCATCTCCAGGTGTGCTTTCTTTCTTTATCCTTCCAATCTCCGAAATGATTTCCGAGATGAATACAGCGTACATGTTCAGAAGAACCATAAACGTTAGTCCAGCATATAATCCAATGTACAGAATTGCAGCGGTTTTATCTCCACAAGTAGTAGTTTCAGGATCCTTAACGCTGCAATCGTGTTCGTTAGAGAGTGCACTGTAGAGTCCGTCCAAGCATGGGAATCCTAGAAGCAATGCCAGAACCCAGAATGCGTTCCGGAAAGTTTCAAAGTTCATGTCGTGGCTGAGGGCTCCAGTTTGCATGACATTGTCGAACAAGTATACTCCAAGAAGCGAAAACGCCCACATGATTGTAAGCTGGAGGAGGAGAAGATTTCCGAAGGCGTGCTTGATGTTGCCTGCAGCGGAAAACAAGACTTTCAATGCGTCCAATCCACAGTTTTTCGCCAACAGGAAACGGAAAATTCTCAAAAGACGCAGCATTCGGATTAAAGTTGGGCTCACAAGGTAGCTATGCACAAAGTCAGCGATTACAAGTTCTGCAGGATAATAAAAATACATTATGAATAAGAATGCAGTCCTTTTTCTAATTTCTGCAAGATTATTTATATTTGTACCAAGTAGCCCTGTTATAATAACGAGCAAGTCCAGGTAGTTCCATCCGTTCCTGAAGTAGTGCTTTCCCCAAGCAATCATTTTGATGATCATTTCAGCAATGAAGAGAACCAGTATTCCAAGCCTCAAGGATGTCAGGATTATTTCAAACGATTGGTTTTGATGGTAATGTTCCAGTGAAAGTAACACGTTGTCCAGGATGATCAGCAGCATCACACAACCATCAAACTTTTGATTTGTCACCAGATTGAACAGAGCATTTAGACATGGTGCGTCTGGAGGAGGAATATATTCTTCTTCCAAAGTGACACAAGTGTCACGGGGTCCCTTGCTCGATTTTGCTTCAACGTAAGTGTTTGCTTGTTTCTCCGTTAGAATAATGTTGTAACCTTTGTCTTCACGGAACCGGTTGAACACATAGGAAAACAGGATACCCATTGCACCCAATCCTCCGCAAAGGACAAACACGATGAAGTAGATCAGCCAAAATTTTGTGACATCCCTTTGGCGAGGAAAGCCGTGTCCAATTGCATCCGAACCGTCATTGATGATAGACACCCATCCCATTCTACTGACCAAGAACACCATGCTAAGAAATCCATCTCCAGAATTGTCAAAGTTGTAGTCTGAATTTTCCCATGTATAATTATGACTCAAGCAATCGACTTTGTTCAGAGTGGGTCTAATTTCTTCTCCCGTTGTTGGTTCAATGCACTACATAAAATCATAAATAATTGTTAAGATTATAACTTGTTTTCAGTGATTTGATATGATTCTTATATTAGAGGACTTACCCTGTAGTAAAGTCCAGCTAGCCAGTGTACTCCAAAAGTGTCAAAGAACAGCCAAATGAACAGAATTGCCAGTATCGTTTCCCAGAATGTTTTTAGTTCGCCCTTGATTCCTCGGAATGGAGCCTTCAACCAATCAATTCTTGCAATCAACATCAATGGACGGAATGATCGTATGCAAAATAGCCCAACGCGGAAAGAACCAGTCACGGAGAATTGGTAAATGAACAAATTGAGAATGTTTTCCAGCACAATCAAAGCGTCAAACAACCATCCACGATCCATAACCGCATCCTTGAACCCATACGCCAACAACTCGTACACAGCAATGACAAAGAACGCAACGGTGAACATGATTTCAATGATAAAGAGCACAATTTGCAAGTCTTCACTGCTATCCTTTGTTTCGAACACCATGGCCAAGGAAGCCACAATTATAATTCCCGAACAGGCGATTTTGTAAGCCCAGTGCTCAGTACAATCCTGCATCACTTTCCGCAATTGTCCCGTTGACTCTGCTACAATCGAAGTTTTCCTTCTTGCCCCTGCTATTTTCCCCTCGGGTTTTGCTTTGGTTTCCGACTCATCCGCTGCTCCATTTTCTGCTGCTGCCAGTGTGTCAGATCCATTTTTCATGATCAACTCTTTGGGCTGAATTCGTTGAATGGGAAAGTACATGAGACCGAAGGCTCTTCGCAGTAGAAGCCGAAGTCCTCTGTCCTTGGTTGGATCATAACTATTTTGCAGTTCGCTAACGGTCGTGTACACAACTCCAACGAGCAGGAAGCTAATTAGCAGTGCACCAGTCAGATTGACGACCAAGTAGTAGACAAACGCCTTTGCTCCAGTGTAAGGCAAAACGACCCAAAGCGTTTCAACCCATTCTGCAATTTGCATTCGAACCACCATGCGGAAAGAGTGCCAGAAATCGACATAGGTCCAACGTGGCAGGTCATTTGGTGTAAATTTTTCTCGTCCTAGTGAAGGATGGAATTCGTGTAAAGTTATCAAGTTTAGGGTTCCATAAAGAAAATCATATACGCTACGTATAATAAACTATAGCCATCTTTTTCATCAGAAAATATACTCATCTCAACATTCTCCTACCTCTAAATCTTTCCATTTCCGACTGTCCAAGTTCAAATGGTGCAATAAACACCAAAAACGCAAACAAGATGATGCTATAGAGTACCCAACCCCATAGATTCTTGATGGTTTTGTAGTATATGCCAAATATCATTCGAAGACTGGGCCAATATTGTATCAATTTTAAAAGTCGAATCGGCTAAAAGAAAAAAAACATATAATTGCGTTCATGAGTCAATACCCTACGATAGTTCACATGAGTTGCGTAAATAAAACCATGATGCATAATTAACTAGACATCGAGGAAAAAATCAATTTTTAACGCAACATACGGCAAGCATGTATCCCGTGTATTGACCGACATAGGACTGTATTTCCATAAAGAAGGTAAGCAGCACAATGAGATCCAAGTGATTCCATCGGTTTCTGAAGTATTTTGGGGGTCCAAGAGCAATTATCTTGACGAGGAACTCGAGCGTGTACAAAATGAAAACAATCTGGGAAGAAATTTTAAAATGAAATTAATTGGAAACGAATAAATTACATTAATTAATCATTAGTTCCCTTACGTATGGAATGACAAGAATGTACAAGTAGTAGTCAAAAGTATTCTCCTGAATCCTGTAGTAATCAGCAGCGATCCCAATTATGTCAATTATTATCACGCAAACCAGAATGTTTTTGATCCAGTCATGGAATATGAATCCGTGCAAGGCTTTTCTAAATCCGGAAACCTCTTCATCCGGTGCATCCACAATTTTCGCTTTGATTACCAGAGATTCCGGGCCTTGACCATTATCAAAATCATGAAGCTCTGCAAGACCAGTTATTTCCTCCAGTTCCAGTTCGCTTGGGGCTTTTGACTCTGTAAAGAAGTATCCCAGAATGGCAAAGAATAGACAGCCCATTGGGAATGTGATCAGAAAGAAAATGGCTTCGAAGAATAGAATATGCCATGGTCCGTTTGCGGAGAGAAGTTGTCGGAATATTTCCTCTGTGAAATCCTCACTACCAATCCGAATCACCGAAAGTAAGCTCCAAAGCACGTTATCAAAGTTGGTATACCCAAAATCGGGATTTGGACCGATGCCTTGCAAGCATACATAATCTTCGGGGCATGGCCTTTATAAAAAATTAAATTGAAGGTCATTAAGTAGAGTTCATTAATTTACATGAGTTGCAGCCTTGCAATTTACCTGGCACCAGAAGCATTTCCACAGATTGTAAAATCATAGTCTCTGTGCCAATTGCTCATGTTCATTGTGTGTTGCATCCAAATTTCATCAGTAATTGCTACTCGATCCGGTATCCGCTTGACGCACTTTTGTGTTAGCGTGCCCATGTAGATTTGAGAGCCGAGAAGAGAGAAGAACCAGAGAAGGAGTACCATGAGTATCAGCATGCCCCCAAGTTGCTTGACGGCTTTCCAGGAGAGTCGGCATGCTTGACGAATGCCTACAATGAATGATGGACAATTTATGAACACTTGACTAAACATAAAAAATGATTTTTTTTAAAGTGGACAGAAATTATTGCATAATTACTTGGAACGAGAGGAATTATTTTGAACAATCTACACCAAATGATTGCTCTTCCTTGCAGAATGAATGACCGAGGTGTGTAAAATCCTGTCCAAATGACCAAAACATCCAACCAAGTCCACGGATCTCGGAAACATGTAAACGAGTCGCCAATCAATCCCCGAGCAATTACCTTCACAGCCAGTTCAAAGCAGTATATGGCCAAGCAAACGTAACTACAAAAAAATTGGTGAAGCAATTTTTCATGAAAATGATGCGCCTATTTATATAACGGTTTATCATTAGCAAATTGCACCTATCATACTTACTTAACAATGTACATTGCATCAACCACCCAACTCCTTTTGTTAATTCCCCCAATGGCCGACATGATTTCATAGTTTTGAGTTTTAATCAAAGCCACGATATTCAACAGGAGTGTGGCTAGGATGAGTGTAGAGAAGATCCAGTTTGTTTGCAAGAAGATTGCAAACCTGCGAAAGGGATTGTTTGGGCCGAGGGTAAGATAGCCCTGGGCATTGCACGAGAATCTGTGTATGGTGCCCCATCGACCAATTACGATAAACGTCTAAATCGTAGTTTGAAATAAAGATGTGCTACTATGAAATTATTAACACTCAAAGTGTTTCCGTATCAGAGCATTTATTCTATTTTTTCTTACCTGCTTGTTACGGAAGTAAGGATCAATTTCTTCAAGTGGAACGCAAGGCTTTGCTTCCTGAAGAAATCGACAACGGAGCTTTTTCGGTAACACCTTTCCATCCTCGTACTTTGGGTTGGGTGCTTTGGCACCCTCGTGCTGGCACGAGTCGCACAACGGTTTAAACAGCGGCTCTTGCTGTTGCTGAGTCTCTTCGATTTCACCTTCCTCCATTGCGCTCGTTGTTGATGAGAATATACGTATTTTACTGCAGTACTGTCAACTAACTTGTGAATGTTTTCTTGATGATTGTCTCACGCTTTTATAAAGTTTTTTAAAGTTTACAAATAAACAAACTTGCGCACAAATTTTTATTTATTTTTATAAACCGTTTTCATACGTCACTGATTACGAGTATCCTGAATCCTGACCACTATAACGCTGTATTGATGACGTGTGTCCAGAGCAAAAGGCGTAGATGCAGTAGGTATTCAAAAATTTGTTTTCCTTGAGCTTATTTACTCGGATTTTGGATGTTGTTACAATCACTGGTCTTATCAGGGATTTTTATGCTCTTTTCTTGAACTTTTTGACATGCAACAGCGAAAACAAGCTACTTCGATGTACGAACTGCTTCTGCGGCTGTCATACTGTCATGCAAAAGTCACAGACACGAGTCTCCACACTCAAACAAGCTTAAATAGGATAATTGTAACTTTTATGACGCTTTATTTTGTCGGTAAAAAGAAGCTCTAAATTATCCCGTCTCTGTGTGGCGTCTTTTGTTCAATAGTAGCCAGACGTAACTTTAAACACAGATTAGCACAAATTGAATCAAACGAATTTTTAAATTTTTACTGCAACAACAGCAAAAAAACGAAGCCACTTTAACTTGGTTATTAGTTATGCATCTGTCAAGACCTCTTGATCATAAATGTCAAATCAAAGACACTCAAAACTCCAAGCAAAGAGCAGAGTTCGTTTTTTATTCAAAATAACAATTCGCTGGAAATTAGAAACGATGATGTAGGAGATTTTCTTTCACTTAATTTGTTGTGCACATCATGATGCTCTGTGGTAGACGTCACGCTAATTTAATTTCAAGGCTATTTTTGGCTGTACCAGAGATGTTATTGCAGTCGTAGCGAATTGGCTCCAAAAAATCCTGTTTCATGCAATAAAAAATGAAAGAGCCACACATGAAATTCTGGTCTCTGGTCACCACATAAAATGCATTTTATGCCTTCAACGCTCAAGCAACAAATGATCCCAGTTTTTCATCCCCGAAGAAGTTTCATGATAAAAACTAAACGCTAGAAAGCTAAATATTTTTTACATGCACGATATTCTAATTCAAACTGATGTTCGTTTTCATTTTTCAGGAACAAGAGCACAATTAAAGCGCGCAAGACCATTCATCATCCCGAGACTCCAACCAACAACAACACAACAAATCATAAAAAATATAATTACACGTTTTCGTGGGTATCACACGTTAATTTACTCATGACTTACTTTTTTTCTATTTCACTAGAGTGGCTTTTCCTTTGAAAAGAGAAATTATTACACTAGTAATATGCATTTTATTCATAGAATTACACTGAATAGAACCCGACACTGTTACACAGCCTCAGATAATAAAAAATATCCGAGGAGGGGCAAAGTAAACTCGTTTTTTCACTTACACTTGCACTTGCACACACACAGGATGTTGTGCGAGTCTCTTTAGAATTTATCCACCTCTATATCTATTGTTTGGACACGGTACGATGCGGATCGGTGTAAATTCAGCAAAAAAATATAGGTATATGCAGTTACCTGTTGAGGGGGCTAAAATAGAGCTATCTTTTCAAGATAAACGCGATGGATGGGGAAATAGGTAGGTACTCTACCCAAAAGAATCGAAATAGAAGCAAATCAAACAGGATGTCAGGCAGGATCAGGATGTGTTGCTATTTTATTGACGGTTGCTCGCACGAAATTGAACACTCCTGCTTCAACACAATAAAAACTTTTGATTTCAGATTGTTTTTTTTTCTCTGTGAGAGTAGCTAATTGACAAGCCTTGTAGAATATAGAGTCGTAGATCACCCCATTGATATATTTCATTTGTTCTTTTCTACAGGAAGTTATCTGCAAACTGCCCACACAAACAAACTAAAGCTTTTTAAGGTTTAGGAAAGTGACTCATGTGTCATGAGCTAAGGTTGACACTTGCCAAGCGTATGACTTTCTGTTACGCGCAGAAAGTTTTTTACATGGATTTGCTGCTTAGGTATGCATAAACGGTTTAGCATTTTGCGACGCTGCTTTGAACCGAACCTCTATTCTTACCTGGAATAACATAATGGCTGATGACTTTTCTCTCAGTTGTCCGTTTTACGTTTCTGAATAATTTATTGCGCAAATCAATACAAAAGCTCGGAGAGGTGGAATGTTCCCTAAAATACGGTAAAGCCTTAATACATATTTAGATTTTTTGCTCTCATACGTTCTAACAGCGCTTCCTCACGTACATAACGCTGCTGGAAATATCAAAGATGCATGAGCAGGACAAAATAAATACATGGTTAGTTTTTTAAGAGAAAAAATACTAAAATACAAAACACTGCCTTATATATCTATCTTTTTTCGAGGGTGGGTGGTTTTTGTATATGGGATGCGTAATACTCTGTCATTGTCCATAGTTCAATCCAATGTGCATTTCGACTTGTACAAAGCATGACATTTTCTGACATGCCCCTTTCCACTTATATAATTTTAGTAGGATGGAAGGATGGATAGGTTGATTTTGGCTAATGTAATAATAATTTTAGTTTGCGTTTTGAGGAAAATGTTGACAGAACTGGAGATAGCCATCAACAAAATCAAATTACAAGGAAGCACGAAGAAAGCCCCCAGAAAAAAGCCACTGCGAAAAAATCCCCCGGAAAAAAGCCCCCTACGAAGAAAGCCCCCTACGAAAATTACCACCTGCGAAGTTAACCACCCACGAAAAATGCCCCCTGCGAAAATTACCACCTACGAAGTTAACCCCTAACGAAAAATACCACTTTTTTACTTGAAATGTGATAAGTCAAATTCCACAAACAAAAATATACAGTTTTAATATTACTTCTACATTACAATATATTCAGAAGCATGCGCATATTTAGGTTTTTGTTGTCAAAAAGCCCAACGCAAAACAATAATACTATTGCTACATTAATTTTTCGGTTTTCTACAAAGCTAACATTACAAAGTCCAATCTTCTGATTTTTATAACATTTAACTTGCATATTACAAATTTAAGATTCTAGGCGATTCCTATTACCTATTCTTACTACTCTTCGTAGATAGTTTGTATTTAAATACTTATTGCTTACAATCAGGTACTTCAAACTATGAAGTTCATATCATAACAAGTTATTGTTTCATTAATGCAAAATTGTGGCTTTTAATAAGTAAACATTTACATCGCAAATGCACTCTAGACTCTGCATTATGGATAAAAAATATTAATTATCTTGCAGGTGTACCGGGGTTAGCTGGATCGTAGCTAGCGCTATTAAATATGGCTTGTTTTTGTTTTGATTTTTCGTCACACGTCCGCCACGTCTAAATGGCGCTAGTAAGCACACTATCTACTGCTTAAATTTAGTTCAAATTTTCGCCGCCGTTCCCTTTGACCTTGCAAGTGGCGATGTTGTAAAGAAAAATCACCACATCTGATCTCGTAGGTTTCGGCTGGACTTTGAACTCCTAGTCTTATAGCAGATCAAAAATCAAATTACTGAAGATTAAACTACTACTTGGTTGGTAGTGTTGAACTTTGTGAAAAAATCAATTTATATAAGCCCATCTGGCATGGTAAACATAGCCAGTTTCATAGAAATTAAATTAAAACTCTATGTTTGTTTGTGGAATTTGACTTATCATATTTCAAGTAAAAAAGTGGCATTTTTCGTTAGGGGTTAACTTCATAGGTGGTAATTTTCGCAGGGGGCATTTTTCGTGGGTGGTTAACTTCGCAGGTGGTAATTTTCATAGGGGGCTTTCTTCGTAGGGGGCTTTTTTCCGGGGGATTTTTTCGCAGTGGCTTTTTTCTGGGGGCTTTCTTCATGGACCCAAATTACAAGTTTAGTTGTATGTATTGGGAAAAATCAAATGAGAATTTTGATTAGAACAGTATCAACTATGTATGCTTTTATAGAAATAGAAAATAAGAGCAGTAACCTTCTCAAAGTACACGGACAAAATTGTGTGGAAAAGTGGAACACTGAACTCCTCACAAGTGGAGTTAATGTACAAAATGTACATAACAATAACATGGTCGTTATTATGAAGTTTAACAGTTTTTGTCGTTGTCCACTCTTGCCATGCTCAAAGGTTGTTGTAGGTGTTTTCGTTTCCTTTCTACAAAATGTATAAATTTCGAGGAAGGAATGGAGAAATAGAAG
Organism: Entomobrya proxima; assembly: GCA_029691765.1. Taxonomy (NCBI): domain Eukaryota; kingdom Metazoa; phylum Arthropoda; class Collembola; order Entomobryomorpha; family Entomobryidae; genus Entomobrya; species Entomobrya proxima. The sequence continues at coordinate 10,932,034 of CM056169.1, forward strand.
GATATAGGTATTATGGTGAAAGCGAAATTTTTCATTTGGATTGATAACAAATTCATGAGTTAAGTAAACAAGGAACCCAGGCAAAATAACCATGTGTGTAATACCTAAGTGGGGCAGTGGACTCTTGAGCAAAAAAAACTTAAACATATGAAGCCATTTCCTGAAGTGAAGATGTTTCGGCATAAAAAGGTTTGACTAAATCGAAGAATGGTAAGAGTCATAGATTTAAAAATGTGCAATAAAATGGGCCAGCTTATATAAGCCGAAGCATTTGTCAAAAAAGGAGTTTTTAATATTTTAAAGAGGAAAAGGTAAAAGCACTGTGTTTGCAAAAGTGTTTGCACTCCACACGTTTTTATACTAAATAACTATATGAATTGCCAGAGGAGAGCTTTCGACCAATTTTGTTTATTTATTCAAGCACACAAGCACAGCAAAAAGTAGTAGGGAAAATTATTTAGTGAAGAACATAATTTTTCTGTGCGTTTCCATTCAAAATAGGAGACACCTGTATGCGTTGTAATTTTGGGAAATCTGCATTTGTAGAGGGGGATTCATGAGAAATGGAATGCCATCACGCAATCTACATTATTCCAATGGAATAATTCCATTGGGCTTCATTATCGTTACATAATTGAGTTGAGAGAATAAGAGTTTTTAAAGGGCAAAAAGTTTACACTTGGATAGAGTTTTAGATGTAATTATAGTGGTAAATTAGCCAAATTAATGCATAAATCAGTACGAGTCTATAGCCTATCGCATGTGTATTACTAAAAATAGTTTCGGTATTAGCTAATGAATTAATTATCTATCTTTATTTTTATACCAAACTTCAAGCAAATCTAAAGCTGTATAGTGTAACTAATGCATAATGAGAATTGATATAGCAAATCAATAAAACTGTCGTTTCATGGATAGTCCTTGAGTGTTTTTTATATGTGTGTAATTTGTTTAAAAGATAAAACTATGAAATAGCCAGTTTGAATGATGTTATATGCGTGTTTATGTGCAATTTCCTAATTTCGCCATCTCAAGTTGCCCCAAAGCGACAAAACAAAACAAGTACATTCAACATAAGTTAAGAATTTCAAACAAAAATAGTGGTGGATTTATTGAATTTTTTAAGTTTTAGGGATTATTTTGTTAAAAAAATATGATGCGCATTATTTTATAACTTTCAAATATACAAATGAAATTGACTGGGGATATATTTTTGTAGGGGATATAGCAAAAATTGTAGTCAGGGCGCAGACCTCCAGTGATTAGTATGCAGGACCTCCGTAACCGCCTCCATGTCCATAGCTAGGTCCATGGCCATAGGAAGGAATCATGATAGGAATGATCATGGGTCTTGGTGGGGGTGGTGGTGGTGGCTATTTAATCATACAATTATAACATCATTACAATTTGAAACAGTTATGTCAAATCGAAAACTACTGCTAGTAGTGCAATTGAAGATAAAATGTTTATAATAGGATGAACTCTTACTCCCCATCCCCATCCGTGCATCATAGGTGGTGGTGGCTATAAAAATTGCAAACAAAATACTTATATTAAAACCAGTACGGAGAATTGTGCTTGTTTGAAATTTTAAAAACAAAGTCATAAGTTTGACTTACAGGAGGTGGAGCATCTCCCCCCTTGCCGCCAGCGTGGACGAAAGCGCAGAAGATGCCGAGGGCAATGAGCTGTTGGAGCACAAAATTAAACACAATTAGAAATTAGAATCGGAATGTATTCATTTGAATACGTAATAGCGTTTCTTAAAATATTAATAGACCAACGGTCAATTTACTTACCAAGATTGCGGTAACCTTCATTTTCGGAGTTTTAAGGAATACTTTCTTCGGAACAAAAAACCCGAAATCGGATATTTTCCTGAGGTGATTTTTCTTGGGTTGTTAGAGCTGCTTGAGATATGAAGCGGAAGACTGAATTGATTTTCGATAGATACCACCCGAGTATATATACCTGAGAAGCACCCGTATCATTATCATTGGAGCATATCCAGTATCTAGTTAATGATCTTAATACGTAAACAAGACACCGCAAAACCCTTTCTGAATAAGGGGTTACATTCCTCAGTGCCTCCAAGGACTCTCAGTCTTTGACCTTTCATTCAATAGTCAACAGACAGTATAGTCACTGCTTGGTGTTCTTGATGATAGTGCAATGATCTCTTGTGGACCCCATGGACCCCCTCTATGAATGGCTTCAATTTACAGTGCGACCCTGCAAGCGATGATCTCTGAATGGATATTTTTAGTTGTTTTTGCTTTTGTAAGTTGCAAAGGGACAAACAACATGAAAAACAAGATGGGTTGAAGGCTATGAGAGGTAAAGTCATTGCTACTTATGGTGCAAAAGTGCAAAACGTATCCTGTTTAGTTTTTCGTGATGTGAACTCCCAGAAGCATCTTTTTTATTTTCGATGTGGTGGGACAAAAGATCATGCAATTATCGTAAAAGCAGATAAAAATCAAGTAATTTGAGCTAAAGCAAACTGAAATGAAACTTGATATTATTGGGCATGACATAAAAAGCAATGCAAACTGAAAAATATTTCAATTACAATAGTATATTTGATGAACTTTAGGAACCGCACACGACATTTAACACGAGACTTTTTAAATTGTTGATTGTTGTAGTACTGTAGAAAAAATATCCAGTTCTGTGCATGAGCATTGACTAAAGTGGGCTTAATATAAATTGGAAGGGGGTTAGATATGTATTTATCACTCATCAAATTTTACATATATACTGAGACGGGTTCGGGTCTGGTAACTTTAAGCATTGACAATGTGACAATACATCTTGGAATGAAAATAAATTGAAATATGGAATAATATGCTAGTTTCACGGGGGAGTGGGTAATGAAAGTTTTGTTATTTATGGTTTGGAAGAAACTCCCTTTTTTATTTTCTTCCCTTCCAAATTGGAAGTTCCAATTTAGAACAGTGTGGTCAACGTAATTATCCTTATCATTCATCTCATCCGGTGAAATTCTAGCACCATAAATCACGATTCGCGTTATAAGGTTTTTATCCTGCTCAACACCTCCAACCTTCTCCACAAAAGAATCACGAATTACTTCTGCACTACCCTCCACTGCCATTTCCTCCAAGCACGGAATGACGGTGGGCGAATCCTGAGAATTCATGTTGCATTCAATGCTGGTAATTTGCAAAAAAAATAGGCATGAACATGTTTAAACCACGAAATAGAAAAGGAATAGATCATGCTTTTATTTTTATGTATGAATTTTAGGCTAATTAATTGCATTAATGATAGGCACAAGCATACCAAGCAAAGTCTCCTAGTTTTGCAGTTTGTTTAATTTTCGTGCATTATTAGATGCAAAAATTGTCAAACGTTTTTTGAAAGGTCTTTACTTTTAAGAACCACCTACTTAGAAAACAATTTGTATTTCATATTGCCCCGAAACAAGAAGAAAGCTGTAAAACCAGTTTTGTAGATTTTCTTTTCTTATAAAAATATATTTTCAAGTTTTATTTATCTCGATGAATATTTTGTATGTACAATAGTAGAATGAAATATAACTAATAATAAAAATGTATAACAGTAATAGAACCATAATCTTGACTCTCCAAACGTTTGCAAACCAATCAGTCATGTTTATCGACCTGCAATAGACGAATAGAAGAAAAACACAATTAATAGTTAATAGAATTTCATTCATGTCATTTCGTTAGATTTGGTAAAGGAAGAACATTGTAAAGAATTATTTGAAATCCTACCATATCCTCCTCCAAGTGTATGTCCACCAAGTGCGGGAGCAGCGTATATTGGAGGAACACCGCCGAGCATTCCGTGTCCACCAAGAGCAGGAGCGCCATATCCTCCTCCAAGCCCTCCAAGGAGACTTTGCAGGGCTTGTAGGCCGTGGCCATGGCCGTGACCATACCCTCCATGACCATGTCCCAGGGAAATAGGGATTACAATTGGACTTGCCGGGGGTGGACCCCAACCACCATGCATCATAGGAGGTGGTCCCCAACCCATCTTAATTTAGACAAAAAAAGTTAACAGTTAGACTAAGAAAATTTGCAATACACAAGTCACAAACCAGATCAAAAAGGAATTTACTAAAATGGTTATAGCATCACTTACATGAGGTGGAGGTGGTGGTGGAGACTGTAATTGAAATTGGACAAAGACATTAGTAAAACACTGTTAAATTCTTATTTTAAATACTATCAAAAAATGAAAGGTCAATGATTTGGTCTTACGTCATGTCCCTTGCCTCCAGCGTGGGTAATGGCGCAGATCATGCCGAGGGAGATGAGCTGGGGGGAAACAAAATATTAAACTATTATTACCACGCTCTCCTGACATTTTCTATTACATAATGTCAATTATCAATATTATATGTATTAAAATTAAAACATGCCAGTTAACTTACCAAAGCTGCAGTAACCTTCATTTTCGGAGTTTTTGAAGAAATTCGGAATCGATTTTTCGGTAAGGTGATTTTTTTTCTTTACAGCTTTGCTAGTGCAAGAGTGCAATAGGAAGTTGAAAATTGGAATGATTATTCCGAATAGGTTACTGAGCTTATATACCTGAATTTCATTTCATTTATTTACTTAATCTGGGTACTAGTACTAGATTTAAGTCCGATGACATATGAAGTGCAGAGACCCAAAAATGACAAGGTTTACCTGGCCGACCTTACCTTAGACTTCAATGTCAGTGTGTCAGTAACATCTTGTACTTGAAACAAATAGGATTCAGACAGGAAGAACACGCAACAAAATGCACTGTAACAATGAAGAAATTCTATTTTTGAACGTAATTTCGGGTGAACAAACAATTAGAAGGTTTACTATTGCATGTATTTTTTAAATGATTCTATTAGAGTTGATGCTTCTCGCGATGTAGTATTCATATTATAACTTCTACTACTAGAACTTCCATAATCTCATCATCCATCATAAAAAGAATTATGTAAATTATAATATTTTCGTTGTAATAATTATTTCCTAAAGCATCGATAATGGGTAATATCAACAACGTGGTTTTATACACTTTAAAACTTGCGGGGGATGAACTGAAAACTTAAAGCATATTAACCAATTTTAGCTATCCATACATACCCTTTAATATTCAGTAAGGTATTTTTATTATTGAATATGTAGATGTAAAATCTTTTGATTCAAGGACGCGAGGTGTTCTGAGAACAAAATATTCCACAACCCGGTGATTCCTAATTTATGCAGTCGGTTATTAATAATTATTGGTAAGTTTCAACGACAATACTTAAAGAGTAATATTTTATTCGAGTTTTACCTCTGCATAGGTTAAAATCAAGAGACTCACTATTCGCTTCAAACATTTTGACTGGTAGTCAGCATAGTACAATGCAGCTTTCGATTACACTTTTACTAGTTTACTAGCCTAGCATGATTGAAATCATGATTTTACTAGTTTCATTAGTATGATCTTATTGCCTTTATTGGGATTCCATGAATATCACCACGTGCATGCAACAATAATATTATAATTATTATAATTTCAACATGTCATTTTGAACCTGCATTAAATTTCATAACTGCTTATATGTGATGTGAATTTTCTTGATAATCAATTCATCAATTATTAATCATCATATTGATTTGATAGTTTGATGGTTAGTAAACAATATTAGATGTATGATAGATAGTGAGATATCAGCGTTTCGTTTTTCAAATATTCGCATGTAAAATGTTGGCAAATGGAAAAGTTTCTAATCTTACGGAAGTACAAGCACGGGAAATAATCATAAATGATATGCAATTATTTTATATTAATAATAATAATAATATTTTATTCATATGCAATTTTGCTTTAATTATTAAAAATGAGTTTATTTTAATTGTGACTTGGACAAAGCTTATGACTCGTAAAGATAAACCCCGAACATTAACATCCCCATATTCCATAAAAATAAATAACTTAATATAAATCATTTCCCCAACTAATAAACTAAATAAGCACTTTTCGTTTGTGTATCAGTAAAACAAATCGAATACTCTAAATTAAAGGAATGTTGATCGTTGTCTACACTTTTCACTCTCCAAGCCAGTCAGTGCGTCAATCCCATTAACGACGACCTACAACAAACAATGGGAAAAGGAAAATCATTAAAGCAATCTTATTCTTATGTCCTCAAGTTTAAAAAATATTCATAGTAAATATAACTTGTGGTATAATATACTGCTATCTTACCATAAGGTGCAGGTGCTGGAGCATGAGCAGGACTAGCAGGAGGATGACCATATCCGGCTCCAGCATGTCTATGTCCTAGAATGATGGGGATGATAATTGGCTGCTGGGGCTGTTGTGGCCAACCCCATCCATGGTGCATCCAGCCGTGCGGCGCCTGGGTGGTAGTTTCTTCATGCCAAAACCCGTCGGTGGAAGTGCAGAGCATACCCAGCGCAATGAGCTGTTGAAAAAATGAAAATCCAATTTATAGTAACTTTCACAAAAACTGGTATCTACAATTCAATCAATAAATTAATGAGTATTAATGTAATTAACGTTAACTTACCAAAACTGCAAAGGCCTTCATTTTCGGAATTTATAGAGAAGTAGGAAAACGGTTTTACGTTTAAAATATTCTTGGAAAGAAAGAAGAGAGTTTTAGATTTGCTTTTCTTTCTGTTGCGACTGTTTAATAGGAAGTTCAAAATTGTAATGATTTCACCATCCAGAATTGTGAGCTTATATACTGGATTTCATTTCGTGTAACGTTTAAAGTTTTAACCTAAAAATAGTATTCTTACAGAAATGCTGGTAAAGTTCTTAAAGCACATTCCTCTACATTTTTGCTGAACTATTTTGAGATCTACTTATGAATGACCAAGTGACCTAGTCCCAGGGAATCACAAGGTTTAATCTTTTGACTCTGACCTTACTGGACAATTCAATGTCACTGTGTCAGTAGTAGTACCTTCGGCTTGGAAGGGTCTCTTCTTAACAGGTTTCGAAGGATCTAATAAGATTTACATTATCAAAGAACCCTTATTTTTAAGTGTACGCGTGTAGAAACGCACGTAAACACTGATAATAGGAGAAGGGCAAGGCTGGACAGGTAAAACTTGAAATCTTTAATGGAAATTTTCAATTTAAATGCAATTTATTGAAGAAGGTTTTGTGCAGTATGAATAATCGCAATTCACACATCTCAGCTTTTATCATAATTTCGATTACCAATATGTATAAACGTATCTGCAGATTGACAAAATCATAAACCAACCTTTTAAAAAAACTATATTTTTAATGAGGCAAGGTTTAAGTCGTTTTCAAACTAAAAATGTAAAAATAAGTAATTCATCGATATATATAAATAAATTGCAAAAGCATGCACATAGTTAAGTATCGCAATCGCAAAAAGTCTTAATCAGGGCCTTAAAGCACAAATTTTTACAAACCGACTGTAAATTTGTAATGCTGGTCAAAAAGTGACCTAAAATCATGTTTCGCATGCTATAGGTTATATTATGAATTGTTTTGAAATCGCTGTCACCTCTGACCTAGAGTTGACCTATTGACCTCAAGTTCAATAGGGTTGTGGCTGAGGTGCTATTGTGTCTGTATACCAAGTTTGGTTGTTAAATTGCGTGTCGCACAGCATTTACGCTGTAAAACTGCTGTATCTGGCGTTTAAGGTCCTGAATCAGGGCCTTAACGCACGAATTGTTACAATCTGGTTGTAAATTCGTAATGCTGGTTAAAAACTGACCTAAAATCATGTGTCGCATGATATAGGTTCTATTATGAAAAGTTGTGAAATTGCTGTGACCTCTGACCTAGAGTTGACCTATTGACCTGAAATTCAATAGGGTTGTGGCTGAGGTCATGTACTATCTGTATACCAAGTTTGGTTGTGATCGGTCCAGCCGTTACTGAGTAAATTGCATACGGGCGGACGGCCGGACGGACGGCCCGACGGAGTACAAAATTATCAAGTATCTTAAGCGATACTTAATAAATTATCCGAGTTTATTACGAGAACCATAAGGTAGTTTCAGTCATGTTTTCTTCCATAAACTATTTTTTAATACTTTATGGTACTTAGAGTTAATGTAGAGTCTTCTATGATATTATTTGGTGCAACAAAGAAACATTAAATTTGCAACTAATTAAATTATTTAAAAGTTTTTTTAATGTTAATTTCTTTCTTCTCTCTATATTTCCTGAAAATTTTTTCCATGAAAGACAAAAGCTAAAATTATGATTCGGGACAGCAAATATATTTTTAAAATCTTGGCGTAGGCCGTAGGCGTTTTATTTCACAGCAAATCCCAAGTTACTTTTGAAAATTAAGCACGTGAAATCGAACACATTGATGAAATATTATGCTTATCAATCATTCTATTTGCTATTACTCAAGGTTTACTTACTAAAACGAAGCTTAGGTTTGTTTGAATGAATCCAGGCATTTAGTCATGAGTCATGAACCACTAAGCTAAAGCTATGAAAAGTATTAATGTGCATATTAAATTATTTACATAATAAAAATATGGGATTCATTAATGTTTTCTTACTTTCCCCTAACAGATTTTATGATTTATGGCATGATATCTTCGGGATTACGCATGTTTACGCAAGTTTGCAATTACAGCATTTGGAAAGATTTTGTAAGTCGTGGTCATATGCTTTGCCGCAAATAGTTGTTATTATTTTAGGCTATTTTCCCTGCATGGAAATTTTGTGAATTAACTAATTGATCATTCTATGATCTTGTATGAAATCACACTAATCCTTCTCTCGACAATGACATTAAATAAATTTTAGACAAATTTTGTTCAGCTAAAAATACAATTCATTAAGAAGACAAATATTTGAGAACTCGTCATAGCCATGTTAGTAAGCATGCCGAAAGTAAGCAATAGAAATCGGAAAAAATTGATGCAACCTGCTTATCAATAATTGTATTTACTAAGACTAAAGTATAATATGGATTGTTGATATTTGTCGGTAAATGGGGCGTTTTTGGCGCTCAACAGTTATAATTTTGATGAGTATGGGTATGCCGTATGTTATGCTCCCATGTCCCGCTTCATCTCACTATGTCACAGAAAGGTTCGGATCAGGATCAGTGTTTCGCAGCAAACTAAAATCAGTGAAATAGGCTACACAGAGTTTTCAGCAGTTACGAGATCAACTTTATTTTGAATAATTTATTATTTTACAATTTTAATGGCCAAAGGCCGAGATAACTTTTAATCAGAATATGTTCAATGAAAAACTGCTTGCTCTTTAACGCAAGTCTTATGGAGAAGTCGTAGCTTGTGTATTCGACAAGCACTCTAGGAGAAGTCTAAAAAGGATATGTGTAAAAGTAGTGGTGGTGTCTTGTGGGCAGCTCCTCTGGTATCTTGCTAGTAGTGCTTTGCACGCTGCTGGAATTCTCCAGCCTCGAGGTGCTGAGCACATGTCTTCTCCAGAATTCCAGGAGCTGTCTGCCGCTATCAGTACTGGGGCAAAAAGCCACACCTCCACTTTATAATCAGGAAAAATGCCAATTTTGCGATATACTCCCACCAGCCAAACGGACTCCGTAGGTGCTGTTTGGCTCAAAATAGCTAAATTGGTAAAGATATGCCAATAGTAAACTGCTGTAGTAATTTTTTCTTCTTAATGCCGATGAGAACCGGTATATTTCACCCTTCTTGCTCCATGACGTAAAGTCGTTGAGCTGGTCTCAGGGCTACTCCAGCTCTCGTACGGACTCGGTAAAGGCGTCCTCGTCCGTCTCGGCTTGTCAACTTTTCTTCAATAACTCCAAGTGGCCAGTCCACACGTTTGGAGTTCTCCTTTTCCACTAGGACGATGTCGCCCCGCTTCAGCTCCACGTTGCCTTTCTTTGTCATCTCCCCTCGGAGGAACCCCAGGTATTCAGTTCGGAACCTTGAACGGAGAGCTTCCCTCAGGCTTTGCAGCTTTCGATAAGCAGCTCGCGTTGCTCTAGAGTCCCTCAAGTCTACTTCTGGCAGATGCAGGCTTCCACACGAACGCACGAAGTGGTTGGGAGTCAACGGAAGCGGGTCGTCCACATTCTCAGATAGGTAGGTGAGGGGTCTATTGTTGAGACAGTCCTCCACTTCTACCAGCATCATCTCTAGTTCTTCTCGGTGCACCACTTTACGACCAAGGATCCTTCGGAGGAGCTGCTTCATCAGTCCAATCAAACGCTCCCACCAACCCCCCCACCAGGGCGATGCTGGGGGATTGAAGCGCCAGTCAATCCTTGACACGGTGGCGTACTCCATCATTTTCTCCAAGCTGCTGCTCGATAAGGCCTTTGCTGCTGCCACAAATCCTCGTGCATTGTCCGAGTAGACAACTGTTGGTCTACCTCTTCTTGCCACAAACTTACGGAAGGCACGGAGGAATCCATCGGCGGAAAGGGTGTCCACTAACTCCAAGTGCACCGCTCTGTAGGTTGCACACGTGAACAACAGAACCCAGGCCTTTTCTCCGCCTCTCAGAATTAGTGGCCCCGCTGCATCGACTCCTGTCACCGTGAACGGGGGTCCCAAGTTACTTCTCTCTTTTGGAAGCGGGGCTTCCGGAACATTAACCCGTTGCGCTAGATATCGACGACAGGTCCAACACTTGGTTATAACACTTCGAACGGTCCTCCTCCCGTTAATAATCCAAAATCTCTCGCGAAGAAGGGCCAATAAGGTACTCGTTCCAGCGTGACAGTTGCGAATATGCTCCCACCGAATCAGTCGATTTACAAACTCATCATGATCTGGCAGAAGAAGCGGGCAGGTGAACTCTTCATCGTCTTCTAGTGTGAGTCTGGTCTTGGTACGGAGCAGCCCCGTTTCATCGTATTGAGGCTTCAGCTTCTTCGCTCTGTCAGGTTGCTTCTGGAACACTTTCTGGATAAACTCAATCAGGGCCTTTTCTGCCCTTTGCATATCTTCTCCGCCCAGCTTAAAATCCACTCTCTCAGGTGGCTGCTGTAGCCCCGCTTCCGAAACGGAGATATCCTTTGGAAGCGGGTGGACCTGTCCCCGCTTCTCCTTCAACTTGTTCTGTAGTCGAATTAGTACGGCCAAGGCTCTGACAGTCTTGATGTGGCTGGAGCGACGAAGAAAACGGGTAGCAGGATCTTCCTCTGCTGTAGTGGCCAGGGCAGTGGTCACTGTCTTCTTTCTCTCTCGATCCACCTGTTCTGCGTCAGGGACATCTTCTGTTGTTGGCCATTGTGGTGGAGGTAGTAGTAACCACTCAGGTCCCTCCCACCATCGCGATTCAACTAATTTTCGAGCTGAGCATCCACGGGAGGGAAGGTCCGCAATATTCAGTTTCCCGGGGATGTGTCTCCAGCTTTTTAATTGCGCAAGGGCTCGAACTTTGTCCACGCAATTGTTCACAAAAACTCCCCACGGTCCAACCCCTCGGATCCAAGCTAATGCTGTTGAGGAGTCCGACCAGAGGGTGACGGGGATTTCAGGATCTCCAATATCGTTTTTCACAGTCTGAAGGAGTCTGGCTGCTAGCAAACATGCAACCAGCTCCAAACGGGGAATGGTCAGCATCTTCTTCGGAGCTACTCTGGATTTGGCTGCAATCAAGTACACTTTCACATTTTCTTCTTTCTCCACACGAAGGAACACGGCTGCTGCTGTCGAGAGGGAGGATGCATCCCCAAAAGCATGAAGACTCAAATCTGCTACATCTCCAAAGTGCACGTGACGGGGTACTTGAAGGTCAGCCAGCGTGGGTATTTGGGCAGCCCACTTGAGCACATCTTCCTTCAACTCAGAATCCAACTTCCCGTCGAGTCCATACTTGCCCTCGTGGCATCTAAGGAGCAGCTTACCCCCGAGTGTAAACGGGCACGCGAATCCCAATGGATCATAGATGGCGTGTACAAGTGAAAGTACTTTGCGGAGGGTAGGCTCTTCTGTTATTCTGGGAGCAACATTTGAAACATCTAGGGACAATTTATCACTCACTTTGTCCCACTTCAGCCCCAAAACAGACGTGATTGTATTTTCCTCTAGCCCCGCTTCTGGTCCAAATTCCCAGCCCCTTAGATCAAACTGAGCCGGAAGGAGTAGTGAGACTGCTACTCGTTGGAAATCCTTTGCCTCCTCCAGTGTATCAAAACTCACAACAGTATTGTCCACGTAAAGAGACTGGAGGAGGACTTCTGCTACTGCTCTATCTTTCCCCACACTTTTCTTCAGATGATGACGCAAGATAGCTGCTAACAAGTAAGGGCTGCAGTTGATTCCGAAAACGACTCGACAATGCTGATAAACTTTCAGCTGCTTGCAGAATACATCTGCCCACCATAAAAACTTCAAATATTTTCGGTCAGCTGGTTCAACGCCGATGTGCTGAAAGGCCTTCTTTATGTCCGCCAGCACTCCGATTCTTCGTAGTCGGAAGCGGGTCACGATCGGTGGAATCAGTTCCAGCAGGTTGGGACCCTTGTCAAGACAATCGTTAAGGGACAGTTTGCCCTTGGCCTTTGCTGATCCATCAAAAACAGGCCGGATGGGGGTAGTGCTGCTGCTTAACTTTACCACCGCTCGGTGTGGCAAGTAGTGTCCACTAAACTTTGATGAGGATGATGAGTTTTCTTGCTCAGTTATCTCTTCTATCATCCCGTCTTCCTCCCATTGCCGGAAAAGTGAGTCATACTGTTCCAGGTATCCCTTTGCCTGGAGGACTTTCGTCATCACTTTCAACCGCTTTTCAGCTGCAAAGCGGTTTGACGAAAGTTTCTCTTTTGCCCCCATTATCCAGGGAAGACAAACTTGATAGCGCCCATCTCCAAGCTGTTCCACCGTCTTTTCAAAGTGTTGCTGCGTGGCTTTCTCCAGCTCCTCCTTGCTTTCCCGTTCCGTTGGGCATTCAATGCCAATCGCCTCCAGACTCCAAAGCGCTGAAAGCGGGTTGCCATCCACGTGGAGGAGAGATGTGCTAACTAGCATGGAACTAGTTTGTCTCTTTGGGGGAACTGGGAACTTTCCTGAAGGGACCCAACCCCATATCGTTTCTATAGCTGCTGGACCACCGGCCAAATTGAGGATTTTGCCGGTGTAGAGTCTGGCAACAATATCGTTCCCAAAAATAATCTCTATGGGGTCATTGGGATTGCCATCGAGGTCGTTAAACGTGACCCCGCTTCTTCGAAATTCGTCCATCCATGGACCTTTAGGCACTTGGGCGATATCACTGGCAATGGCGTCTGTCAAATAGACGTCAAAATCGCACATCTGTCTCCCCTCCAGGTCAGAGACAAAAAACTTGGCCTTTTCTTTCTGCTGCGGTGCTGACCTTTTTGCACCGAAAACTTGTTGACAGAAAGTGTCAAAGCCAGCCGGTTTAGCTCCTAGCTCTGCTGCTGTGGTTGCCAAACCGAAGGATTTCTGTGACCCTCCATCCATTGCGCCACGGGCTCGTCTCACTTGACCATCTGGGCCATGGATCAGGACGTATAAAGACTGGAGGGGCGTATCCGGTGAACAACTATACACCGTCATGCTGGTGGTAGATTTCTCTTCTGGAGGCGTTTCTTCAACTTTTGCTGCTGCTGAGGAAGCGGGACAAGGGTTCTGCTTACCCTTTCCCTGCACTTTGTCCAAGTTGGCGCACATGACCACCACATGGTACTGCTGACACAAGGGACACTGTGGCAATTTCCTGCACTTTCTTTCTGGATGGGATCTTCTAAGGCACTTGACACAACCGCGTTTCTCTTTGACGATTGCTGTCTTCTTCTGGATCGTCATCCCCAAAGCTAACTTGCACTCATCCCCGTAGTGGTTTTCGCTACAAAACCAACAAGACAAAGCTTTCTCTTCTCCTCTTCTAGCTGCACTTTTTCCTCCTTTCTCACTACTACCACTGACTGATTGGAAAAGTGATGATGATGTAGGCACCTCTTCCTTTTCCTTCTTAAACTTTTGCTTCTTATTGCAATTGCTGTTGCTCTCTGCTCCATTGCTACTGAAGGTGAACTGGGCCAGGCTCCGGTCCGTCAGGTTATTCACCTCATCTTGGAGGAATTTCATGAGGGGCTCAATCTCCTCCTTGTAGTCTCTGCTACGCTGCCATGCCTGCAAAACTTCTGCTGGGAGACACGCTTCCACAACCGGGTAGAGCACCTGCTCACACTTATCCCGTGTGACTCCCAGTGTCTCCAGATTCCGCATCTGAGACGATATAGTGGTGACGAGGTCGGCAAAGTCCATCGTTTTGCCTGCTGACGCCTCTATCACTAACTGCAGCAGGTCCCGCACGTAAACCTTAACAAGGGTTTTTGATCGCCCAAATCTCTCCTTTAGGCTGTCTACTGCTGCTGAATAATTTGCAGCACAAAATGGGAAACTCTGCAACAATCTTTTTGCTGCTGAACCCTCCTTTGTCGATTGAAGGAGGTAGTGGAACTTATCTGTCGTTGTCAACTTTGCGTCAGAGTGGATGTCCTCAAACGCCGCCCAAAATGCTAGCCATTCCCTCACTTCTCCGGAGAATTGCGGTAGTTCTCTTTTGGGTAGACGGGTTTTCAGGGCTGATTCTGCTGGTGTTGCCGCTGATGATGATGATGTGGTTGACGGGGTTGTTGAAGAAAAGTAGGAAGCGGGTAACAGTCTGGTCACTTTTCTCTCAAATTTGCAGTAGTCTCTATCGTGCTCTCTAATTTGATAGGACAACTCGTTCAGCTCATCACCCCTTTTTTCACGACACAGGACATCTTGATGCTTCGTGGCTGCGTCGTTGTAGGCTTTATGAGCCCTTCGATAACACGCCCACTTAAAATCGAGGTCATCCTTGTCGATTTCGTCCTCCGCTAACGCATCTTCCACTTCAGCTTTGTCATCC
>CM056169.1:10946998-11300156 GCA_029691765.1 Entomobrya proxima
TATCATTGGAGCATATCCAGTTAATCTTAATACGTAAACAAGACACTGCAAAGCCCTTTCAGAATAAGGGGTTACATTCCTCAGTGCCTCCAAGGACTCTCAGTCTTTGACCTTTCATTCAATAGTCAACAGCCAGTATAGTCACTGCTTGGTGTTCTTGATGATAGTGCAATGATCTCTTGTGGACCCCATGGACCCCCTCTATGAATGGCTTCAATTTACAGTGCGACCCTGCAAGGGATGATCTCTGAATGGATATTTTTAGTTGTTTTTGCTTTTGTAAGTTGCAAAGGGACAAACAACATGAAAAACAAGATGGGTTGAAGGCTATGAAAGGTAAAGTCATTGCTACTTATGGTGCAAAAGTGCAAAACGTATCCTGCTTAGTTTTTCGTGATGTGAACTCCCAGAAGCATTTTTTTTATTTTCCATGTGGTGGGACAAAAGATCATGTTATTATCGTAAAAGCAGAAAAATCAAGTAATTTGAGCTAAAACATAATGAAATGAAACTTGATATTATTGGGCATGTCATAAAAGGCAATACAAATTGAAAAATATTTCAATTACATTTGTATATTTGATGAACTTTATAAATCTCGCACAACATCTTTTTTAATTGTTAATTGTTGTA
This sequence comes from Entomobrya proxima, assembly GCA_029691765.1. NCBI lineage: Eukaryota > Metazoa > Arthropoda > Collembola > Entomobryomorpha > Entomobryidae > Entomobrya > Entomobrya proxima. The sequence continues at coordinate 10,947,632 of CM056169.1, forward strand.
GTACAGTAAACAATATATCCAGTTCTGCATTGCATTGAAAGCATTGACTGTGCGCCAAAGGCTGTCACTCGATCTTGATATAATAAATCGAAATATGGAATACTAATATGCTAGTTTCACGGGGGAATGGGTAATGAAAGTTAGATTATTTATGGTTGGTTTGGAAGGAGCTCACTTCCTCATTTCCTTCATTTCCGAATTGGAAATTTCAATTTGGGACTGTGTGCTCAACGTAATTATCCTCATCATTTTCTCTAGTGACATTCTAGCAACCGATCACGATTCGTGATTCACATTAATAATGTTTTTACCCTGCTCAACACCTCCAACCTTCTCCACAAAAGAATCACGAATTACTTCTGCACTACCCTCCATTGCCATTTCTTCAAGCACGGAATGATGGTGCGCGAATCCTGAGAATTCATGTTGCATTCAATGCTGGTAATTTGCAAAAAAAATAAGCATGAACATGTTTAAACCACGGAATAGAAAAAGAATAGATCATGCTTTTATTTTTATGTATGAATTTTAGGCTAATTAATTGCATTAATGATAGGCATAAGCATACCAAGCAAACTCTCCGAGGTTTGCAGTTTGTTTAATTTTCGTGCATTATGAGATTGTCAAACGTTTTTTTAAAGGTTTTAACTTTCAAGAACCAGCTACTTAGAAAACAATTTGTATTTCATATTGCCCCGAAACAAGAAGAAAGCTGTAAAACCAGTTTTGTAGATTTTCTTTTCTTATAAAAAATATATTTTCAAGTTTTATTTATCTCGATGAATATTTTGTATGTACAATAGTAGAATGAAATATAACTAATAATAAAAATGTATAACAGTAATAGAACCATAATCTTGACTCTCCAAACCAATCAGTCATGTTTAGCGACCTGCAATAGACGAATAGAAGAAAAGCACAATTAATAGAATTTCATTCATGTTATTTCGTTAGATTTGGTAAAGAGAAGATCATTATTATTTGAAATCCTACCATATCCTCCTCCAAGTGTGTGTCCACCAAGTGCGGGAGCAGCGTATATTGGAGGAACACCACCGAGCATTCCGTGTCCACCAAGTGCTGGAGCGCCGTATCCTCCTCCAAGACCTCCAAGTAAGCTTTGCAGGGCTTGAAGACCGTGGCCATGGCCGTGGCCATATCCATGTCCCAGGGAAATAGGGATCACAATTGGACTTGCCGGTGGACTTGGCCAGCCGCCGTGCATTGGTGGGCCCCATCCCCAACCCATCTTAATTTAGACAAAGAAAAAGTTAAGAGTTAGACCAAGAAAATTGGAAGTACACAAAACAGATCAAAACTGAATTTACTAAAATGGTTATAGCATGACTTACAGGAGGTGGAGGTGGTGGTGGAGACTGTAATTGAAATTGAATAAAATATGCATGATCAAAATTTTAGAATTCCCAATACTATAAAATCTTTTATAGTAGAATAAAATGTCAATGATTTGGTCTTACGTCATGTCCCTTGCCTCCAGCGTGGACAACGGCGCAGATCATGCCGAGGGAGATGAGCTGGGGGAAAACAAAATATTAAACTATTATTACCACGATCTCCTGACATTTTCTATTACATAATATCAATTATCAATATTATTAATATGTACTTAAATTAAAACATGCCAGTTAACTTACCAAAGCTGCAGTAACCTTCATTTTCGGAGTTTTTGAGGAAATTCGGAATAGATTTTTCGGTAAGATGATTTTTTTTCTTTACAGCTTTGCTAGTGCAAGAGTGCAATAGGGAGTGGGAAATTGGAATGATTATTCCGAATAGGTTACTGAGCTTATATACCTGAATTTCATTTCATTTACTCAACCTGAGTACTAGTACGAAGTTTAAGTCCGATGACATATGAAGTGCACAAGTGCAGAGACCCAAAAATGACAAGGTTTACCTGGCTGACCTTACCTTAGACTTCAATGTCAGTGTGTCAGTAACATCTTCTACTTGAACCGAAGGAAGGAGACTCTTCAGGAAGAACTTAGAATAATACTGTAACAATGAAGAAATTCTATTTTTGAAAGTAGTTTTGGATGAACAAACAATTAGAAGGTTTACTATTGCAGGTATTTTTTTAATGATTCTATTGAATGTAGATGCTTCTCGGGATGTGGTATTCATTTATTACAACTTCTACTATTAGAACTTTCATAATCTTATAATCCATCATAAAAAGATTTGTGTAAATTATAATATTTTCGTTGTTATAATTATTTCCTAAAGCATCGATACTCGGTAATGGGTAATATCAACAACATGATTTTTTACATTTTGAAGCTTGCAAGAGATGCACTGAAAAGTTACGGGGAAAAGCATATTAGGTATACACAATTTTAGCTATCCATACATACCCTATTATCTTCAGTTAGAGTGTTTTTATCATTGACGCTGTAGATGTAAAATTCTTTTGATTCAAGGACGCCAGGCGTTCTGAAAACAAAATGTTCCACACAACCCGGAGATTCCTAATTTATGCAGTCGGTTATTAATAAATTGGTAAGTTTCAACGGCAATATTAAAGAGTAATATTTTATTCGACTTTCATTATTGCTTAGGTGTAATTCCAGTGTTGGACCATAAATGTTTTGATTGGTAGTCAGCATAGTACAATACAGATTTCGTTTACGTACTAGTTTACTAGCATATGCATAGCTTGATTGAAATCATGGTTTTACTAGTTTGATTAGTAGGACGTTATTGCCCTTATTGGGACTACATGAATATCACCACATGCATGCAAAAATTATAATTCCGGCATGTCATTTCGAACCTGCATTAAAGTTCATAATTGTTTATGTGATGTGAATTTCCTTGATAATCAATGCATCAACCAATCATCATATTGATTTGATAGTTTGATAGTTAGTTAGCAGTATTGTATGTATGATAGATAGTAAGATATCAGTTTCGTTTTTCAAATATTCGTATGTAAAATGTTGGCAAATGGAAAAGTTTCTAATCTTACGGAAGTACAAGCACGGAAAATAATCATAAATGATTTTGATCGTGACAAAAATTAATAATACATATTTCATAAGATTTTATTGATATGCAATTTTGCTTTAATTAAAAATGAGTTTATTTTAAATGTGACTTGGACAAAGCTTATGACTCGTAAAGATAAACCCCGAACATAAACATCCCCATATTCCATAAAAATAAATAACTTAATATAAATCATTTCCCCAACTAATAAACTAAATAAGCACTTTTTGTTTGTATATCAGTAAAACAAGTAGAATACCCTAAATTAAAGGAATGTTGATAGTGTTGTCTTCACTTTTCCCTCTCCAAGCCAGTCAGTGCGTCAATTTCATTTAACGACGACCTACAAAGAAAATCATTAAAGCAATCTTATTATTATGTCCGCAAGTTTAAAAATATTCATAGTAAATATAACTTGTGGTATAATATACTGCTATCTTACCATAAGGTGCAGGTGCTGGAGCATGAGCAGGACTAGCAGGAGGATGACCATATCCGGCTCCAGCATGTCTATGTCCTAGAATGATGGGGATGATAATTGGCTGCTGGGGCTGTTGTGGCCAACCCCATCCATGGTGCATCCAGCCGTGCGGCGCCTGGGTGGTAGTTTCTTCATGCCAAAACCCGTGGGTGGAAGTGCAGAGCATACCCAGCGCAATGAGCTGTTGAAAAAATGAAAATCCAATTTATAGTAACTTTTACTAAAACTGGTATCTACAATTCAATCAATAAATTAATGAGTATTAATGTAATTAACGTTAACTTACCAAAACTGCAAAGGCCTTCATTTTCGGAATTTATAGAGAAGTAGGAAAACGGTTTTACGTTTAAAATATTCTTGGAAAGAAAGAAGAGAGTTTTAGATTTATTTTTCTTTTTGTTGTGACTGTATAATAGGAAGTTCAAAATTGTAATGATTTCACCATCCAGAATTGTGAGCTTATATACTGGATTTCATTTCGTGTAACGTTTTAAGTTTTAACCCAAAAATAGTATTCGTACAGATATGCTGGTAAAGTTCTTAAAGCGCACTCCTTTACATTTTTGCTTTACTGAACTATTTTGAGATCTTATTTATGAATGACCAAGTGACCTAGTCCCAGGGAATCACAAGGTTTAATCTTTTGACTCTGACCTTACTGGACAATTCAATGTCACTGTGTCAGTAGTAGTATCCTCGGCTTGGAAGGGTCTCTTCTTAGCAGGTTTCGAAGGATCTAACAAGATTTACATTATCAAAGAAGCATTATTTTTAAGTGTACGCGTGCAGAAGCGCACGTAAACACTGATCATAGAAGGGCGAGGTTGGACAGGTAAAACCTGAAATCTTGAATGGAAATTTTTAATTTAAAGCCAGTTTATTGAAGAACGTTTTGTGTATATGAATAAACGCAATTCACACATCCCAGCTTTTATCATAATTTCAATTACCAATATGTATAAACGTATCTGCAGATTGACAAAATCATAAACTAACCTTTTTACGTTTTTAAAAAATTATATATTTTTAATGAGGCAAGGTTTAAGTCGTTTTCAAACTAAAAATGTAAAAATAAGTAATTCATCGATATATATAAATAAATTATCCGAGTTTATTACGAGAACCATAAGGTAGTTTCAGTCATGTTTTCTTCCATAAACTATTTTTTAATACTTTATCGTACTTAGAATTAATGTAGATTCTGATGTGATGTTATTTGGTGCAACAAAGAAACATTAAATTTGCAATTAATTAAATTATTTAAAAGTTTTTTAAATGTTAATTTCTTTCTTCTCTCTATATTTCCTGAAAATTTTTTCCATGAAAGACAAAAGCTAAAATTATGATTCGGGACAACAAATATATTTTTAAAAACTTGGCGTACGCGTTTTATTTCACAGCAAATCCCATGTTACTTTTGAAAATTAAGCACGTGAAATCGAACACATTGATGAAATATTATGCTTATCAATAATTCTATTTACTATTACTCAAGGTTTACTTACTAAAACGAAGCTTAGGTTTGTTTGAATGAATCTAGGCATTTAGGCATGACTCATGAACCACTAAGCTAAAGCTATGAAAAGTATTAATGTGCATATAAATTATTTACATAATAATAATAATATGGGATTCATTAATGTTTTCTTATTTTCCCCTTCAAGACTTTATGATTTATCGCATGATATCTTAGGGATTAAACATTCATAAACATATCCTAGCATAAATATCATGCAAACTGATTTTCGGTTGTTTTCTTTAAAAGTTTAAACCAGTTAATTTGTAAGAAAAATATATTTTAGTTAACTGTACAAAACAACACTTCTAAAGGTTTGCAATTACAACATTTGGAAAGATTTTGCAAGTCGTGGTCATGTGCTTTGCCGCAAATAGTTTTTATTATTTTTAGGCTATTGTCCCTGCATGGAAATTTTGTGAATTAACTAATTGATCATTCTATGATCTTGTATGAAATCACACTACTCCGTCTCACGACAATGGCATTAATTAGAATTTAGACAACTTTTGTTCAGCTAAAAATACAATTCATTAAGAAGACAAATATTTGAGAACTCGTCATAACCATGTTAGTAAGCATGCCGAAAGTAAGCAATAGAAATAAAAAAAAAATTGATGCAACCTGCTTATCGATAATTGTATTTACTAAGACTAAAGTTCATGGATAGTAGATGAACTTCAACTGCTAGGCTTGAACCAAAACTGTGCACCAAGGTGCATGAAAAGGTGCATGAAATATTAATATTTAAAATGCATATAAATTGGTTGCAAGTAACTTTTATTTCAGTAAAAAAATAATTTTCTCATGTATAAAAAAATAAATCTCATTGGAACGTGGAAAAATTTTGACTGTGCGATGAACTCAGAACTCCAGACGACGATTTTTTAGCGTCCGTAGGCTGGTCCGCCCATGGGTGGGCCACCCATGCCGCCCCAACCGCCCCATCCCATCATTGGTGGTGGGCCCCAACCCATTGGCATACCCCAGCCAACTGGTGGCTATAAAAATTGCAAATAAAATTAAAATACTTGCATGAAAACCAGTAAGGAGAATTGTGAGGGTGTTTGAAATCTTAAAAACAAAATCATAAAGTTTGACTTACAGGAGGTGGGGGTGCATCTCCTCCCTTGCCACCTCGTCTTTGCATCTTGTCAGGTTGGGCAGGAGTTTCCAGTTCATCCCTAGCCTCTGGAAGCATCACAGGTTCGTCTTCCATCTCTGCCAAGGGAAGCTTGGGTGCCTTCATCAGGGGTACCTCTTCCTGAGCCTTCACAAAGGCCAGAACTCCCATCGAAATAGCCTGTTGAATGATGATAAAAAGAATCGATATTAGAACTCAGTTCCAGTGAAAATGCTCAGACCTTTGCCCATAATGAGTAGTAGTATATTGTATGTAGTTGTTTCAAAATTTGGAAACTTTACTTACCAAAATCACTGCAACCTTCATTTTCGGAGTTTTTGTTATGAAAATTGGATTTGTTTTCAAAATGTTTTCAACTGTTGAGGAGATGTAGATGAGAAGAAGTCGAAGAGTGGAATGATTTTTCAGAAGAAACTCCCGAGCTTATATACCTGGAAAGAGAATAGGGACCTATGGTACAGGATTGGATTTTCCTACCCATTAGATTGCATTGTAGCTATCTTGGTACTATTTTTGGATCTTTGTAAGGTTCGTCTCCAGATTTGAAGGTCCAGCACAATGCACAAGCAATCTTAAACACAACTTGTGTTACACAAGTAACCTTAAAATGTACCTTGTGCCTTGTGCTTGCTTGGCTTAAAGAAAACGCATGTAAATGCAGATCGTCAAAGTATGTTTATTTCAATTGATACATTATGCACTTTAGTGAGAGTAAAAGGATTTCATAGGCTTGTTTACTTGCTTGACCTTGTCTCCAGTGAGTTCAGCCAAGAGTTTGACCCTTGAGGAGTCCCCAGTTGGGACATCTTGCTATGTAATATTATGCTGCATGCCGGAACAATGAAAGTTGTAAACATGCCTATTACAAACTTTAAAGCAAGACATTTTATGTACTACTTGAAAACATCAACACCTCTCTGGTCAATAGTTTCATTATTCCAGTAGTACAGAACATTGATCAAGATGAGATCATAATATTGTATTGTTGTAAGCCAAAAGTAAACTTGGGTTTACTAGACAAAGGGGTAATACACAGAACACAGGCAATTGAGTTGTAAATGTCCTTTCACTTTTAGTGAAGGCTTCTCCAGTTCTATAATACCTATCCATGTTTTGCACAGTTTAGTAAACAAGAAAGGTGCATATACCTACTGTATTATTCCTTTAATCTTTGTTGAAAACATTATAAAGGAATATGAATGGTTATAGCATTTAAATACATGCAACTTGGTTTGTTAGGTAATTTCTATTTTCTAATATTGTTTGCTAAAATGATTTTTAATTATTACTACTTCATCTTGAAAATAGATGGTTATATGCATTAATTAGTTTAGGGTTTAAATGTGCCGTGATTTAACAATTTGGTTTATAGCTAATTCTATAATTAAATATCTAATCAAACTAGATAGAACTAGTCTTACGTTAGCGTTTGCAGTATATCGGTCATCTTAATCATTACTTAATTCGTCCGATGACGCACATAATATCTAAATAATAAGAAACGGCTTGATGAGCTATCCTATTCTATATTTAGCATCGAAATTTCGCTAAAAAATATTTTATGTGTAAATATTCTTACGAATCAGAGAGTTGCGCTTTGATTAAAACAATTAATGAATGCATCAATTACCCTGGGGTGGAATTGTGCTTTTGTGCCATGAATTTGCAATTTAGTTAGGTTGTATGGTTGTTCCTTTTAACCAATCAGCCACAAAACTGTATCGCTAATTAATTCTTACATATTCAACTTTTTCAGCAGTTCAGATTTATATTAAAATGCAAACACACAGTTTAGTTTCAATTCGATGCATGAATTTAGCAGTTTATCATTTTTCTCCAGTTCAGTCATCACATTTGAAATTTGTATTTTAACTTCAACAAAATTATTATTGCATCAATTATACTAGTGGGGTGAATAGTTCAGTATCATGTGTCGAGATGTGTCATGAACTCGCAATTTAGTTTTTAAAACTATACAATATTTAAATTAATTTACACACACTTAAAATAAAACTAGTACCAGGTCAGCATTTGCAATGCTTCTCTCGCAATTCGCGAATGTCATTATATGTACGTTTGACGTTAATCTGTTCGCATCGAACTGGCCGATCTACAGTTAAGTTTGGCTTCCTAGAGTACAAACTGTTAATGTCGGCATTAAAATAATGCTAAAATCAGTAGTTGGGTGTAAAGATGTGTGTGTGCAAACATTTTTTGGAATCAAATAATAATTGCGATTTCGATTGATGAATCTGATCGTATAAGTTATAATTTCCTACATCTTCAGCAAAACTATTAACAAAATTTTGCACATTTAAAAAAATCCTTCCATAGTTAAAAGAAAAATAAATATTCTGTTTCTTGAAAGGTAGGTATTTTATATTCCCAGAGGTTCTTTAAGAATTCTCTTGTTTTTATGCAACTTTTCCTCAATCCTTTCCAAAACTTTCCGTATACAAAGCGTTCACATTTTTACTGTGCAATTCAAATTTACTTTTCCGATTTTGTGCAATTTAAAAAAAATTATGCAAATTACTTCCATCGAGTGTCACGCTCGGCGTTGATTGCCCCGTAAATTATACCTCATATTTGTATCTAACCTAACTAACATAACATAAAGTGGTTCCTACGATAGCTAGTAAACAACGAAAGTTATAGTATACATCATGCATGTATGTAATGGGTGATCCAATCGAGGCAGTTTTATTAAAAACCGTTGCGTGAAAAGTTCGGTAATTGTTCTTTCTATACCCCAAGCGTTGCACATCGCATAAGCCAAGGTAATAACCGAGGCTTAATGTTTAAAAATATGATAAAAATATTTTATGTGTTTTTGAACGGAGCTGTGCAGCTTTTTCGGCAGTTTTAATTCAGATTTATTTTTGAACAGAAGATGCAGTTTACACAACTTACAACTTTTAGCTTCATTGCTTCATTTCGACATGAATTTAATGAATGCAATTCCTCGTTGAGTGTTGACAGAAAATCCATGTAAATTAATTTTTATTGAAGAAGAACTTAGTAATAATATTTATAAAATATTTTATGCAGCACTATGATCTATTGCTAATTCTACTTTAATTTTAAGTATCTAAGTTGTATAAAAATAGCACACTTTTTTTGGTTGCCCGAAAGCAAGTTTCACAATGCCCCATTTTCACTCCCAATCCATAAAACTTAACCCATATTCATCAGAGCAAGCAAAGGTATGCTCATCACGCCTCCTAAAGGTCCGTTCGACAGTGGAACACCAAGTCCTCCAAAGGGACCACCTTGGAAGGGTTGACCATACACGCTGTTAGATTCATACGGACCAGAGATATACTCAAAGGGCATCTTTCCTCCAAGCAGTGGGTTGGTATAGGATGGAGGCTAAAAATATGAAATGGACCATGATTAAAACATGCATTTTTCAAAACTGAAAGAATATTAAGCGTTGGTGATTTGCATTATAATTAAGTATGAAATTACCATTGACATGAAGTCGAAGGGGTTGGGTCTAGGTCGACTATCTGGTGGACTTTGTCTCCTTTCTGCTACTGGTACCCCGACTGGCGTTGGCTCCCTCATTCTGAAAACCGGTACCGGACCTTGCCTCACGTTCTGCTCCTGGTGAACTGGATTGGCGGAAACCATCATCAGCGCTAATGCTATGATTGCCTGTGAAAAATTTCAAAAAATCACAAAATATTCCACGTGCACTTTTCAATACAAACTTATTAACTATCACACTTTTAATCCACAATCTTACCACTATTGTATGAGACTCCATCGTTGTCAACCTATTTTCAAACTTTTGTGTTTGCAAAGTTTTCTTTGACCAACTTTTCTTACACTCCGTTTTTACCTGAAGACGGTGACTTCAAGAATGAGTGTCCACTTGACTTCCTCCCAGTTCTTATATACATTTTGCCCATTTTGCAAACAAGTAGACTTAGCACACTCAAAACCAGGCCAAGGTTCGAAAAAAATCCTGAATGTCAATTTTACGGAAGTTCAAGATTTACTACGTGGTACGTGTGCTTTGTCTCTGATAAAAAATCGAGGGTTGGTCTTTACGAAGGCTACATTTACGTTTGAAGGTATACTTGTCAGCACATTTGTCAATGATGATCCATGATTTTTCTGTGTAAATAATCATTACAAAGCCAAAGCCCCTACTTACAAGCTGGCGGTTCCACATTTTTTCCAGCCTAATAATAGGTATAGCAAATAGCACCTTCCCGTTTTGTTTGTGCACAGGTATGACAGGAGGAACTCTGTGTGACGTCTGAACCTTGGGTGACCTTTAGTTTGAAGAAGGGTGCGTTATTACAATAGGCATGTAATCATTTCACGCGTATAGAGCGCTGTAGGGGCTAAGTACATCGTAATTTCGGAATTACATGGTACTCAAGAAATTCAAGAGATTCATACCGATACTTGAGCACAGGCGTATCATTGCGCATTACTTTGCATTTCTGGTTCGCATCATCATTGATCATCATCTTCAGCAACAATATCTTGTTACTGAACCTTTTTTCCTTTCACTTTTTGATTAAGTGCTTGTTTTCTTGAAACTTTTCTGGGGAATACCCACATACTAATATGCATATAATCGGTTCATTGTTAAGATCTTGCCGATCGTGGCCTGTCCAATAATTTACTAGTCGCGATATTTTAATTAATAATTCTATCATTACGGATGATTCGAAGCATGCCTTCTTCCCGTGACAATTTAATGATCTACAAGTGAATGAATGCCAGAAGATACAATATATACAAAAATCGAAGTTTAAGTTTAATCAGCTCATCATCAATTTTATAAAGTATTTTTTGGTTTTTATTAACAATAAAATAAGTCATGTCATTTATAAGCAAACATTTTGCAAAAAAGTCAAATTCAAAATTAAAACTCAATAAATTATAATTTATGTATTACAATAATTTTAATTCTTGCTACGTATGTGTATGCGTGTGAGTCGAGTGACGACTAGGATCCCCCAGTTTAAAACCCGGCTTGGATGCCCTTTGCCCATACGATTCAATAAATACACTTTCATCGTCTGGTTGCCATGGATCACCTACAAGAAACAATGATTAAAGCAATTATTATCATTAAAGCAATCTTAATATTATGACCTCAAGTTTAAAATTAATATAACTTGTGGTATATACTTGCCTTCAACTGGATCGCCATAGTCCTCCTCGGCTTCCTGTTCTGCAGCAGCAGCATTATTACTTCCCCATCCCATCATCATCATTTGCATCCACTGCATCTGTTGTGGTGTCAAGTACATGGGCTGCATGGGAGGTAGCGTTGGAGGAGGGGGAGGGGTACTGGAACTTGGAGGGGTTGGCGGTGTGGGGAAATTTGGTGGTGGTGTTGGTTGAATAAACGGGGCAACAGGTCCGGCGCAACTCCGTCCAAACCAGCCTCCAATATAGGGCACATCGTCAAAGTAGCAGAGCAAACCGGAAGAATAGAACCCAAATGGACCGTCATAGGGGAAGCGTGGGGGTTTCACCATTCGGTCTTCTGCTGGGTCTTGAATAAGGGTAGCGTTCTCTGTAACGTTAATCACTGCTTGGTCGAGAGGAACAGCGGTGACGATTGGGAATAGCACTTTTATCACGATGTAGCAGTAGACGAGTGTTAAAACGACTCGCAGAATGTCCTATGGAAAATTGTAGTATTTGAATTAAATCGATTTTATTTTACTTTGCAATAATTTTCATATAAGTTTTGTACTTACCTTGATAACCCCCATTTTTCTTGTCATTTCGTGGAAGAACAAATTATTCAACACTTCCGGAAGTAAAACTTCAACTTTCACTAAACTTTAGAATTTCATATTTTCCTTGTTCTTTCTCGTCAGTGGTCACGTACAAGAATGATTTTAGTAATGGAAATTCACATGGACCAAGTGGAACTGTGTGTCAGTAGTCAGTACACGTGAAAAATAATAGTATACTTGCTATTGCCATTGCAGAAATGCATTATGCATTGCACTGCATGATCAAAGTTCTGGAGAATACTACGTGAATATATCATTAACACTGGACAAAGGGCAGTTCCATGGCTGTGCCCTCAGTAATGACAGACAGTAAGTAATGCTTGCAGCAAAGCTTGTCGTCCTTCCTGCTACAACTTTACGTTTACACTTGACCGTGAAACAGGACACTGACAAACAAGACCCTTTTTACCTTCGCATTGAGACAAATCTTGATCTTGGATAAAACTGGCTTTGTTTATGAAGGTCGAAGGTCAAGCGGCTGTTTTTGCGTAAAACGCTAGAGAATTCAGATTGCGGTTGTGGATATTTATACTTTTATAAGAGATTAATGAACTTGCAATTTAAGTTAAAGTGGAATAGATTTTGAAGATTATCAAATTTCAGTTTTTGCTGTGATATCTATAATTAATAAGACTTAAGTCACAGAATGAAAATGTTCAAACATGAAAAAGAAAGAACCTCCCCACGAGCACTACATAAAACTAAAGCGTTTCGCTACATGAACAAGGTAATACGATTTTCACGCAATCTGCAGAACATGTAATGCCCGATTTTCGCAAATGAATGATTTAAAACAAATAGAAATACAGCACACATACCAGTGCAAAGTTAAATTTCCACTACTGTAGCAGCAGTTCTCGTATTACAAACTGATGCACTGCATATTCGAAAAGCTTTTATAAAATGGAGATCATGTAAAATATTTCAATGTGAGTGAGCAAAACGTATATTATTTATTTGGTAAAAATGCCTAAAGTAATGTAAAAGGAGTTGCAATTTTCACCTTAAGTATCAACGAGGAATGGGGAGTTTGGTAATAAAAGAGACCCAGCGTGGTAGCACTTTAATTTCATGATTGGCTTTTCAAAAATTATTTGTTATAATTGTGTTGTTTTCTTTTAGTCTGAAAATGCAGTAAACCAGCAATTTTATCAGGACAAACAAAATATTGCCATTTTAATTGTACTTATGCAACCATTCATTTCATGCTACATTCAACCATTTGACATGTCCATGCCGTCCCTATTCATCTTTTAGTAGGTTTCCTGAATGACAGACAAACTTAATTAGAGTTGTTCCATGCTTATTACTTTTAAATGACTATAAAGCTGACTTGGTTTTACATGAATTTGCAATGAAAGTGATTCATGTTTATAAGGTTGCTTCATCGGGACAAAAGAGGTATATTGGGGCGAAGTGATACTAATTGATTTTTACATTGCGTGATGTGTGATTTTCACTTGTGGTTACTTCACTGCTTGCGTGCTGCAGAGAAATGGATTCATACCATAAAAATGTAGTAACCGTAAAGTTTTTATTCATAGAAATCTAAGCATATTAGTTGGACAGGGTGACCTTCTAACTTTCATACTGTATATGGGATAGTAAATTATATGATTTTTGGAATAGGTAGGAATATTTTTCAAGTATTATTTTTATTGAGCACACAATAATAATCAGTATAACAAGTTTAACATGTATATTAAGTAATTAATTTTTTATAAAGCTTTTTTTAAATTTTCTTAAATTTTAGTATGGCGAGTACGAACGAGATGCTACTGAGGGAGTGTATGATGAGCCTCCGGCATAAGAAGATGGGTTGGAATAGATTGGGGAGGGAGCGTAGATGTTTCCTGGAGTGTAAGCTGGACGAGGGGCCGATGGGTAGTTGGGGTAGGATGGTGGATTCTCGACCATGGCAGGAAGCATGGGGTTGTAGTAAGCACCAAGTTGGAAGGCGAAGGGTCCTACCATTGGGGCGGAAGGTGCAGCAGGAGGTGAAGATCCGTGAATGGCGGGGGCAGGCCAGCCTAGGTGCGGAATCTAAAAATAAATTAAATTGAAGTTTTATTTCAAAAGCTTTATCATAAAAATAATATCAAGATACTCAAAATTAGCACTAGCACAGTACCGGTGTAGTTTCCTCCTCGTGCCACCAACGCTTTGAGATCTTCTTGGTTTCGCCTTCATCCTCATCTGAAGCTACCACCGGGGTCGCATCCTCTTCCTTTTTCTTCATTGCCTCAGCGAGGACAACAGAAACGGGGATGGGAATAGCACCCTGGGGAAACTGGGCCACTTGGGGAGGTACTGATCGCACAACCACTTTTCCCTCGTTATCTCCTGCAGGTAGTGGGGAGGCGACTGCGAGTGCCACTGCGGCGAGGACCTGTTTAAAACGCAACAAAATATTTTATTGTCAAAATGCACGGTGTGCAATAACGTTACAGATCGGGAATATAATTTTCGGAGTTTTTTTACTTACACAAATTGCAATTGGGTTCATGATGCTGACTTTGCTGAATCCGAATCCGAACACTCTTCAAATTGATACTTTGAAGCTCTTGCTACTCTTGCTACTTTTGCTTTGAATGAAATCGAAAGTGTGAATGGATGCCTTCCTGGAGATCTGCATCGAGTTTATATACAAATCTTCATACCACACGGAACCTATCTTGTGGGTCTCAAGAAAAAAGCGGATGCCACCCAATTCACTGTTTAGTTTTGGTTGTTATTCTTTGAGTCAAGGCGTTTGTACTAACATCTTTATGGGTTTTAAGGGATTTACCAAAAAAGAACCCAAAAGTAATGGGTAGAGTATGAGTAATTCCACAGATCTACTGTTTGTCAATAAACAGTATTACTGACCTTTGATACAAAAGTAGGACAAGGTCATTTAAATTTGGGATTTCCTTAAGCTTAAGTGCAAACCCGGATAAATTGTCTCTGGAACGAGACTTGATGCTAAAAATTGTGTTAATTTACTTGGATTCTTTAACTGCACATGTAATATTTTCATGATTGGTCTCTCACAAATGCATCTGTGCGTCCTTTTGCTTTCGTTCGAACCCAAAATGAAGTAGCATGCATGTAGCTGATATTTCAAGCTCAACAAATTACAATGAACCCTTTCTGGTATCCTTGTCCCTGAATAGTGCATTCTTGTCCGATGCAGATGGTTACAAAAAGAACAGGAAATAGAAACAATATCAATGTATCCCTACCGTATCAACTTTATTATGATTTTGCGAACAATTAAATTACAATGCACAAATACAAAAGAAAAAAATCTCTGTCAATTAAATTCCATCTTTGAATGTCACTTTTAAAGTGACTCCAATGTTTTCTTTTCATCATACCCGTGAATTAACTTAACCAACAACCTGACATCTATCACAAAAAAATAAAATGCTGACGATTAGGCAGATATACTATCAAATATGCTATTACGTAGTCTTTATACTGTTAACTGTTAAATATAAAATCTAAATATTCTCTATATTAAAAATCGGGATGTACAAAAACATTATTTTTAATGCTGCCCAATCAAATATAAAGCAGCAATAAAACAGATTACAAGTTGTGACTATTTTCTAAAAAATAAATTAAAGCGCGCAGTACTTATAATAACATTGCCATTTACACTAAACAGCAAAAAAGGCGATTTTTAAAACTTCTAAGCAAAAAATCATTTTGTTGAACTTACGGTCGCGTTAAAAAGTTAGAGCGTTTCCAAAAAACGATAAAAATTAGCAGCCTTTCTCAAAGGACTAAAATTATACAACCGTCAAAAGTGGAAGTTAAAGAGATATAACGTACATTATGGAAGAAGTCAAAATTGTCCTTCCACAAAGCAGAGTATAATGGAACAACTTTGTTTTAACCTAGTAAGCAATATACAGAGACATATAGACATTAGAGATCTTACACTTTACTCTAATAATCATGTTCAGGTAGAACTTTTCATAGTATACAAAAAATGGTGGAGCCCACCTTTTGAAATGATAATTTAGTAAATCCGCCTCTTGAAAACATTAAAAAAGTCAAGTGTGACAGACAAAGGTTTAGAGGCAGAGCTTCAGAGCTTGAACACTGAATTTGAATACAAGTGAAAACAACTTGACAAGAAGGGAATATAGGTCTAGGTAGGTATTAGAGTTTTTGGCACAATTTCAAAACTTGAGACAGCGACACCTTCTCTATATCTGATATATAGAGAAAGAATTATAAATACTTAAGGTTGTCTATATGGTTCTTCCTCAAAAGCTTCAAGGTGGATACACTCCCATTAAATGCGACATTATGTTCTCTTAAAATATATAATCATATACATCTCGTCAAAAGATTTTTTGAGATCCACCTTCAGATTTCGGTAAACTTAACAGCACCAAAAAGATCATGTATAATTTTTTATACTCATCGCTATCTATTAATCTTATGTATTAATAATTCATTCATAGAAGCTCTTTTCATTTCTTTGAAAAAGAAAAGGGGCTTCCAAAAAACTTGTAACACGGGTCAAGAAACAACATTTTAAAAAGTTTTTGAACTAGAAAAGGTAAATCAACTTGATTGTTTTTTTAATCCGTTGTGTGTGGATTGGTATACGAGAATCCTTCGAATTGGGTCTGGTCCATTGAACGGAGTATCTCTTTGTCCACCGGCGTTAGTCTGGCTGCTTCCTTTGTAAACGTAGTGTCAAAATACTGAACATCCAAAGAATGTTTCTAGAAAGATGCAAAATAGTTTTTAGGTTAAGAACATCTCATTTGCGTAAGAGGACGCAATTTATCTCCTCTTTTGACTCCTACAGACTACAGAGCATCTTTATTTGTATGAAAGTTAAACAAACATTTGGATCATTATGCGATGTACGAAATCAGAAAAAGGAAAATAGTACAGCGACAAACTTAAGACAACTTCCTCTCTAGTACACACTGTTATTGCACATTACCAATTTTCACATAATCTAACTGACATAACCTAAACTGCTCGTAAAAATAACAATGAAGTTATAACGGTACTCATTTATGTACTTATACTGTACTTTCCTTTTTTTCTATAACCACATCGCACATAATAAGCCAAACATTGAAAATTACTTACAAGTTTTGGTTTATATGGCGGCTCAAGCTCTCGTCTTTCCAAACGTTCCCAGTCGATAGGTTGGAAGAATTGCTGCTCTTTCACATCCCCGTGAACGCAGCCCACTGTTCCTAACCGTTTGGAAGCGTCCTTTTCCAACAGCTGTAACGAACATGATTATCATCATCAAAAAATAGGCACATGAATTATAAATACTATCATACCATAATTCATTTAATGTATATAGAGATACATGCCAGCAATTAGGGTTTATGTGGTGTTTTTATAAAATATTTGTAGAGAAACGTCATGGGGTTCAAAATAACATTTTTGATGCAATGCAATAGGCATAATTTCGAAAGAGAAAATCTTTCAGAACTTACGAGCTCAAGTAGACGTTTTGATTCCTTGCTGAGGAACCGGGGGTAATGAACTGGTTCGTTACAAATAGACCAAAACAGTTCATCTTCATCGTGCCCACTGAAAGGGGACTGTCCGATAAGCATTTCGTACATGAGCACTCCAAAAGCCCACCAGTCTACGCATTGGTTGTACCTTAATCCTCTTATGATCTCTATTAATTATTATAAGAATGATAATTATAATCATAATAGCTAATAATAATTTGTATAAAATATTATAATTGAAATCGCGAACCGGGTGACATGTAATCTGGAGTGCCGCAAAACGTATCCGCCATACGATCCAGGTAAATTTGCAATTTGCACATGCCAAAGTCGGCTATCCGAATATGGCCCTCGTAGTCAAGTAGAATGTTGTCCAATTTCAGGTCCCTTCGAAATGAAAGAAATACTTAGCAATTCTGCCAACTGCGTAATTTACAAATTGCTAGTGACACCGCAGGAATTCCATCATAATTCGTATGCAAAATGCAATTCTTTCTTTCTGACAGCATGACAAGGTCTCATTTTCTTTTCTTTTGCAGATTCATTAGGGCCATTATTACGCGACTGCGCTCTTGCTCCAAATTATATTGACATTTGTGTTCTGTTTAGAGAATCAGTACACAGACTACAGACAGCAAACAAAAGCCTTCCAACAACTCAAGAAATCATTCATCATTTTGATTTGTGCTGTCATAAATTGGAAACGCAAAAGAAGAATGGAAACATGGGAAAGCTGTAAAGAAAATGCATCATAGAGTTTAAATCTACGATCTTGACTTACTTCCCTAGAAAGATAAGTCATAAGTAGGCAGTTAGCTCTGTTTCTTCTGATGAAAGGTTCTGTTTGTTTTCGGCCAAGTCAGTAGACATTGTGTACAAACATTATGTAGCATTGATTACCGTACTAAAAGTGAAGTTTTACATCATCGCGTTATATAATCTGCAGGAAGCCATCTGCAAAATCTGCATCCTAGTTTTTGAAAACGAGGGTAAAAGCTCATAAGCCAAGAGACTATAAACTTTGGCCAAAATGATCGTCAAAACGTATTATTAGCATTATGCAGTCAATCGGACGATTGAGGGCAATGAGTTAAACTTGTCAGTGACACGTCACATGCGCTCATTTGCAATTTTCAATTTTGTTCTGATTCCAAAAATGTTTTATCCCCTGACGAACATTTTAGGAAAATATATGATAAGTGGCAATAGTAAATATGACTTGTCATAATACCTGTATATGACCCCTCTCTTGTGGAGGAATTTTAGTCCTGACACGATTTCAGCCCCGTAAAATCTCGCCCTTTCCTCAGCAAATCGGCCAGACTGTTGAATGTGAAACATTAAATCCCCTCCGTTCAGGTATTCCATAACGAAAAATAGATGCGACTGAAAAAAGAATAACACGCCAAGAAGATACATTTTCAATTAGGTAATTAAATTTTTGTTTTCATTTCAAAGATGCATGTAAGATAACAAAAACCCAAATTATGTGTGATGGGATCATTACACTTTAGCTAAAATGCTTTCTCGCCAGTAAATAAACACATAAATTTCCGAGTTTGTATTAGACACATTCTTCAATTTCACGGTTGTTTACAAACTACAGCATAAAAGAAGGAAATGTATGTAGATGGAAATTGATGCTGATATGTGAGGACAAATGAAATTAGGAATAGAAATTACAACTTGTGATGTGTTATCTGAAATTACGACAATAATTCGACTCTTGATTGTAAATTCGTAAAGTCAGCAAGTGTGGCTTATGGATTTGCTTAAAGGAGACCCGTGTAGCAAAATGTTATTAAACCGGAAGACAAGATTTTGGTCTCATCCATTCTAAGTGAACGCTTTGATGAAAGGACAAACTTTAAAAGAAAGTTGAAATGAAAGAAACCATTGTTTCAAATTTGCGAAAATGTAAGTCAACTTTTGATTTTTATCATTTAACGAAAGCCTGTGTTGGTGCCAGTAGTGCCAAATGCAGGTCAAGACAAAAATAGGAGCGAAAGTTCTTTTAAATCTAAATTTTCGTACTGAGCATGAAATGAATTCGCATGAATTGCTAAATTTCTAAAGTGTAGGTAGTGCGGAATTTATAACGTTTCCCACATTTCAATTTCCAACCAAGTTGCAATAAAGTAAAGAGCAAATCTGATAAAATTCACCTTGATACATTTTTGAAAAGTGTGTGGTAAAGAGACGATTTAAAATTGTAAATTCCAAAAATACCTTCTTACCAGGAAAAAATTTCACCTTTTTACGTGTCATATACTTCAAAGATTAGTTCAGGGAAAAATATTTTCCTTCAACTTCCGTGCACCGAAAAGTACAACGCAAACCTTAGTCGATTTCAAACGGTGCGTGTATTTAAACCATTAAAGCTTTTTCCTTTCATGACTTTGAATAAGTAACATTAGCATTCTGTTCATATTGCCCCGTCTCTTAAAATGAATTATTGCAAGTCATTACAAAAACGAAGTTTTCTCAAGTTTTCTGTGTAGTAAATTAAATTGGCTCTCAATAATTCCTGATCTTTCCCTGTCCTCCCAAAAATGTGGGTCAATAGGTTCATTTGTACTTCACTTGGCGTCAGCAGATCTCCATAAAAATGGAAGCAGCTTACGCATTCAGCACAACAAACAATGACGAATCAGTGAGAATAGAATGAACAGAAAACTGCAACACATTTCATTTTGAAATGGAAACCAAATGATCAAAGTTGTCCTATTGCGTAGGTTTTTCAATCTGTTTCTACAAAATTCTCTCTAGCTTCTTAATATTTTCCCAGAATGTAGCCGCAACCACATTTCGTTTTGTTTACCTTAAAAATAAACTCATTTGTTTTTTAGCAATTTGTGATGACGGGGATAGCTTCATATTGTCTACTTTTATCGTTTAAATAGACACGTCCCCCATTTTTACTTTTACTACAACAAAATACAATGAAAATCCTAATTATAGGTTTGCATCCTTTATATTTCTCCGCAACAAAATTATAAGCAATCTATTTATAGCCACTTGTTGGCATCCATTTTCTTTTCTCCTCGCCACACCGCTTCGAAACTGTTTTTACTGGCACTAATGCTATAACTTTTTGCACTGGCATTCAGACAACTGAAATCCGTTTAAACCCATTATGCTAAAAAACCGTGAATTTTCTTTCTTTCTATATAGCCATTAGATGATGATGATGCCACACACGTAGAACCATCTTTTATTATGCCTGTACACAAAATGTCAAGCCTAATGGCAGGAAAACTGCATTTGAAAAAAGCAGTGACCCTGACAAAAATATAATTGAAATGATGATCGTTTGTGGTGCAGTACAGAGGATGCATATGTTAACCAAGTGAGGTGACCTTTGATTTGCTTACCTCTGTTTGAAACGTGCAGAATAAGTGGCACAGATACGGATGTTTTGATCCCATCAACAGAACCTTCCGCTCGATCATGGTGCACTCCACGTCGTCATCTTCGAGGACAACATCTTTCTTTAGACATTTTATGGCAAAGTAGGAGTCGGATCCTTTCAGCTCCGCCAACAAAACCTGACAATAGAATGCGTACCGTTTTGTAATTTAAGGAAATCGATGTTGCCCTAGTCAGTCAGTGCGTGCGTCATTTTGCCGTAAATTAATTGCATACCTTTCCAAAGCTGCCTTTCCCCAAAACTTTCAAAAACTGGAAATCCTCAATTTCATATTTTCTATACTTTGGTCGAGTCTTTGCCGGACATATTTTATCCAGGGTAATGCGGTCTTCGTCAGAATCGTCATCAATGGGAGGTGATGGGGCACGTCGGGAGGAGGAACCGGAGCCTGCGCCTGACGTGCTACTTGTACTACTGCCACTTTCTGTTATTTCAAAAGCAAAATCCAAAGTATAATGTCAGGTTTCTTTGAATGAGACCATGAATAAAGCCATCACAATAAAAGTATGCACAAAAATCATCATTCATCAAGCAATTCAACCTTTTAACTTTAAGTGTTTTCATAGCTAACGATGTTCCTTATCACTTTTTTTCACAATGAACAGATAAACTGTAGTATACCTTTCTTAAGGGCGCTAAGGGCTTCTGCTAGGAGCTTTTGATTGACCCCGCAAAGGTTAGGCATGAAGATTTCACATTTATGGTGGCAGTTCACATTACAGACTGGAGGAAATAATTTTGAGAGTGAAAAACATGCCTTTTAAACGAAGAAATGTGTAGAAATAGGAATCGAATTGGATCTTTGTTACTTGAGTCAAAAGATATTTACAAAAATGCTACAATTTTTCAATTGTTTGTAAATGTTCCTTCCTATTTATATACATGATTTACAAAGTGATAAAATGTGCAAGTATCTACCTAAATGCATTTCGGATGTGCATATTCTGTTTACAGTCAACTACCCATCCATTAGTCACGACATAATTAACGCAAAATGCATAAAAATGTATGCGCTATTAATTCTCAGTTGTAGAATGATTATCGTTTACGTGAAAATTTATGGGGAAGCAAAAAGGGAAATTTAGATTTTTACATTCCAAGCTAATTAGTTTTAGCAAAAAACGTCACAACGCTTGTTAGTGTCATACAAACATTAAAAGATAATTAAAGCATAATCTATTTACACAAGTTATTTGTATATTCAAAAATGGAAAAATGTATTAAATCGTGCCTGATTTTGCTGTGAGCGTAGACGAGCCACTGCTACTAATACTTGATTCTGACGAACGTCGAGGCGTTCCTCGTTTCAATGATTTTCGAATTAAACTTTGCAAAATGGGATTGGCAAGAGTCGCAGGAATAGCAGTACTGTTATCGACAGTGCTTTCATTATGGGCAACTGTGTTGGTGGTGGCATCATCATTTGATTTTTGAGCTTCTGGTGCAGCAGCGATGGTGGAAAGATTCTCGGAAGTCGTTGCGGTGGAAAGATTGCCAAGTTTATTCATCTGTGTAGCGAGATCAGGAAGATCTGTGGGAATAACGGGATCGCTTTTTTCTTTCTCCGGGCCATTAGTTGTCGTTTCTGTGTTGCAGCCAAGATTTTCCACCTTGGCGGACGGTTCTGTAGCACCTTCCTTCTGCTGCGTAGCAGTAGTATCATTAGCTTGAGGTGACTTTGGAGCTTGTTGCTGTTTACCCGGCGGTTTTGCACCAGCACCTTTACCCTTTGGGGATGATGGAGGAGTTGGTGACAAATGACCATTTGGGAGGGATTTTTCTTTTGGTGGAGTAGCCGGTGAAGCTTCGACTTCTTTCTTTTCTGCAGTTTTTATTTCTTGAGTAGGCTTTGATGTTTGAATTGCGTCTTTTTCAATTGCTGCTTCTGGTTTTTTGTTGGTTTCTGGTGGTAATTTTGGCGATGGAGGTGGACTTTTGATTCCTAGCTTTTCTTTCAACTCCAACGGGGTAACCTTTTGTTTAACGCCAAATGGAGGAGATTTTATTCCAGCCTTCTGCTTTTCTTCAGGAGTTTTTGCTTTTGGCGACGCAGGTGCGCTTTTTAGTTCAGGGATCTTTTCTTGTGGTTTCTCTTTCTGCGTTGGAGACTCTACTTTCTTTTGTTCTGGCTTTGACTCAGGAACAACTTGTTCCACCATCTTTTGTTCTTTCTTTTCTTCCTTGTCCTTTAGAACAGTACTCGGTTCTGGCTTTTCCGGCTTCTTTATCTCAGTCTTGGGAGAAATCCCTTTGTCATCACACTTAATCTCTGCTTTAGTCTCCAAAGGTTCAACTTTCTTCTTTGGCTTCTCTGGTTTGTTCTTCTCTTCAACTCTCACCGGAGTCAAATCCTGCTTTGCCAATGATTCATTATCTGCATCTGGACTGACTTTCTTTATATTATTATCGGGCAATGCAGGGGATTTGGTTTCTACCTGCTTTACTTTCACCTTCTGGTCCACCGGTTCATCCGTCTTTTTGATGGGCTTCAGATTCTCCTCCTTGGGTGCTGCATTCTCCTTCTTGTTAACATTTGCCACCTCTTTCTTTGGCACCAACACGGGCTCTTTTGTTGTAGTTATCTCAAATTTTTCCTGCTTATCCTGAACCTTGACATCGGGTACTGGTTCAACTGGTTTCTTATCCGCTTCAACTACAGCTTTGCTTTCAGTTACCTTTGGTTCCACATCTTTTGTTGGCTTTTCTGTCACTATTACCACTGGGGGTTTAGCAGTCTGAGCTGCGGCAGCAGCTTTTTGAGCCACCGTATTTTCCTGCTTTACAAATGGTTTCTTGGCTGCAACTCCTGCAGCAGTGCCTTTATTTTCGGCAACCTTTTTATCATCATTTGCATCAAATGACGCCGACTTGTTGTCCACCTTCAGCTTAGGTTTCAACCCATCCAACGAAGTGGATTTGTTATCCAACGCCAACTTTGGTTTCAGCTTTGCCACAGCAGGCAAAACTTTCTCATTCTCATTATTAGGAACCGCTCCCTTTCCACGTGTATTTTTTGCTTCTTCATTAGCCACAACCTTTTTCTCAATTTCCAATTTTTCATCGGACTTTTCATTGTCAGGCTTATCATTTTTCACAGGAGACGCTGCTGCTGTTGTTGTTGTTTGCTGCTTTGCTTCATTAGCGCTTCCATCATTACCCAATATTTTAGGATCCTTAGTTGCATCTTTCTTTTCCTCTGCAACTTTCAGTGGCACGGCTGGGGTCACAGCTGCCGCAACCGATGATTCGGGCACTACCGGCTTATTACTATTAGCCACCGTTGTACTATTATTATTTCCGTTGACTTTGTTTGGTTTCACCTCACCAGGTTTTTTACCTGGCAATGTCCCAACAGCACCCGCAGTAGCGGCTGTTGCCACATTTGTCAATTTATTAGGCAGTTTAGCATTCAATTTATTTGGTGCGGGAATTTGATTTGGTTTCGCCTGAAAATTATTTTTGAGAAATGGACTTCCAACTAGTAGGCCATTAACTTTCCCAATGCTCTTTTTCTTGGGGTTTTTGGCCGCTTCTATTTCCTCTTCCGTAGGACTTTCCAAAATGGAATCGGAATCCTTCGGAGGGATTACCAAAGGTTGAAGTATATTTCCAGGTACTCGTTTAGCTGGTGGGTCTCCAACTTTCTTGACATACTTCTTTTTCTTACCAGAAGTGTTTGTGGAACCGGGCAGAGAGGGTGGAGTAGGTTTGCCATCTTCGGACAACTCTTCTGTTGGTTCCAGAAGAGCCGAAGGTTTGCCATCAACATCACAGAGTTTATCACTGAGCAAGTTTGCAGGTATTTCCAAATCACTGGCAGAGGCAGAGCTCTTCCGCTGGTTTATTAGCCCAACTTTCTTTTGCGTGGCCCTAACAGCAGCTTTCACTGTTTGTCTTTGGGCCAGTATATTCT
The DNA here is from genome assembly GCA_029691765.1 of Entomobrya proxima. Lineage (NCBI taxonomy): Eukaryota > Metazoa > Arthropoda > Collembola > Entomobryomorpha > Entomobryidae > Entomobrya > Entomobrya proxima. Next base: position 10,972,394 of record CM056169.1, read on the forward strand.
TTTCAAATTGATCCTGATCTGCTAAAGCCTCGGGCGCTTCCACAATTTCAGGCTGTACCGTTGAGCTAGCCTCTTGCGGAAAGAAAAATCTCTTGGTTTGCTTTCTAGTCAACCTTTGATTCTGAATCCCTCCCGTGGCATCATCTTCTCCATCACAAGCCAAAGGAAGCTCTGGAGATTTTAGAGACGCCAAGGAAAGCTTTCTCGCTGCTTTGATTGTATTCTGGCGGTCAATGCTTATGCTTTCGTCATCCGAAGAGTCTCCACCCCCGTTACCCGTTACATCCGCTTTCTTTAGCGCCCTGGAAAATCTCCTGGCCATTTTCTTATCCAGTCGCGCCAGCCTCTCCTTATCCTTTTCTAGTTTCTCCGCTTCCGCTTTCAATTCTTCTGGTACTTCCGTTCCAGAGGGAGAAGCTTCAGCCAGTTTTTTCAGTCTCTCTTCTATCTCCTTCATTACTACAGCCTTCTGCGCTCGGATATCACTCAGCGTAGGTCGACGATAGCCTGAATACTTGTTCTTCTTAGAGTGCACCATATACTTTTCGCGGAACTTGTCTCCTGCGTTTCTCTCCTTTTTCATGATGGGTTTCCTAATCTCATCCTCATACCATTTTGCTAATTGCGTGTAGTCTTTTCTGGTCAGGTCTAAAGGTAAGTCATTTTCATTTTCAACTTTCTCCAATTTATCCTCATCTTTTGCTACAACCAACGGCAAAGTTGCATCCTCATTTAAATTTTCCTTTTCCTGAGGCTTCACATCCTCTACCGCCTTTGGAATTTCCTTTTGCTCAACTTCCGGCTGGGCTAAATATGGATTCTCCTTAAGCTTTTTAGTTTCCAGTCGAATGACCGTACGACCCCTTCGTATAGTCCCATATCCCTGACCATCGTTACTTGTCTTTCGCTGGATTTCCGCCGGCTTGGCTGTTTTCCGTGGAGTAGTCACATCAATATCCTCCGTAAACAAAGTCTTGACACCGGAAGATGTGTAAAAAGCAGGCCGATTATTAGCGTCCGAAGGAAGGGGTAAAACAGGAACATAGGTACGGGGTATACGTCTCTTATTCCCTGATCCCGAGGGTCCACTGGAATGTTCTGAAATGGTGGGCAAAGGCGAGTAATACGACTTTGGCCCTGAGCTTCCACTATAACCCCCGTAACTACCATAACTGCTCGAGGCAACTGCGTAAGGCGACACGTGCGAGTACGTGGGCAATGAAGGCATAGAATAACTGCTTAGTCCCAACAATCCTAAACTACTTGAACTGGTAGCCCCATACAGTGGGCTTCTTCCACTGGAGAAACCAGTGTGACCACCAAACATTGCCGAGCTAAAGCCCGGCATGTATGAAGTGGAGGGTATTGAGGAATAACCCAGTCCTGAGGATCCTGAGCCTCCTCCATAGCCCTTGGAGCTGCTCAAAGGATATGGCATACTTTCCAATACAAAAAGTTCAAAAAGTCAAAAGCTTAATAATAAAGCACTGGACAACACTTTAAGCGTCACATTTACAAAAGAGTCTTTACGAATTCTATCGTCACATAACTAGCGACACAGGTACAAAAACGCTGGGAAAACGGCAATAGTTTCGTTCATTTTTATTTCCCTTTACGTATCACAACACAAACACAGACGATAACAAACAGCTCTATTCCAAGCAATAAATTATTTTTATGATAATATCGTGTTGAGCTGAACTGAAATTAAATTTCAATTCTCGTTTTCGAAAAATGTTTTTCGTATGAATTTGGTATGTGTACGTGGTTGTTTGAATGATCTACTAGGACCGTTGTTCTAGGATAACTGCATCATGCACACTGTTCACAACTGAAATGGGAAAGTCCCACTGAAAATGATGAGCTAGCACCAGCCGCTTAATCCGAGGCTAGCTCATTTAAAAGAGCTGTAATATGAATAAATATGAGTGTTTGAAAACCAAAACCTCACTATAGTTAAGTAGTATAGTACTACTGGCATGCTACCAAAATGTCTGCGCGCATCTTCTCGTGGAACAACAACTGTTTTGCATCATCACTATAAGCTTATAATTTCCGAACAAGTTTCAAAGTGCGGTTTATAATACGTTAAGAGAAAAAAACGTGGAACTCTAGGTTCCATACGACGCATCAAACAGTTTGATTGTGTGATGTGCAGAGTGACGATGATTATGTTCCAATACAACTGGGTGCTATATACTCATACATCGTACTAGTGTTTCTGCCTTCCTGCACGCCACTTTGACTTTGGCGTTGCAAAAACATGCTACGTTAGAGATCACGGTTTTCGAGCTTGTGCACATGAACATCTTTTCATTTTACGTAAAAGTAAACGAAAAACAGCAGGAGTTTGGAACATTTTCAGTTTATGCATAAAAATTTTTAGACAAAATGGAAAAATATAATTTGGTTCTTCAAGAACTTTTTAGATGTTCTTTTCCTGCTTTTTTGTCACAATTGTGGACAAACAGGACACAACTGCAGGAAAAGTTGCTTAAAATGTTTTACAAAAATTAGCACTTTTCAAAGTTAATGATTTCATTTTGCACACAAGTTGCAATTTATTATGCATGTCGAGAATATTCTCGTTCTGCTGCTGTTCTCCACAACCTTGTCTGCCTGTCCACTAGCAGCAAAAAGTCAAAGTCAAGCAAAACACGCCAATTACTTTGCGCAATTGTTTATAACAACTTAATTTTCTGAAAACACGTGTAAACAGGGATGTTCGAAAATGAGGAAAAGGTTACTTTGAAAAATATGAGTTCAGGCATGATGACGATGTGGGAATTTTCCTTCAACCCTTTGCCCTTTCCCGCTGTGTCGACACGTAAACAAGCAGTTACTCTACCCATTTGCGTAAGACCATCCACGTATTATTTTGATTATTTACTCAAGTTGTGTCAGCACTCGTCAGATAATAAAATGTTCCTAGTTCTGGTTTCAGAAAGTTAACAGACGTCAGCTCAACTATCAATTATACTTTGGTAAACATTTTGCTCATGACACACCCTCCCTACAAAATGTTATTCCATTTTCAATGTTAAAATGGCTGTCTGTTGCAGTTGACACTTGACATATATTACAACAATGAAAGGTAGTCTCGAGAGGATCTTCACTTTCATTGTTGTTGGTATTGTGAATGAATTTGCTGGAAAGGTATAAATAGTGACAAAAAGAGAAATGCAGTCATCGTCCACATGAAAAGTTTGAAATAAAATCTGTCACCAGGAAAGTTGTCCTGTATCTCTCTCCGTCATCATTCGTCTGAGTAATTATTGTTATCATACGGCGATGATGATTCATATGTCAAAAATAAAATTTTACATCTTGTCATATGATTTTTTGGAAAGATCTTGTCTGTCATAACCGTTAGCTAACTTAGCATTCACGGTACTTTACTTTACAATTTTCCCTTTCCGGAATCTTCTTTAATTCCATTAACGCAAAGGACATGCACACGCTCATGTAAATTACAACCCGCTTATGCGCTAGTAGAAAGTGTTGGGTGATAATTAACTTATTTACAATTTCGTTTATGAATCATCATTTCATTCTATTTCTATTTACACAGCATTTAAAATATGAAGAGCCACTAGCAATCTTCTTAAACAAACTTTTCAAGTGCTGTAATAATTTATGGCACTTGCCCCAAGTTTCTTATATTTTTGTGAAATAATGGACAGTGTCAGTTAACACACAACTTTTAGAGAAATAGCAAAAAAAAAACTTACTACTTGAAAATATAAATATTAAAAAATCATCCGATGGTGCAGAAACAGCTATAAGAAAGGTGGTGGAGCGCTGCCAGCAGAAAGTATAGACATTTTGCTATAAAAATTGGTTTCCTATAAGCCATCACATTACTTTTTGGTAGTAGGCGACAAGAAAACGATTCCACGATAGGCTTTTCACTTGGCATTGTCGGAGGTGCTATACAGCCTACTCCCAAACATGCATCACTAACTCTCTGCTGAAAACATTCGTTTTAACAGATTTACAATGATAATATAAATTTAGTGGTCCATTATTACTTCGATGCTTTACTTTGTTACAACAGCCACCTTAACATTGAACACTATTTAGTATTATAAATCTATAGGACATGATGGGAGGATGATGATAACGATCCTTAAGCCATGCCGTTTGTCGAGAACGGAGGCCAAGTTTAAAGACCAAAGCCTCTTCACAAATCACACAAAATATCGCTAAAAATAAAATGGTTAGGTAAGACTAGTTGTGGTGAGCTATATTTAGAGCAATAGAGTTCCATAACAAAAAGGACTAATATATTTTTGAAGAATTCTCCAAAGCACGTGCATTTTTAAAACAAACTGATTATATAATAGTGTCATCGGAGTGTAAAGAGGTTTAAATGAGCCGTGCTCTTTGCTGGTTTAGAGATAAAAAGGAAATGTGAAATAATGAATGCGATCGATTACGATACAATCTTGGGCAAATAAATTATATTGTTCGTGGCTAATGAATCATGTCAAACCAGGAAGCACCACAAAAAGTACAAATTTCAAATAAATTTCAATTTGTGCATATAAAGTTTTTTTGCTTTCATAACTGTATGCATGCTATATAATATTATGTATCTTTTGAGTTTAAGTGGAATTGACAAAGAGAGAATCATGTCACTTTTCAGTAAGAACAACGACCGTGCCTTCCTCATAAATAAATCGTGCAGCTCAAATAAAAGACTAGTTTTGCTTATGCAAACAAATTAGCAATAATGTGACAAGTACACAGTCAAGCAGAAAGACTTGACTCTTTGACTTGTACTTTGTACTTGTGTGTGTGATTTTCTCCATTCTTCCCCACCAAACCCAACATAATAATTTGCCATCAGGCTATATTAAATTTTCACAGATTCTCAAAGCAAAATTCCTTCCATCAACTAGATTTTTTACTAGTTGTCACTTGGAACGCGTAACTCCAAAACGGTAACGGTAACAAAAAATGTGTGCTCTACACTTCCTATTCCATGTATACGTATACTCCTGATAAAAAAAACCGAAAGAAGAACGATACGAAAAGGAATTTGAAAGACAAAAAACTAAAATGTCAGAAAAAAGCGTGTGATGCGAGACATGTCGTGTTTGGCTCCGTGACAGAGCTCATAATATTTATGGAGTTAATTCTAGCGTATTTTAAACTAGTAAGTAGTTAGAGTTTACATTGCTGTGAGGCTTTTTTGTGTGTGGTTTGGCATTCTTCACACACACATAATACACTCCATGAGGACGATGAGGATGAGGTTTGGAATGTCGATTGAATTTCTAGAGTGTGCGTTCCTTTGTACAAGTTATGAGCATTCAATATATTGTGTTAAAAGAGAAAATTCATGAACACCAAATATTATATGTAATTGGAGATGAACACAAGGAAGAGCGTCAACGGCAATGATGATGAAAATGCAAGCAAAGCGGAACATTACGCTAGGAAAAACATTTCATGGGAATGCAAACATTTTTGGGTTTGTTTGTACAATTTTTTGCATAAAAAGTGACAGTTTGCGGAAGTTGGTCGAGGAGGGGAAATCGAGAAAGCTAAATGCTAAATATGGGTTATTCCAGAGAAGCTAAGGCCATTTTGGGAAGGGAAAGCTGTAGCAGGTGTAATTCTATGGATATACAGTTGTACCTGTATCCTGAAAGGTGACTGTTATGTAGAATATGTATTTTAATGGCGTAAGAGTCATACTTCACATAAAGGAATGTGATGAAACTACGACTAAACATTTGTAATGTTTATAGCTTATGGAAGATCCTATTCGATTCCAATTTCATCGCAACAAATTATTTTGTTTTTTAAAAAGTAATTAACATTTCCGTACTTACCTTCACATTTAAGACCTTGTTTCAAGAATCCGTACAGCATAGAGCCGCAATGATCACAAAAGGTTGGGGACATAAAATTGTGTACTTTGAAGCGGTGTGGAACATCAATTTTGAACCTTTCACGGAGATACTATAACGAAAAAATACTTAACTTAAGTTGGGAATGTTGGGAATCATTTTTCTAGACATCTTCAGTAAGAACTTACAACAGTGCTTTGAGATTCTTTCCCAGACCCGGGACACTTTCCTAGCAGCTTTAGATGACATCTTTTGTGCACCGACGTTTGGCATACTGAAAAGTAAAACGATCAAGGCGTCATCTCTTTGATTTTATAGTAACAGGATTTGAACTAAACTTTGAACAAAGACTTTTAAAATAGCGTCGGTAGCCAAAAAAATCATTGCATTCGCATAAGTTTTAAACTTTTGCATACAGCGGTACGTAATGGTGCTCCAAGAAACTAAATCAAAAGCTTCATGTGAACTCGGATTTTCGAAACACTATTTCAACTGATTTGAAGAGAGCAGCACTGTGCAGCCGACTCTCGAACAGTTCGAAAGTCCTCCATTTCTCATACAACTTGTCCCATATAGGTTTACATGTTTGATAACTTGCCACAATAAACACGCGTGGGTTGCACCCGTGAGACTCATTAGTCATTACTTCGATGCGTTCCAGAACATTAAAATGGGCTCATATTATGCTCAAGCAGACTTTAAGCTTGTATAAATGCAATTTGTTAAACTAATTAATTTGAGCTAATGACTAAATGAAGAAAATAAGAAATTGAAATCTTACGTTGACACTGATACCCCTGCTTTCCAAATCCCCACAGAAAGTCGTGGCAAAAGGCACAGAATGTAGGCTGTCGGAAAAACTTTGCCACAAATCTGTGTCCTTTCACTTCATGTACTTTCTGGTGCTTGATGGCGCCCCTTCTTCCAGCAATGTTGAAAAACACGTTACTACTCAAACTGCTGCTGGCACTGGGGATTGCGTTTGGCACAGCAGACGGCGGTGGGGGAGGGGGTGGCTCTCGACTGTTAAAGTCCTCTTCATCCAAATCTTTATAAGGAACGGGGAAATGCTTTGGTTAGGTGAACTGCAAAGAATTGCTACTTTACACCTATTGCTTACCTTCAATATCACGAAATCTCATTCCTGTGGAGGTGGACGTGGAGTTGGTTCGCGAGTTTGGTGTATGAGGATTTCTCACTCGAACCTGGAAATCAAAGGAAACTGTATAGCAAGTTTTGCACAATAAACAGAACATCTTTATAACTTATTATAACAGAAAGTTTTCCAAGAAAACCATACATAAAAACTTCATATAAATTCACAATTCACATAAATAAACTTATTGCACAAACAAACAGCAAGCATCACACTTACATCTACCAACGGATCGTTATCTTCAGCAATAGGTCGCGATTTAGCATTGGGACTGGAAGGACTCACGTTACCAGACGAGGAAGCAGCGTTATGAGGAGCAACACTACTTCCATGACTAGCTGCTTGCAGTGGGGGAAGAAGAGACTGTCCAGGAGTGTTATTCCACATCTTCCCATTGCCAAGCGGGCCAAAAGCATTCACAAAAAAGTCTTCCATTATAATACGGTTTAGACAAGTTAGAGGAAAAACACAACTTTCTCTCGGCACACTTAACTTGGAACAACGGGCAAAGTTTTCTTATCAAAATCAAACAGGTGGCATTACAAAATTATAACAATAAACCAAAACCCCAGGGACAACTTAACAAAAGAATGAAAACAAGACTTGCAGAGAAAAACATGAACACTCTCATAAAAACTAAAACGCAAAAGACTGCTCTCTGTTTATTTGAAAAGTTTTGCAAGAAACCGTATGTATAACTGCGGGACATAAAAATAAAACAAATGAACCAACTTTTTTTGTGGAATGAAAGCAACCTTCCAACAACTTAACTCTCTGCTGGGAGGCTTCTCTATCGTCAATATGTCCTCGCCTCTGACAGACTGAATGAAAACTTGTTGATGAAATGCTATATGAAGTCCCTATTAAATACTCATTTTTTCTCTTAGCAAGTCATTTTGGTTATTACATCGGCAGAACAAACAAGGACAATTAACTGTATATAGCTGGTTGTTACAAGCAAAACTCAGTCAGCCATGAAGGGGACCCGGCATCATATTCTGCAGAAATGGAACATAATGGAAAAAAATACTAGACTATGGTTTTAATGGAACAGAGGATAAATGTTAGTTTGTCAGATACAAATGTCTACTTTGCATTACACCCAATTAATAAAATTGTACGTGATGTTGCATTTCTAATGATAATGACAGACCAGGGCAGAGATTTATGCCTGAGAACTCACGAAGAATGGGATTTCTTGCATAATTAATATTAAAAATAGAAAGAATATTCTACTGTTTTAGCTTTTAATTAAGTGTGTTTTCTAAAAGCTTGTATTTTTTCTCCATATTCTGACCAAACTTGAAAAACTGACCTTAGATTACAGCAGCTAAGGCCATTATAATTGATTCAACTTGGGTGCTCACAAATGAATCAAATTCTCAATAGGTCATTCTTTTTGATTAGGATGCAAAATGGCAGAAAAGGATGAACTAATTACTAGACCAAAGCCAAAAGCACTGTGATTTCTTTTCTATGCATTTTTACATCCAAAAAATAGCTCAATGGATTCATGACCAGGGTTAATCATAACTTCTTGTCAGTCCTTTACACATTTAGTATCCGCCCCGCAAATTTCTGACGTTTTCTCGGTGACATGCTATTAATTAACCAAGTGAGTATGACAAAATAAAAAGACAAAAATCCAAAAAAAACCAGAGCTCTACCACTACACGCAACAACCCCTCTCATTCACTGTATCACTGTTCAGTGTGTGTTCACTGTGCACACAACCAAATAAATTATTATTTAACAACCGTTTTTATTACTGCTCTGATGAGTTTTATTGTTCCATAAATCTCTGCATTCCATTTCTAACGCTAATAAAAACAATTTGTTCCAGCGAAGGATTTCTGTAGTGTGTGTGTGGTTCAATCTTGAAAAGCGCGTTGTTCATATCGAGGCTTTTTTTCTGGCTCAGAGGAGGAACAATGATCTACTAGATAGACAGGCTAATTTGAGAGCTCAAAAAGAGACAGGATTTCTTTAGCCTGTTATAAGCAAATTAGAAGCGCTTTGTTCCAAATTATAAATGCACATAGTAATAAGTCAATCTAGGTATATACGCCATATCTAGTAATACAGAAAGAACGAGCTTCCATTATTATTATCCCGTTTTTTATTACCAACTATAAAATGAAAAATATTCAAAAAACTGTTGTGAGCCATTAAGGCAGAGACACAAAGCAAAAAAGTTTTAGCTTCCTCACTTTCTTTCTCTTGGAAATTCGGCTCTTGACTTTCTTTTCGGTACTAAATGCTCGTTTCATATACTCCGTTTTTCACTATTTATACACGGCACACTGCACACTACTACTTCTCTTCTGGTACACAAAGTCAAACATTATTATTACAAGACCACATGTGGCAACGACAATTTTACTGTTGTGTAGTAGCACGTGTCACTCAAACATAAAATTTTGCAGTGTATGTATTTCCATTTAAAAAACGACTGACGACCATCTTTTGACTGAGACACACAAGACAATGACATGCAATAAAAATCACAATAAATGCATACACAGACACAAGCAACTGAACTGACAACTAGTTCATCTGCTAAGATAATAAAAAAGTTTGGTGGACACTTTGGTTGGTCCTTTCTTTTTGCAGATTTTTTTGCAAGAAACATTATTTATTTATTTTGGTTTATACAAGCAGACAAAAATCTGAAAACCGTTTGTGCTACATGAAATGTGTGCTGCATACAAGATTGAAGATAATGCAAAATGAGATTTCAATTCAAAAGAGCACAACATTAAGAATTCCCTTCCTGCTGCAATAATGTAGGGAGCAGCAAGTTTAGTACATTAAAATGAATGACGTATTTTTCTACATTGTTTTATTGTCTGAGTTGAGTAAGACCATTGTATTGTGCCGTGAGTCATTTTAAAACGAAAAAAAAACAGGAATATTCATAAAGAGTACTGCGAGCTTCAGCTTACTTTGAATTAACGCTTGACTCGCAGCTTCTGGCTAGCCAAGATGAACAACTCAGAGATTCTTTTGTAACATGCGGACATGTCGTTGTGTTGTCATAAATAAAACGGCGATAATAAGGAAAAATTGCCACTGCATGCATCACAGAGATAAAAAGGCAGCATGTACATTATATTTTTGACAAAATTCAAGTGCAACGTCCTACACATTTTGGTGTATTATCGAAATTGGGGTGACTCTTTCTGCTCCTACCTAAATTAACGCCAGTGCCTACTACTTAACGAACATAGTCATTGTATCTTTAAAAAAAATAGGTTGGTTGATAATATGGGGATTCCCTAGTAAATTTCTGCTTGCGTATATACAAAGCAGGCCCACTTTTTGTCAGCTTCCTTCATCCGTAGTTCTTATTCATATTTAAAGTTAGTATTCATCATGACTCATGTAATTTATGCCAAGACCAAAATAAATATTATATGCTCTTCCGTTTTAGTATGCTCTAGTGATAATCAGTAGGTATTACTAAATATGCTTACCTTGTCCATTTTTTTCAATATCTTTATAGCTTTTTTGATACAAACGTATGAAAATTCCTGCAAAAACCGTTTGGGACTTTTGGGAGTCACTCACCACTCTCACTACTTTTCCAACAACACGCACACCAACCAACAACACCAACTTGTCAAAATAAAACCTGCCACTTCCTCTCCAAGTTTATTTTTATACACGCTCCATTTATACTGCCAGCAAAGCCGATTTCGAAAAAAAAATATCATATGCACTTGTTTCAAAGCTCAGTATAAACTATTGACAAGGAATAAGAAGACACGTGTGTCTAGTATTTCTCTGAGATATTGATACTTGATATAAAACAGTTAATAAACTGATGATGACGAATTGACTATGTCAAACTGTTTCAGCGGCTATATTGGCATTTGTAATATTATTTTTGTATTATAATATGCGCAATGTGCCGTTGGTGTAATGAACCTGCTCCAACATCAACTCCAACGGCACAACTACCACTAAAATCTTCACCCGTGTATGTCTTTGCTTATCCTCCACCACCACCGCCGCCGCCATATGCATACCACGCGTAAAAATAATGTAGTTCTCTCCTCCAACAAAATAAAATACTTTTTTTCTTTATATCTTTACGTTTTTTATCAAAACATTACAAGAAATCTCTGGCATCTGGCTCGATCTAATAAAAAAGCGTATTATAGAAATATGTGTGCAAAGCAACGAGGCAACCCTCCTGTCCTCCTCTAATAACATCTCGTCTCGCGTCTAGAATGGCTCCTTCCCGGAACTCAACTAAACTTGACTGTATCAAACACAACGGATGAAAATGATATTATCATCTCTGAATCTGAAGAAGAAGAAGATGAACAGAGAGAGAGGCAGCATCCATCCGCCACCAATTCCACCACTACTACCGCTTTTCTCTTGTGAGTTTGGCGAGAGTGAGTGTGTGTGCCTATGTGCCTTATTCTCACATTCTCACAAAACTCCCTTCATCTTAACAACAAAGCCAAAAAAGAGACATTTTGCCATTTTGCATAAACTTTAGTCTGCTACTTTAGTGCTACTTATTATACTTGACAGTAGTCAGATGTAGGCATTATCACACGTAAGTGTAATGAAGAACGGTAAAGATAAAGAGCATCATTTTTCAAACACCTTTTATTATATTCAATATTACGTACTTTCGCGTACCCCAAAACCTGAATAAAAGTGTCTTGGGAGAAATATTCAACTTTTTGAATAGCTTGATAAAAACAAAGGCCAACGTGCTATAAATACTCAGAAGAGAGATAAATTCCTCAGATTTTATAACATAAAGCGTGTGCATTTGCTTTTAAAAGATGTGTTATTAAAATGTGGATGGGATGCTCTCGCACTCCACTCCACTGACAGTAAGCAACTTTTGTTTTGAAGACAGATACACACTCACACATACGCATCAGTTTTTGTGCGGCCTCCCATTCTATTCAATTTAATGATTAAACAAGTTTAGCAAAAGTTTTCTTTTCAAGTGGAAACTTCATCATAAATTAATCACACACATAGGCACAAAGCAAGAAAAACCTCTTGTTAACGATCAGGACAAAGGGATTTTAATATAATTAACTTTCATTGATCCTCTCATAATATTCAATATTGTGAGCTGAAAAGATGTGCTCTGGGTGAAAAAAGAGTGTCTAGAAAACAAGATGCTCTTTTTCTCTTCTGTCTGTGTTCTGTATAGCTGCCTTCCTTCTTTACAATACCATCTTCTTCCAATAAATATTTTGGCTCGTTTTCTCTCCTCATCTAAAAAGCTGTCTTCTTTCTCCGGTAATTATTTTCTAGAAGAGATGCTGCGGTATAAGGTATAATGATAAGGTTATTTAATATATTTATCAGATTATAATGCAGAGATAGACAAAATCTATGGTCAAAAGAGGAGATTTTTTTCTAGTTTAGTGGTCCCCTGCTTCTTTTCCTTCACGTGGACTATGCTTCGCCTAATAATGTTATCAACCTTTTTAAGAAAAAGTCAATTATTTTATAAGGAGAAGGACTCTTTCTCTGAAGGAATATTATTAGCCCACAAAAACGGAACAATAACCAGATAATACGCTTTTCCCCATTCATACTTTGCTCATAATACTTTCTCAGATCAACTTTATATAAAATATTTTCTCTTGTTTGCTGCTAGTTCATTCATTCCACGCGTTCTCTCAGTTTCCCTCCTCCTTCCTGATAGAAGCTTTTCCAAAAACTATTTTCTTTGATGCAGGAACAACCAAACTAACAACTTTTTCCGGCTTTGACTTTGAGTTGCCTGTTCGGATTTTGATGTCGCCACGTAGTAATACTAGTATGCAGATGAGCTTCTTTTTACACTAATATTCCTTCATTTCCTTTTTTGCTTCTTTTCTGTGAAACTTCCTTTTTGTATGTCATGCATACGAAAACAAAGTAGAAGCTGGCAAAAAATAAATACTATTCAACTGCTATATAGAGCACACGTTTACGGACTGACAATTTATAAACATTTCTTTTTGAAGTAGAACTAAATAAAAACAACAGTAGCATCAACAAATATCTTCTTAGAAAAAATATATAATATATGGAACATGGCATATAAGCAAATAATCTTTTTTTGAGTCTCAAGAGCCATTATAAAAATACCTACGCAAGACATTTTTTCAAGAGAAAAATTGGAGAAACACGAAACTGTAATGTTGTTGCAGGGATTAAACATTATTTTCTAGACATATGGGTACATTTGCCATTTTACATGAAAAAATAGACACTTGCAGCAATAATATTTTTTGGTACAAATCAAATCCAATTTTTGCACGCTCACTCTCGTTTCCTTTTTCCGGTTCTGTTGATCGCATATATTATACAAGCGTTTTCTAGTTATAGTATCAATCAGATATTTGGTAACATGATAATATTGAAGATGCATATCTCTCTATTACAAAATATGATTATTAACTAGAAGATATTCAATCCATCAATAATAAATATGAATGTTTACTACTTTTCTCTGGTGTCTAGTAAGTCTGACTTTTTTATTATCCGCTTATATTCACTCTTTCAGGAAACAAAATCTGCTGAACTGGTATAATATGCTGTGATGATGATGTGAGTGAACCAAAAAGTAAAAGTGCCTCGTTGCTCGTGGCCTCGTGTTCTCATGTAGTAGTGTTATCATCATATCGTCGTATGATCCATGTTGCAAGCATAATTTTCTCCGAGATATTTTTTTTCGCCTGGTACAAAATCAGGAGCCAAGTAGAGCAAATAGTAGAAATAGCAAGTTGTATCGACATATTTTTATTTGCTTTTGGTGTGCATTAGTGTGCTTGGCTTATATACATAGAATATATATGCTCAATCCAGGAAGCAAAATACGATGAACTATTCCAGTTAATGTTTTTGCCAACCGGATGGATTGCATAAACGAGCAATTTATTCCATTTGAAATGTAGGTTGCACATTAATAATAAATGGGATAGGTGAATAATTGGATGGTGTCCACAAAGTAATCTGGCGAATGGTTTTGTGTTCAGGTGAAATATGCAAATAATCTCAGAAACTGTCCCATTCAACATGCTACCACCACCTATACATATTTTATAAATGCTAATGCGATGGTTTTCTGATATTCCTGATGATTTTGACTTTCTAAAGGTTTTCTTCTGGTTTTCAAGGAGCACATTTTCCTTGCTCTTCATCTTTCTTTACCCAGCTGCTTTCTATCAATCAACAATTGCCCGACCAGAGAAATGCTATTAGCTGAAAACCCTACTTAAGTATGTACTCCTGTCCTGTAGTCGTTTATATATTTTCTCTTCTTCTTGCAATATTGACAAAAAGCTGAACACAAAGTTATTTTCGAAGAAGGATCCTTGTCTTGTTTTTCAATCTCATCTCCCCGAGTTCCACATACCCCCTTCCTTCGTTCCTTGTCACAAAATAATCTCTCTCTTGGTTTTACCTTGTAAAACTGTTTGCAAGCATTAAAACTAGAATGTGGATTGAGAAAGGAGAGAGAGAGGATAACGAAAACGATTAGAAGACAAAGCCACGATGACTGAAATGAGTAAAACGTCAGTTATCTGTCTTCTTATCGTGTCTAGCTAGCTTCAGTCTGTAGCTGTGCTCGTTTTTAGCAATATTATTAAAATTAATCATTCATGCGATGAGGTTTTCCTCGTACATGTTTAAATAAAACCAACAACACACAGGCAAAATATTCTACCTCTAGGATTCATTACGTGTGTGTAACCTGTAGGTATTCATATTCCTCCCGTCCAGATTTACCACCTCACACTTTCCGCAGCATAGATTTTCATTGGATTCTAATTCCCCAACTGAAAATTTGCTATGATCCGTGTTCACCGTTTTGCACTGATCCTTCTCTCTCCCTTTCAGGTTTAGTTACTCATCCAAACCAGAGAATATAATATAGTGTGTAATCTACAATATTTGTCTCTTTTCTCTCCGGCAGCATAACGCTGCTGTTACATGGCATAATAATTTTTTGGTCGGGATCCATTTATCCTACATATTAAAAAGCAAGAGCGTGTTTCTGCAATTTCTGTAACGATATGTATAAGTTTTTTTGGAGAGTGAAGCGATGAGAATGAGATGAGACAATGTAGAAACACATCACAAATAATAATTGTCATCATCACTTTCATCTATTTACTGTATAGCCCAGAGAGTATTTATATAGCAGATCCATATTCCAATTCTGAAAATGAGCTACTCATTTCACTCGCTTTGTGCACACTCTCTGGGTTTTTTGCCTAGCATATTTTTTTCTTCTGGTAATATTGCAAAGTTGTCAGCGTCATCAGCAGAGCAGTAACATCCTTCTTCACTTTTCTCCTCCTTGTCCTTCAGTGCTGTGTCGCTTTGGTTGGGTTTGCCTGACAGACTCGCACTTGCACTCAGGGTGATTAACAAAAAATATTTTTCTGGTTCACCAGTTAATAATTAAAAAGTAGGAAAAGCGAGACCATATGCATATGCTCGTTGAGTTTAATTATTATTATTTATGCAGTACAAAAACTCCTCAGGCTTAAAACAAGAAATGTACTTGCCCCAAGAAATGTAAAAAATCGACTTCCAACAAGCATTATGTTTGCATTGCTATATAGGAAACAGCTATATATTTTGGAATTTGTTTACATTTATCTGGAAAAGCCTAATAAGATTATTTACACATGAACCCCTTCCAATCTGGAATTCGCAGAAAAAATTATCAAAAGTTGACATTCACAACTCTCGGAACTAAATCATCCGGTTATTTAGCAGTGGTACGCATTCTATGAATTTCATTGGAGTACATGCAGAGCAGACGGGATGCAGAGCGACACAGTCAAGTCGTGGCTTTATATATATGCTCTTTCAGCGTTACGTTTTTCTTTGAAAATCCTTTCAAAGACCTGACTATGCAAAAGGGTGTGTGTCCTAAAACAATACTGGTTTCCCCAAAACTTATACTGTACCATACAGGCATACACACACATTATGCTGAACATAATTGATCATGTTTTTTCTGCTGAATTTCTTGAAATCCCATTTTTAACGCTTATGGGTTTTGGAAAATTTGACAAAAACACGACATAATTTTTATGTGCTGCATACACAATAAAATAATCCTGAGAATGAACGTGACCCTTGAGAAAACAACAAAGGTAAGCACTTGATTTTCTGCGAACTGGAAAGCAAGCCGCTTGGTAAAAATGAGAGTAAATGAATTTGGGAGAGGCTCTTATAGCTTCACACTCTTTGAGCTTTAAAATGTCAGAATGTTGTGTAAAGTGAAAATCGCATTTTCTCAATATATTAGCAGTCAGGTATGAATTCCAATCATTATCATTTTCTGTTGAAAAACGACATTTGTCTGAGATAACTTTCACTTGAGGAAACAGACAAAAGTTGTAAACAAGTGTGTTCTCATCATATCAATTCATTTTCCAGAATTGCCAAAGTTTTCCTGATGATGGATTCTCTTAAAATATTGCACAAACTAATGCAGTATATCAATGGTAGACAAAGATAGAAAGAACATTTAGTTTTGTGGTGCCATCAATTTTCCATAAAATCCTAATACTTATCATATAACCAGTCCCAGTCATGTGCGGACTTTATAAAAGAGAAAACAGAGCAAGTACACACACATGCCAGCTTTCGTTTTAGACGAATATATTTCCACTCATCTCAATTCACTTAAAAAGTGGGGAGTGCTTCAACCACACCGCCAGTGCCATTTTTGCCATTGCAGATAGAAATAAATGTATGAAAAAACAAAATAAATATTTTTGTGAGCCAGCACCAGCAGTAAATCGTAAGTAGATTTAGATAACATGAACATTTTACGATCCTATGCAATATGCCATCATCATGAATGCCTACTAAAGAAAATAATATTTTTTGTGCTCACAAAGCTCACGCCTTTCATGTTAATAATTTCAATAACACACGTTATTATGAGAGTAATTTGCAGTTTTAGAATAAAAAAGCTATTCAACAAGGTAAAAAGTTAAAAGGGAAAATATGAATGAAAAAAATGCATGATTTTTCATTGCCAGTGTTGGTGTTACAATTGCAATATGAAAGGAAAGCACATATAAAGAGCGACAGTAACGATGATATATTCATAGCCCATCAGTATTTTTCCTCAAGCTTTCAATCCAGTTTTTTACAGTTGATGAATTTCAGGGAGAATGAAAAATGGTAGGGATGTGATGTGCGTGAAGCTATTCGTGTCGTGTCACTTTTTTCTCTGGTATTTTGCAAACAGTTCATATTATCTACACACACATTTTCATACTTTTTGGAACATTTCTGGCTTTTCTTTTCAGTGAAACTTTAAAAGAGAACAAGTTTGAAGTGCACATATGCTGCTGCCGAGAGCGGCTAGATGTTTGGCTTTTTAGAATGTGTGCTTGTCTGGTGGCTGTAGAGGAAAAGGCAATAATAAATGAGTCTTTTGCTATTTGTCGGCTGTTCCTTGCTACATTTCACTTTAGTTGTTAGTTTTAATGATAGATAGAGGGAAAATGACGGCAAATAGACGCGTCGTGCTTGGTATATATGGACGCTGCGTGTTTGTAGCAGCAGCGGAGACGACATACAATCTACGTCATTTCCTTACTACCTAATTGGAATGCTCATATTTTTGTTTCGTAATAAACGGAGACACTAGTATTACAGTCAACAGTCAGAAAAATGTTTTTGAAACTTGCAAATGGTATGCTTTTACATATTCCGATAGATTCATATCTTCTAAGATAACTTGAACAGGTGGAAAATGTTTTCTAAAACGATATCTGAGATGATTCATGGTTCATGAGTGTATACGCGATACTGTTTTTTCTTTGAAAAAACTTTATGATGACTTTTTCTAGAGCCGAAAGTACAGAATTTTACGATTGGTTTTTTAAATGCGCTGATGTAATGTCTACATCTGTCTGGGTACAATAAAGTATGCCGCCCTACAAAACTTGGACGAAAGTTATCAACTTTTTTATGTCGACTATTTCCTAACTTTATAATTTCTTAATTTATTAACTGTCTTCATAAAGCAAGTGTTAAAAGAGATTGCAATTGCTGTAATAAAAATTGCAAAAGCAAGAGAGCGTTAATTATGCAAACGGCACATGTTAAATACATGATCAAAATACTTTTTGAATCCTCAGAAAACACAACAAGGGCTACGGCATGTGTGCATTTAGTGCATACCTCGTAATTATGGCGCATCCTTGTTGACGGGTCTCCACTGTTCCTTTCACTCTGACTAGTACCTCCAGCTCTGCCACGTGCCGTGCCTGAGCTCTGAGAAGTCCGCTTACGCGCCGGGGATCCAGTGAACATCATCTTGAAGCCGGAGTTCTGGTTAAATGTATAATGCTACACAGACTTGAGATTCTTTTTTATTATATGGCTTTACACAAAAATCACAGCACAAATTGACACTTTTCCTTGAAACGTATCGATTTACAACAAGTTACAGTTTTTAGTGAAAGCAGAATAGAAAAAGATTAGGATGCAGATTGATTTATTTTGTTTCGTATAGCCAAATGGTAGTCTCGTGGTATTTTTTGTACTTTATAAATGAATGCTGATTTGCGAAGCAATTAAGTATAGAGCAATAAAACACAGAAGAAATTTGAACCTTTTAGATGAGAAATAAAAACAACTTTTTATACAGTTTGACCAATACTGTTAAACCATTTCTTAAGAAGACTACAACTTGACACACTTGACAAGAGAATTTTCTTACTTTCTCTGGAATTTATACAAGAGAAAGACGCACGAATAATTAACAAGCCTAAAAATCTTCTTGAAAGTTTGCTGACAGCAAGAAAAACTATGTTGCTTTCAAAGTTTTATTGGGCAAGCGTTAAAAATAGATGCACGTTCACATAGTTTATGAACAACATATTTTAATGGACCTTCCCACTGTTTTCTTAACAATTGACCACACGACAATTCCTGCGTCATACGCGTCAGTTCCTATTTTACAGAAGACTTTCTCCAGCACATGGTATACATACAAACACACGTTGCTTTCTCCCAAGCTTTCCTATTTCCTGGAATATGTCAGTCCCAACCGTTTCCCATGTCATTTTCATCTCCTTTGTTGCTTTTACACTCAAGTTTGCATGATATTACCAAGTGTGCTGGCTATGTAGTTGAGAATAAAAGTAGGCAAATGTGAAAGTGTGCCGAGGCTCATTCCCAAACAACTTTCTCTTCCAGTTATTATTATTGCTGTGTTCAACGTGACGTGAGCAATAAAATTTCCATTCAGTGTCACTCCCTTTCCCACATTCCATTTTTGTCTTCCGAAGACGCTTTCCGATACGTATGAATTTTCTGTTGGCTGTCAGAGGAAATATTATATGTGGTGAGTGTGTGCATTATTGACTGTCAACTGGTTACTACTTTCACGTTGATTGCAAATTAAATAATTTATCAAGAACACACACTGAGCTAACTCGTATTGGCTGTTGCATAATAATATAACTATTCAAACACTCAAGCAATTTGATCAATCATCGCTCAGCACTTTTTTCATTAAAATATCAATCTCTTCGATGTATATGGGATATTCTTTTGGGAAAAATTGCCACTTTTTCAGGAAAGTAAGGGGAATAGTTTCACGGGTGAATATTGGGGACTCAATAAATGGTAAAGTAAAGTATTTTCCGAGGATTAATTAGGAAACAGAAAAAGGGAGGTTCAAGAAAGGGCTCACATTTTTCTGCACTTTGCAAACAATCTATGCAAAAGTTCTCTTTTCCAGCTTATGATAAACAAAGCAATGATGATGGTACAAATCCGATTGCTGCACTTTAGGCAAACTAATAAAGTTATCAACAACTTGGTTCCGCCCCACGTACAATAACAATTATTCTTGTAATCGCTACCAATTATTGCTGTCGTTGATAAGCTTAACAAGCACCATATTGCATTATTAATATTATCAGTATTGTCTCCCACTACCACACTAGGTGCACTTGTGGAAATTTCAAGTAGCTTTTTCATTTTGAGTGTGGCAGCTACATAGAGGCAAGCCGAGAAATGTCAGAGCTGATAACTGGAACATTTATTAAAAACTCTGGTTTTTTTATTATTTTAGCACGACCATCAACCACGCTATTTTTTGGAGGATGTCGACCAAAGTCCAAGAGCTAGAGTTGCAAAATATATTATTTATGCAAAACACTCATGTGCAACAAAAAAATGTGTATCAAGCTGAGATAATAAGGTCAGCAAACAGCAGCTGCTCTGTACTAATCAACACAATTGATTAGCACCCACACGACCACGGCAAAATGTAACCGTGTCTACTGTCCTGTTGAGATTGCATACCTATTTTATATGCACCCAAATATCAACTCGCTGCTCATTCCATTTTTCCTCTTCCGATAAGAACGTACACACACATGTATAATTTTTAAGGTCTTTTTGCCTTCATCATCAAGATAATCAGAGTAGTTGGTGGTAGTGGTGTACTGCTCGCGGTGGTGATGGTGTCTCTTCTTCTAATTTTCAGCTAATTTCCCACGACATTTTGAACCACTTATTATCCCATGATTTACGTAATAATAAATTCCACACTTCTACCACTCCACTACTCACTCACTTTCAGCAACAGCAACTTTACACGAAGGATAATAAATTTTGCACTTTTTTCTCCTGCTGCTGCCGATGATGCCGTGTGGCTTTCTTTCTTTCTTTTGATTTCTCTACTTGCATCTGAGAAAAGACTCTATCGTTATGCTCTGGCTTATTGCTCAAAATCTAATATGCCTGATTCTGATAATGTTTTGCCCTGTAATGATCCCCATTTCCAAACGACATGCTAATAATCATCATCAGAACAACTAGAAGATGATACGGTCATGATACCACTGTACTCTTTGGACAGATTGTACAAGGCAGTGCTAAAGAAACCTACAAACGAAGATAATAAAGGCACATAATTTCTTTTTCTCTTCTTCCTTCCGCCGCCGCCGCCGTGGGGTGGTTAGGGTATATAAAAACGGAACAATTTTTTCAAATCACACGGCAATAGCCACAGAAAATCTCAGAGAGAGTTACTGTGAACACACACGACGAAGACGATGATGATGCGCGTTATTATTATTGAGTTTATCCGCGTGTGCTCTCTACTGCTGTTCTATATAGGCTTTAACTCTCTCGGGCTTTTGTATACACTTTGTATTTTTTACGTGATTTGTTGTGTAACACGGCATTATCATGGGCACGATTTTCGGCTTATTTTGGCACAACTTGCTTGTACAAAAGTTTGCGTTCAAGTGGTAAAAAAGTTTGGTGTGTGGATGTGCATAGCACTGATTTTTTTCATGATGATTATTTCCTTTGTGTTGTAGCGAAAATATTTTTCTACTGCTGATGTTCCTGCTCTCAGTTATCTATTCACTTTTGCCTATCATCCTTTCTTATTATGTTGATTTGATCAGTGCTCTGTGTGTGTATGAATTTTCCCTGTGTGTACTTTTACTAACTTGTTCCAGTTTTTATGAGAGTGAATATTGCAATCTTTAGGAAAACACATATTGCATAATGCATAGTACAAGTGCTTTGTATAACACGACATGTGGTGCCTTACTTGCCACCGGCGCACATTGCTGTTTTCTTGGTTAAATATTATGCATACCAGAAAAAAATCGGAGTATCAACAAGACAATATTTTCATGAAGAGCTTTAGTACATTAGTATAGGAGCGCAAGGAATGCTTGTGTATTGGGCGTCATGTGCTAACTTTACTTAACCCATTTCACTATCATCACCACGAGGCTTACGGAACTCGTCAGTCAGTCAGCATGAAGAAAAAAGTTAGTGTACGGTGTACCGTACAGTAGTACATGGGGTTATCTTTTTTGCTTTTCGAACAGTGTGCATGCTCATGTTACTCTCTGGTTTTAAATTCTGTGAAGGAATGGGATGAGCAGAGGGGCTTCGGAGCAATCCGGTGAGACGGGAGTGTGCAAGCAGGATAACATGTATTCATGCTTGAAAGTAGAGAATTTAGAATTTACAGTTGACAGTAGCATTTCGTCTTTGAGATATTGGACTTGAGTAGCGTACAAATGCATTTTACACTCAGTCAGTCATTTGCAAATGCAAAAAGATTACGTTTCTTCTACCTTCATTATATGCTCTTTTGAAATTTAATTAATCGACCTATATAAGAAATCAAAGTGATTGCAAAAACATAGGATTACAGAGAGAGAGAGAGCTCATCTCATTTAACGCAGTTTTGCAGGAATTTCGAAAAGCTGCTTTTATTGAAAATGTGCCACCAAAACGATAATAACCGTCGGAGCAACTGTTTCTTAAAATCCCTTGAGAGCTATAATATGATAATCCGCATTCATCGATGAATGTTTTAGGAATGCCTTCTAAAAACTTGTTACGCTGCGTTACTTTCAATGCAATTTTACCAATAGCTTGTGTTTTATTTATCATTTTAGCATTGAAAGCACATTCTCTCTGTCTCTTGACTGAAGAAAACCGGAATCAACAGGGTTTCTCCAACAAAGTTTATGAGACAGTTTATGGAACACACTAAAAACCAGTGTGTGTGTTTATGCGCGACTTATTTATTGTATCTTGCTAATGCAATGAATTTGAGAGGAGGAGAAAAAAACACTTTTGCAATGTTAGTTTTTATTAGGGTAGTTCAAATACACATTTGGATTCTTGTGGCTGCTCTGTGCATTTAGCTTGTACACATAATTTTTTAAAATAAACAAATTTTCAAAGCCAAAATTGTATATTTTTACATGTGGGCTGCTAAAATATAATGTTGGACAGGCAGAAAAAATGCAATGCACTTTTGAAAGGGAGAGACAGGTAAGAACGGAAATATATATGTGCACCACCGGAAACTGGTTGATAAGTTGTAGTTGTAAATAAGTTGATATATAATTATGCAGTTAACATTGTTAAAAATATTGACTTCACACAAAACCATAAAAGATAATGTTTGCTCATTGGGGCACGCTTCATACCATTCCATTTAAGTCATGCAGTAAAAAGTGAATGAAATGAATTTTGCAACTTATCCGTCTCTCCAATTGACGTCACTCGGAACATGAACTAAGATGAGTTTTTTTTCTCATTCTTTTTTGGCTGATCCATAGGGAAAATAAGTTAATTTTGCCCTTGTCTTTAGTTGGAGTGTACACTGCTGCGCAGGAATGTACTCACACAAACAAAACGTATACGTACATCGCGGCGCTTGATTCATCACAATGTGCCTTTTCATTCATAAAAATTTTAGAGAAAAATAGGAACTCAACAAGAGAAAGAGAGACAATATTTTTGCGGAGACAAAGTACTTACATCATCGTTTATCGTCATCATCCGGCAAACCTAAATTAATTATGTACATTATGAGATGGGTTTATTATATTGGTTTGGCAAATGCAAAAGAATGTATGCTCACAAGTTACTTTAAAATGCCAGCTTGTTTTCGCTCAAAATGTTTTTCACACAAATCAAGAATATCTGCTGGGGTTCTGGTTGAGTAAGTGCAAATAAGTGTCAACTGCTTTTCAATATGCATCACTTCTTTTATTAGCCATTTACGATTTACGCCATCTAAAATCTTTTTTTCAAGAGCTCTGTTCCAATAGCTTTAAACATTTTAATGAGAAATTAAATAGCTTTTTTACAAAAAGGATCAGGGATCAGAAAAACGCTAATTAATTTGCAAAGGAAAATTAAACTCAATTACCGAAAGCTTTGACTCATGCAAAGAAACAAAACCGCTCTCTGACGTATTACAGCTTTTATGGATTTCTGGTAATGAACTGATCTCTACTTTTGTCACTTTACACCAAACAAAAGAAATGCTTGTGTTGATGATATGTTGCTGCTGCTGGCTTTTAAGTATATTCCGGAACTCATTCCAAAATGTCCCACTTGTTTTACAAGGAACGCCAATTAAGCCTTGTACAAATCTTCCATGTGTCATTTACTCATTTCTTTGGCTATCTGATCATCATCATGATCAAGTGTAAAAAGCTCTTAGACATTTTTCTTATTGCGAACTTGATATTATATGTGTAGGTACATGTAATGCATTATATAGGTATACTGGCGACATGTTCAAGTTCCTTCCCCGCGACGACACTGTACACACATCATATTTTTTTCATAAAAAAAAGTGCCAGTGTACTAGTGAAAGTTGCTCTAGCATTCCTATTCCTGTTTTTTCTCTTTCGTGCTTCAATAACTTTAAAAATTATCTCTTTATTTTTCTGCTGAAGAGCTGCTGAAGACGACACGCGGCTTATATATAGCATGCTTGCATAATATCATGTGCCTGTCTGTCTTCCATTACAGCAGCCTACACAGTTTTTGTTGAATGATGATGATCATCATGATGGACATGTTGGCTGCATATAACATGCACGTTCTTTTTTATGAATTTAAGCTTTTCTTCATTTTCCTGTGCTAGCACACTAAACATTTCTCTGATAGTTCATGTTCTTACCTTACCGTCTTACCGAACAAAAGAAAGGCTACAAAATTGAAAACGTAACTTTTCAATTTTTGGCATTCTCATTTGTTTTCATTAGAAAATATAATAGTATTAAGTGTGCACACCACCGCACCGCCACCGCCACACTACTTCAACTTTTGATGATGATGAAGCTCTGGTGAGATGGTTTGGTTTTGTGAGGATGACTCATTCTTGTTTGGTTTGCACAAGAAAGCTTTTTTTCTTCTTGTGCCAAACCAATTTCCCCGTTTTATTATTGTTAAAAAAGGGAGAGCTACTAATTTGAGGCGTTATTATAGACAAGTCGGTGTGTAACAATAAATATCGGGATTGTAACGTCATAAAAACATGGTGGATGGACAGGTTTTGGCTTGGACTGCACCTTTTACATTCTCATCATCACTGCACTGGGCAAAATGGATATTTTAGGAAATGTTTCTTGTTAACTGCTTTCATTCTTCTCTTTCAAGAGGAGTTTTCCTAGCATTAACACTGGTGGTGGGCAATGTGGTTTTAAAAATTTGACTAATCGCTAGAACCTGACTACGTAGTAGTAGCTACTTACTTTTGTTTCATTGATCTGTGTGTTGATACAAAACAAATGCTGCAGAGTAGTTTGCAGAGCCAACAACGAAAATATGAGACGGATTTGCCAAATTACGCATACACAGTATTAAGTAGATATTGTGCAAAAAATTCCAAGGTACTGATGAGCAAGCAAATATAACAAAGAGCACATACGTCAAATAAACCTCGACTTTGTGCTGCTGATCGCGATAAGAAAAAAAATGGTTATTGTGTACTGCGGTAAATTACTTTACTCTCAAACTTATTGATGGAAAGGTGACGATTGACATGCTGCTAATCATGAAAACGTCTTATAGAGGAAGAATAGAGAATGCATGCCAAAAAATCCATACCGTGCTTAAATGCAAAAAATCTTTTGAAGTTGGTTATGCAAAAACATAAAAGATAAATAGGTTGGGCTCTCTAAAAAACAGAAAGCTGCACAGAATAATAAATTGAAATTGGACAAAACACACGCGTAACACTTTATTTTCAAACAATATATTTTAATGCATGTTGTTGTAAAATCGAGATTGTTGTCGCAAAAAGTTAATCTTGTAAATGGACTTGGAAAAAAAAAGACAAAGCAGACAATAATAGCTCAAGTAGATAGTTCTGTTTGGTCACTTGAATCAACTACTGACTTAGTTTTTAGCTCATTGCTTATTAGGGTCACTTTGAGTGACTTTAGAATTTGAGCAAAAATGGTTCAACAACTAACCCCACCACCAAGGAAAGATATGGCTTTTGCAAAATTCAATAATGATTTTGAAAAGGGAACGTTTCAACTCTATGCGAAAGTTTCCCCAGATTTTTCTGAAAGTCCCACTGAGCACTCCTCAATATTATCCGATTTTGACCCACAGTTAGAAACGGAGAAAGTGATAGCGAATGATGTGGTTAAACCACTTGTATTCATACTAAACTACATGGTCCCTTTTCCCAATAGAATAGAGTTCAATCGAACAACGAGAAGGTTTAACCTGATAAAGGCATCCTGGTTTCGAAAAGTAAATTATCTTCCCACAACACGCGCATCAATCTTTCATTTCTTCCATCTTTCAAAGTTCTCAAATTTCTCTCATGTATTATTTGTACTGCAGGTACTTTGTGCCCTGTGGAATGTCCTAATTCTCTGGAGACTCTGTATAAAAATATCTCCCGATTCTCCAGAGACCTCAAACGGAGTGCTAACCTATTTTGTCAAAGTTTCTTACGTTTTCTTCACATTCTTCTGTGTCGTGTTTTTTCATCAGCTTTGGACAAAAGGCAATTCCATCACAAGCATTTTTAACCAGTGTATTGATTCCTCGGCAGACCTCTGCTTAAAATTTCAAAGCGTTCCAAGGACTCGTCTGGTATTTATAACAACTTACAAATACAAAATTTAATATCAAGTGGGCATATATGCTCAATAATGGCTTTTGTGGTCGTTTCTCTGCTTTCTCTGTCAAGCTTAAGACGAACTATATACCTACTAGTTTATGAAATTCTTAACAGGTTTTCCTTGTCACCCATTCAGCATGGATATTCTGCTTGACGTTTTCTTTCACCTCTCACGTCATAGGAGGAGTAGTCTTTATAATGAATGAGGTTACCGGAAACAAAAACAATTCTATCGTGTTTGGCTATGATGAGAATACCGAGACAGAATCTGACTACTCGCTAAACGAGCTAAGCCCAGAATACCCCGTCATTGTTCATTGTCTAGTGGTTATAGCCAATTTTCTTAACACTTTCAACTGGATGCTGTCCTTCTTTTATATGGGAAGTTGGGCTATGCTTTATCGCCAGCTCTTTTCCATATTTTTCTGGAGAATCGATGCACTGAATGGAAGCGGTTATGAACTGGATCTGCCCAGAGTATGTAAAGTATATGCAATTTGCTTAATTAGATTGTATCTAAAAGTATACTCAAGAGTGCGTGTGTATAATGGCGAACTACACAAAAGTAATTTAATTATTAGGAGATAAGGACATTCAACAAAATTGTCACTTTGTTGGATAAGTACAATGCGTTTAATGGCATGCTTGTGTTATGCGGAGCGGTTTCCTGTATTCTTTACATTAGCACGAGCATTGAGCAAGCTATTACTGGAGTAAAGAACCTGAGTCAGTTTAGCCTGAGAATTTATCTATTTCTTAGCTACTTGCCCCTTTTGACAACTGCCCTAATGATTTCTGAAGTTCACAAAAAGGTAATTCATGGGTATAACTTATAAATATCATCAAGATCATTATCGCCATCATCCTTTCATGCGTAGATAATATCATAGAGAAAGTGTCTGTCTTTTTCTCTTTGTATATAGGCAAGCACTTTCTCTGATGTAATAAAGAAGTGCTACAACCAGTACGAAGGTATTAAATACTCTAGAACAATGGAAGCCCTGTATGGAATTGCAATAGTTCATCACGATATTGGCACGTCAAACATTGGATTCAAAGGCCAAGCGTTTTTCACCGTAACATATCAGTTTATCGTCGCGGTATAAAAAATGCAGACATTACGTAAACTCGCAGACTGTAACATTTTGTCCTTACAAGTTCATAACCTGACCAGTGTTCTTCCTTGACTTTTTTAGATGCTGAGCGTTACGATTACATACGCACTAGTTGCAATTCAATGGTTTCCTCAACTCAATCCAAATACGAAAGAATAGATCAATATAGCACGAAAGTCATAACGTCAATGGATTTCTTTCTCTCAGAAAACCTTGGAGAAAGCTGATACTTTGGAACCACCCCTGTTGCATTCATAATATTCAATATATATTTTGTTCATTCCAGATAATAGAGAAATTGCGACTCATTCAAACCCAACCCATAAACATAAAAATATTCCTGAAATGAAAGTAAATGTCACTAATACATGCGTGTATGATGTATTACTTTGCTGTTTATTGCTTTCAATTCAATGAAAATTGTAGCTTGTCACGTACGTTTTCCCGTTCCGCGCTGGTGAGTATGATGATGAATTAAAGACTGCTTTGTATAATGATGCTGAAAGCAATAAAGTGCTTTTTATGTACATCTAGATAGTTAGGCATATTGCTTTTGAATTATTTTATTCCAATGACTTCCAGAAATCAGACCTATGATTGAAATATTATCGTTTTTACGTTTTCCTTCTCGTTTTGGCCTGCAACTGACAGTTTCCCGCTGTCAAAGTCTAATTTATTAGTCCGGAACATCTACTTTCCATTTCATTATTACCGCTATCGCCATCATTATAGCGTGAAGAGTGTGACATGTCGCACATGAATCACCATGTTTTATCGACTGATATCGTTTTTTTTTCTTCTGCGACTCGCGGATCGCGAAAATAATTTACCTACCATATCACAAAGTTTGCAAAAGCTTTTAAAATTGTCTTATTGTTTATTTAGCAAATTATCCAGTTCTTATATAAACCAAGTTATCAGTCAACATGAAATGTAGAACGTGGCTACTAGTCTACTAGTAGTAGAATCAGAAATCATTTATTTTTGTTATTTACCGATTTCGATACAAAAAGTCATTAATAACCCCTTATAATCGATCCATATAAGACTATGAATTGCTATTATTTTTAGTATTTTTGTTCAGCAAGCAAACATTCCTTCCAAAAACAACACGCAAAAGCAGGAAGCATAAGCATACTTTGGGTAGAGCTACAAGGTTCGTCAAGTTGACTATGTAGTTAAAAGACAGCATTTGGAGATAAAGCAGCTTTATTATTTTTTCCAAAATGTCTGAATGTAGAGAAATGTCAGGGTAGAAAAAACAAAACGAGAAGACAGTTTATTGAAAAAGTAAATTTTTAATGGATAAGCATGTAGAAATTTTTGGAAAGGTTAAGAATGAACTTGAAGAGAAATTTGGCTGCATTTCTGGTCCAAGACTTTGAAATGGAAAGAAGGAAAAAGTCCGCAGATGCATTTCATGACGCCCCTAGCCATCACGGCATCTTGGACCATAATAGAGTCAACACTGCTGACAGTGTTCTTAAAAGTTATAATCACAGTATGGAGATGGAAGCTGTTATTGTGGAGGATCTTGTAAAACCGCTAATCTTTTTATTCAAGCACTTTCTCCCATTTCATGACACTATAAGTTTTGATCCTGTGGCAAGGTGTTGTGTTCTAGTGAAGGGATCGTTTTTCCGAAAGGTAAGTTGACTTCTTTTGGATTTCATTTTCCAAGTAAATTGACTAAATATGTCATCAAATCTGTAATATATTTCATATATATAGGTTGCATGCATTCTGTTTCAACTTATGATTTTGTATCGACTTGGACTAAAGGCGATTCCCAGCTTGAACGAGGAAATTTCCCCTGTGCAAATGTCTCCAGTAAGGAACGGCTTGTCAATGGGGAAACTTGCAAAAGCTGCCTATTTAATTTTCATCACATTCAGTTGTGTCAGCTTCTACGTGTATTGGCTAAATACCGACAAAGTCTGTAAAATACTAAACCACATAATTCAACTTGCGGGCAAACTTCATCTAAAAGAACGATCTCCAGCAAGAACGCGATGCGTAAAGCAAAATTTATAGGCTGAAATTAATTTAAGTGAAAAATACTTCATCTTCTGGATTTTTAATGTTTGCAGGTGAAAACTGTTGTGCATTCATCCTGGATATTTGTCACTTTGTACGTGATCTACACAGTGGTAATCTACTCAATCCAGATAGCATCATTTGCCAAATTGGCTGAAGGTGAAAGGAATCTGGTTTCCAACACAAGCCAGGCTAAAACTTCATCTCGATACCAGTTGGATTTTAATGAAATACACACATCCGATGATTTCATACTGCTTCAGATATTCAGTGCTTTTGCAAGCTTTGCGAACATCTTCAGTTGGATGCTAACTTTCTTTCATATGGCTGCCTTTTCTATGCTATTCAGACAATTGATTGCCCTGTTTTACTGGCGTTTCAACACAAAGGAAGAACTTGGCCAGAATCTTGTCATTTCAAATGTAAGCACTAAAATATAATGAATACACATTTCAAGAATAATACATGCTCATCTATGAAAATCTATGTGCACAGGAAATCCGCACATTTAACAAAATTGGCTCGCTAATTGACGAGTACAACAGTGTCTATGGCTTTTGCAATCTTCTTGGCGCAGTGTGCGTGGTAGCTTACATCTCCCCAAGTATCAAGCACGCCTTTTCCGGACTTTCCAATCCGCTTCAAATGAGTTCCGGGTTGCATCTTCTATTGAGCTACATACCAATGATGACTACTTCCTTTATAATGGCAGACACTCAGAGAATGGTATAAAAATCAATGCAAATTGAAATGACTGGCATTTCATCGATAAAATATGCAATTTTTACATTTTTAGGCAGGATCTTTCGCAAATATTATCAAGAATGAGTTTGGAAGATTTACTAAAGAATGTGGGGACCCCGCAGAGTGCCTTTGCGGTATTTCAATAGTTCATTATGATCTGGCAACTTCCAACGTGGGTATCAAAGGTCTAGGCTTTTTCACAGTTTCTTATCAATTCATAATTAGCGTGAGTTTACACTACTTATAATTAGTTATTCTGAATTATTGTTTGATAAATATTTACTCAATCGTTGCTTCTAATTTTTGATTAGATTGTCAGCGTAATCATCTCCTATTCCATATTAGTCATGCAATTGTTTCCGCAAGATAACTCGGATATTGAAGTCTAAGTACCTGGTGCTGTTATTGAGTACATGTCGTTCATGAATTTTAGTCTACATCACCCATTATTAATGTCACAAAGCAAATGTAATGCAAATGCAAAGAAAATAAAAATATATACTTACCTGGACAGAAGAACTTGGCAATTTGCAATTACTGGAGCCACACGTTTTCCCAAAGAAATTATTATTCTTAGCGGATTGCATACTATACGCAGCAAACATGATTATCCATCCAAAATTACTTAGGCTAATTAAACGTATAATATAATCCAGCACGGAAGTAGTCCAATGTTCACAATAAATTATAATAGTCAGCCTCCCCATCCATTCTCGATTTAGTTGTAGTTGGATTGTCCTCATAATAACACATTGTAAAAAATGGCACACTACACCATTAGCCATGAAAGTTATCGAAAAAACGGGCAGCAAAGACCTGCTTTAGCAGAGCTTCTCAATTACCGAAATAATAATCAGAACCACCTTCGACGAAATTCCTTTCCCAAGGCAGTCAACCTGAAGAGTTTCAAGACGCCCCAGGTGAGCAGTCTTGTACTACGAGAGGAGTATTTCTACGATGTTATTCCGCACCCAAATTCCAACCTTGTTACTCCGTTCCTGAAAGTGTTTCACTGGTTTCTACTCGTTCCGGATGTGGTTGACTATGATCAAGAGCGAGGTGGATTTTACTGCAAGAAAGGAAGGCTTCTTTTGAAAGTTAGTAAAGCAAAAATAATTTCTCCTACAAAGATGATGATGACTCATATTTCAATAACATGTCTTGTGCACCTAACGAAAACAAAATTTTAGGGTTTGAGCTACATTTGGCTCTTCTTTCTGACCATATACATTTCCCTGATTTGCTTTAACGATGTATCCGAGCATCGGTGGACGGTTAAGGCCATTATGGGGAAAATTACTTGGGTCTGTTACACATCATTCGATGTAGTATTCATTAAATGTTTACGGCAGAATGGGGATAAAATTGCAAAAATACTGACTGTGGGGAACAGGATATCGTACTTGTGCGAGAAGATTTCAACCCATTATAATGTGGAACGTGTTTCTCGAAAAAGGGTACATACCTACTTTATTTCTGCATCTTTCTAAGAATTTTAAAAATAAAATGTTCAATGTCAAATGCTGCAGTTAGGATATTCATGCTCTAAATTCATTTTTTATAGGGAACCACCTTTGCAAAACATGCCATTTTTGTTATATGCACAATTGCAGTAGTGTACACAGTTGCTTTTGTTCTGTATGTAATTACTGAACTCACGGCAGCCACAACTAACCTGTACAACATTTTCATGGAGGTCACAGCGGTGGATGATGCCGGAAGAACGGATTGGAAAAATCATTCTGTGAGATACAATCTGTTACAGAGATACACTTCAAGTGCGTTTGCAGCAAGTGTGCTGACGATTTGGTTGTTGATGGCTTTTGGGATTGAGATAATTTGGGTAATGGAATTAATCTTAAAGACATTTTGAAAATCTTCTTGGAGAAAATACATAGAAAAAATGCTTTTTCAGGTCATTTTCTTATCGATGACTGCAGCATTTGGGTATTACTTTAAGCGTCTATTAAGTGGTTGCATAGAACTTGTGGAAAAGAATCATATTGAAACTTGCGAAGTAAGTTGGTCAAACGACAAAGTAACTAAAATGTCTAGAGCTTATTACAAAATATATCATCAATACTTAAATAGGGAATCAAAATGTTTACCAAAATAACCCTCTTGTTGGAAGACTTCAACAAACTCTTTGGCACAACTTTGTTATGGATAGTAATTGCTTCAGTTATGTATACCGCATTAACACTGGGTGAATTCTTGGCTGGATTTAATAATGGATTTGTGTATGACATGCTAAATGTTGTTGGACTTTTGCCTTTCCTTGTTACACTTTATACTGGTTCTGAACTCCATAGAACAGTATGAGCAAATGTAGTTTTAAAAATATTTTTAAGGCTTATTATGCTAAAGATTACTTAATTACTATATATGCGTCTTTCAAGGGACATATCCTTCCATCCCTGATAAAAAGGCAGTTTCTCCATTTGGATGCAACCGATCAAAGCCAAATGTTGCAGGTGATACAGGGAACAAGTGTTGTGCAATACGACGCTTTGTCAAACAACATTGGATTAAAAGGACATGGATTTTTCACAATTTCCTACATTTTCGTTACAAGCGTAAGTTTTATTACAACTGAAACCGAAATTATATTAGCCTGATACCAGGATATGTATTACGTATGTACATAACTTTTGTATTTTTCGTTGATTCTAAAATAGCTTGTTGGGGTAATCATTACGTATTCCTTAGTGGCAGTACAATTTAAACTTGGAGAAATACCCATAAATTAAATGATTTTTCAATAAATACTAACAAAAACCTGTAGTATCGACTTAAAAGGAATTCTAAAAGTTTCTGTAAAGTAGTTCATAAAGATTTATATTAGTGGCTACACACATCACATTACGGAAAATACTTTTAGGTTTGGAAACATCTTCACAAGGTGCGGGAAGTCGGGAAGGTGGCTCACTTCCTCTGGTCGACTAAAAGTTAAAAATTGAAGTTGCCATTATCATCACTTAAATCTTCATTCTTTTTAAAACGCTCTTTATCCACTTACTTTGACAATACATTCCATGCTTTGTATGCTAAATCTGGGTCCATCGAGCTTGTGTAACAGCACAATTTTAAGGCTGTCTCAGTACTAAACCATTCCTCATTCTTCCCTTTGAGCAGTTGTCGGGTGGCTTGTTCCAGCTCTTGAATACCGTACTTATGTCCCAAACAGAACAATTGAAAACAAATGGAACAGTCGGTGTACGCCTCTTGAATGGTACCCTCATAAGCGTACTTTATAAAATTATCGACAGCAACACTATCTGCATCCTTCATAGTAAGTTCTCTGTTGGAACTCTCAAGCATCTCCGAGTTCATTATATCTTGGAAAATCGGGTTTAGGGCTGCAGAAAACAAAACAAACTTAAAACAATTAGCTTCAAACTAAAAACACTTAAAGTATTGATTGATTGGCATTCCTATTACCATTGAGCACTTCAGAGTGACAGTGGAATGTTCTCGCATCCGAACTGGTTATTTTATAATCCGGAGGATTACCCCTGACGTAACTGGCTGCTTTCACGGCACCATATAAAATAGGTTTTGGCCCGGAGAATTCCAAATCCACGGAAAACTGCCCAGATAATTCATATGACCCAAATAGTCCCGGAGGCATGTTTATGGTCTGCTCGGTCGTTGTTCCGTCGGGATTTATGGCGAACACTTTTAAAAAAATAAACACATAATTTTCCGACAGATATGAGCAATTGGTCATTCAAATTATATTAAATTTTACCCTTACCCAGCCGATTTTTGTCCCCCGGTAGGGGATACTGCCGTCCCTCCTCAAAACTATTACGGAAGACGAAGCCTTGAATTGCAATCCTGGCTTCTGCTCCACTTACAAAAAGCAGCCGCCGGAACAAATCAGGAGCTCGTAAATGAAGACGAACGACCCCTGCATAAATGCAAAAAAAAGTTTACTGTTACTGTATTCCGATTTTCATAACCTAAATTATGTCATTTTCATTTTTTAAATATTGTGAAACCCACCATTGTTGCGATCACCCTTACCCGGGGGCTGGCGCCAGTGTTCCTTTGGAGCGTTAAACACAATGGTGAGGACTCTGCAAAAAAATACAATCAACGCGTTGACATTTTTGTCTTTAGGATCAAGATGTGAACGGTTAGTTGTCGTGTTTCTTACGGTTCAGACCGATCCTGAGGGATTGCAGAACGTAACGCATCATTCACCATTGGGTAGAGTTGCTTATCTCCATGTCCTAATCCAAGATTCACATACGCTTTGTTGTAGTGGTAGTAATATCTTCTAGGGTGGCCATCTTCTATAGAAAGTAAAAAAGGTTAACAGTTAACTACAGCGCAAACAAAAGGTGTCAACTTAAATCAATTAAACTTTACGTACCCCAACGAACCACCATCCAACTTATTTCTTTGTTGATTGCCAGAGGCAGCTTGTGATTAACGTCTACCACGTTGGAGTCCTCTTCCTGTATCTGAAATATTTCCAAAGTTTCAAATCAAGACACATCGAGGGTCTGGTTCACCAGCGCTTCATTATCGCAATAATATTAATGAATCTATTTGAAAATCATTCATGGTCATTCTTTAACTTACGTAGTCCGCCATTCTTCTAGATTTGCTTTTGCAAAGGTGGATTTTAAAACTAAACAGAATTTAACGAAGCTACTTGAAAGGAAGCACGGAAGCACAATTAAAATCACATGCGAACTGAGAAACACGGGGGATGAAACCTGGTCAGGTCACTTTACAAAAAGATGGCTACCGATGAATCGCCTCCTGTTCGAAAAGATGGTTTCGAACGCTTCTTCAGTGTTCACGTTTGGACTGGAATGGATGAATCCGAAGTGAAATGCGAGGGTTGGTTTTTACATAACTTTGCATTTAAATCAGTAACGTAAGCGAGAAAGAATCTCCGTTCCGTCCGAATACTCCGAAAGCATTCCTCCGTTTATTAGGCAATCATATGAATGAACCCTCTTTGATATGAACCAATCAGTGAACTTTGTGCCGGTCGGATTTTCGCAATCAATCGTCATTCAAACTGAAAAGAAGAATTCGAATGTTTGGCTTTGTTTGTTCCTTTGTTTACTTTATCGCGCGATGCAACACGCGTCGCGTCATCAGTTTTGCACTGAATAGTGACAGTAGGGCAATAGGACAATGTCAGGTGAAAGAACGAGAAAGTTTGAAAAGTTTGAATTGTGTATCTTGCAAAAGTACTGGTTTGACCTTAAAACGATTTCAAACGGTGAACTTATTTCTTAAAAAAAGAAAATCAAGTCAAAGTTCAAGTGTGCAACTTATTGCTAACTGACGCATTGATTGCTTGAGATTTTAGGCTATTTCATGAAGTCTACAGGCACACTTTTTGCTACAGATAGTTAAATAGACTGTAGAATAAAATAGTCGATGATTTACCATGTTTTTTTAGTTTTGTAATTAATTATGTCAGCGTCAGCTGCCACCAGAATGAAAAGTATATATAATCAATGCTTCCACAAAACAGGTACTCTATTATGGGGTACCACCAAGCGTCAATTTGGCTTGTAAATTTGTAGGAAATTCTTCAGGCAGGCGGAAATCAATTTGGTAACATGGCATGTATTAATGGACAAAAATTATGTGCCTTAATTTGCTAATTTGTTTGTCGGGCGTGGCATGGTACTAATGACTTGTTGGACTACTTCCCTTGTTACAGGAATTATTGGAGCAATAACGCCGACAATTAACAGATCGTAATATGAATCAACAATATTTCGTTAGCGTTTTAGCTACTCGAACAAAATATTTTTGAGAGAAATGACGTACAAGTTCAGCCGTCAGCGTAGTATGATGGCTAGTATCATGTCTCCGACTAAAATTGTGCAAACTGAGGTTCACCGAAATTACGCTGAATGGATTGCTATATTTTTCAATTTTTACTACCGAATT
Organism: Entomobrya proxima; assembly: GCA_029691765.1. NCBI lineage: Eukaryota > Metazoa > Arthropoda > Collembola > Entomobryomorpha > Entomobryidae > Entomobrya > Entomobrya proxima. The sequence continues at coordinate 11,008,691 of CM056169.1, forward strand.
TTACTAACCCCGTTTCTGGTCAAGTATGATGGGAATTCGGGGGGATTTTATAAGTGTGCAGGAGGATCCAGAATGGCTAAGGTAATGTGGTTGTCGCACAATGCCCCAATTGCAGGCTTTTTACTGTAAGATAATCTCAAATTGAGATTCTCAATCTTTCATTTAGGTGGGGTTTATAGCTTGCCACACTTTAATAGCTTTGTACACCACTTGGGGAATAACCATTTCAACAATGCACGACAATTCACCCTCGGCCATAATGAACGGACTGTACAAATTGAGCTATCTTATGTTCGGTGGTTACAACGTGGTCTGGGTTATCTTTATGTGGAAGCATGTTCCTAAAATACCCGATTTACTTAACAAAGGAAACGAACTTTACAACGCGTTGGTTCAAAGCGATTGTGATTGTTGTGACCATATTGAGTATATTCCTATGAAAGCTTGGAAATATCAGGTATTTGATAAGTTGCAAGTGATTTGAAACATAAAAAAATGATCTTACTGAGAATTGAATTGAATGTTTTTTCAGTTATCCAGGTATTTGCGATGGCCATGCATGATTTTCGTTATCATCTTTACAATAATTTCCACATTATCTTTTTACACACAAGGGATTGCGGACAACAATGTACCAGAAGTACTGGTTAATCACGTAGTAAATCACACAGTTGCTTCCTTTTGTCGCATGCACCAGTTTTGGTGTACGCTAATGTTAGAGGATTTGTATGAGCAACCTTCACTGGGAGCTTGTATAGTTACAGGCGTTTGGGTTTTTATAACGATTATTGCCGAGTTATCCTGGCAAACGATTTTCTTTATGATGACCGTGTGGGCACTCTACTTCCGGAAAATGTTGCAACTTGGACTTCAGAGGATCAGTAATGCAGCAACAGATGCCGACATGTTTAAAGTAGTTTAATAAACTGTCTTAAACCCTTGGAAAATGATTAGAAAGAAAATTTTCAAAGTTTACATGCAAATTTGCTTTGCAGGCAGTTCAGGTATTTTCAAGGATAACTGTACTGTTGGATGGATGGAATGACATTTTTGGGAATGTCCTACTGGTCAACTTTGTTAACGTCATGGTGTACAAATGTGTTGGCTTTGCACAAGTGATGTCTTCGCAATGGGGTTGGATGATATCAAGCCTTATGATTATTACATTGATTCCTCATCTTGTCATGTTGTACTTTATGGCAGACGCACATCGTGTGGTAAGACCTTTTTAAAATCAATTAACAATTAAGGAGGATAAACATCATCTAAAAACCTTAACTTTTAGGGTTGCACTGTGGCTAGGATTTGGAAGCAGAAATACATCATACAGAAGCGTTTTGACGAACCATTACCACTGGACATTTTTCATGCTTCGTGCATTTTCCATCATGATATACTCGCAAATAGTGTTGCTTTTAAGGGATCAGGATTTTTTATCGTATCTTTTCAGTTTGTTGGCAGTGTAAGCTAATTTACTTTAAAACATGCTTTCTCTAATTAACGTTTTACCTAATCGTGACCTTCTTTTTTAATGCTACAGATAATTGGAATATTAACAACCTACACTTTAGTAACGGTTCAGCTAATCTCAATGAATTAAGTTGGCACGCTTTATAAATTCAAATCTGATCATAAAGGTACGATAAGGAATGTTTCAACGAAATTATTTGCTTAAAAGGGTTGGCGACTGTTTGTGTTCTGGTGCCTACTGCTTTTGTCGAAACTCAAAATCAGCTTTACCAAATGAATGAAATGTTTTCTCATTCTGCCATTCATTTTAAAAGCTCAAACCACAACTTTTCATTTTCTACACAGTCAAGAACCAAGATGACTCCAATCGACAGTCGTACAGATAACCTATTTTCCAAAACCAAATTATGGACAAAATTTGCTGATGAAATTGCCACTCATCATCATCATCATCAATGTTCCAACTATTCTCACATTAAACCGTACTTAATTTCCCTGTTGGATATTGCATATTTCGTTGGTATTTCTCCTGGTCGAATTTGTACAACCGATTCAGAAGGTGTGTACGTGTGGAAGCACCCAGGAAAATTGAGAACGGCAATATGTCTGCTGTGGCACGTATTCGTGATTATCAATATCTTTACGGATTTGAAGCAAACGTCGGAAGGAGGGGATGGAAGCTTTCCAAACGCAATAACCATGATCTACAAAATAGCTTACATTCTTTACCTGTTCTACATTCTCTCGTTTTTGGTCATGTTTTGGATGCAAATGGACTTTTTGGTTGATATTTTAAATGAAAGCATTACAGTTACAACATGTGCACAACCTGATATAAAGGATCGAGAGAAAGCGTATCGCATTGTTAGCTTTATTTCTGTCAGAACCACGGTAAACTGACATTTTGTTTGCTCTCTCTTCCTATTAAAGCTAAAATGTAGTAAACTTTATGCTTCATTTTTCAGAACTTGGTCGTCAGGTATGGAACTGTTATATTCATCGTCACCTTATGGGGTTTTATGAACAATACTGCCGAAACAATGAAAAATGTTTGGCAGCAAATATTCCTGGAGGAATCTGGAATTCGTGGGCTGTTCAGCCAAGCTGGTCGATTTGTCATAAAGTTTGTCAAGAACCCATTTGGTCCAGTTAGTGCCACTCAATTAACGGCGCTTGCATTATCGTCTGCCTTTAGTCAGAATACTGCAACAAAAGCTGATGAAGCAGCCTACTTTGCAAAACATTATTCACAGTGGTATATCGAAATGTTGGGTGCGTTTCATACTTGTGTTGATGTGACCAACACGTTTTGTTGGATATTGGCAGATTTAAGCATTACGCTTTGGAGTCTTCACTTTAGGAAACTATTTGACATGATATTAGCACAAGAAAAGCAAATGAAAACTAGAAGGATAAGTTTGAAGGTATTACGGTTTAGAATTTCATTCACAAAATGTACATTTTATGCATGCAAATCTGTCTGGATTATTTTAATTTTAGACAGTTATGCTTTTCACCAAAGCAAGCTACCTCATTCAACGATTTAGCAATGCAGTTGGGTATGTGATTCTGAATTGCGTGATGTCGGAAACATTGTATGTTTCCACACAAACTTCGGTTTTGCTAACGGGTCAAACAATGTCGCGAATGCTTATTACCAGTATTATGAGCTTTCTGCCATTTCTTAGTGTTTTAATGTGTTCCGCTGGAGTTAACTATAGGGTATGAAATTTTATGCGTAGTAAAATATGCTTTTTTCTTTACATTTACATTCCTTCTTGTTATAGGCTGGGGAGTTTTCATACTTTCTCAAAGAAAAGTTTCTTAGAGAAGGCTACTACAATTTACCAAACATGGGAGGAGCCATTACTACACGCAAAGTAAATATTGACACAACGGGTGGCGCTCCGGAAGCATCGTCAAAGTACTTTTTTAATGATAATTACTCGCTGATGGAAGAAATAGATCGAGGCTTGATGATAATTTTCCACGATCTTGCTACTAATGTAATTGGGGTACAGGGGTATTTCTTCACTATCTCGTATGCATTTCTGGGCACTGTGTTATCTGGAATATTCACGTAGGTTTCCCCATCTCTAAATATATTCATGAATTGCTAAATGAATACTTTAATCATGAATTACTGTTTGTGGTTCAATTTCAGTTACACAGTGGTCGCTCTTCAACTTGTTTCTTCAACTGACGACAAATGAATCTGGAAAATTTCATGAAATAATGCTTCTGAAAGGCACAGTTATTTTTCTTTTTCAAATATATTTATTCATACACGTTAGATTGCATACAGTAGTTAATTCGTATGTAATTTTCATATAAATCATGACATGTCATAAATAAATTTTTATTTTTGTTACGTTCCTTTTAAAATCAAAATCTTGTGTGTAGTGTAGTATACATATCATAGCTGTTAAAATCATAGTAGTTGTAAAATAAAAATACATTATAGACTATTATAATATACTAGAAGAACACGGGGATAGAAGTGTAGTTTATTTTTATATAATCATACAATAATAATAACAACAACAACAAAGTTTTGGTTGGATTGTTTTTTGGTACTGCGGTTATATATGAGAGTGTGCTTAATTTCTGTAAATCTTAGGTGAGTCTACAAACTATGTAGGTAGTTAGTTAGTTGTTTGTGTGTGTGTACTTTTTAATATATATTTTTGCAATGTTTACAAGGGCAGAGAATTCAGAACTAAAACATCAAGTGTTGTTTCACTAACAATAGAAAACATTATGCAAATTCACTCACACGTAATTGTACATAGTACCAAACACCCAGCATTAGGCTTTTTAAAAAAGATCTAACATGCTTGTATAGGCATTTACGTATAAAAAACTTTTTTTTGTCTGGGCATATAAATTACAATAATAATTTAAGATACACTTTGTCAGAGAACGTATATAGCTAAGCACAAATGAGAAACCACCCGCACACAACGTCCAGTAGTGTCATCTCACATGAATAAATTCATTAAAAATCATTATATCATCACTTTACACGCAGCGTAAAACGGCTTCTTCAAAATCTAACAAAACTCCGCATTTATATAGCTTCATGTGATAGGCACTCTTACAAAGTTTTCATCATTCGCATATGTCATTTTCATAATATATCTTCGATAAAAAATATTAATTTATCGAGAGTTCTCTAAGTTTATCTGTTATACTCTGCAGAACTACAATTGTATATTATAATCCTCATAATCCCACTAATTCCAAAATAGAGATTTTCAGTTTTTTAATTACCTTTCCCTCTGGTCTACCACAATGTTCCGTCTACGCCATAAAATCAAAAAATAAAAATACAAAAACGCTGTACAACTAACAACTCACTGTTATATGAAAAACTATATAACTAAAATAATAAATTCATAATTAAGTAATGCAGAAGCTACCATAAGTGATTCAATAACTTTTTTAATTTGCTATAACGCACAGGTATCTGACAATATATTTATACGTTTTTACTCCAGAAGCCACAAAATGGACAGCTCTTTTGGCGTTCCTATTATATAAATAGTTAATTTTTAACAGATCATTTATACTTAAGTTTTATATCCTATCGTCTTAACCTAAGCACCTACGTTCATCTATACAATCGTTTGTTTCAAAAAATGTTTTGATAGTAAAAATCACGTCATATCAGCGACATACACACAGTTGATATTACACTGCCAACAATTACAAATAGTGGTCATTCGTTAATTATTCCAAGTAAAAAACGAATTCACTAACCCAATCAGTCGTATTGACTTTTCTCAAAAACTAAAGCTGCTCTCAGCAATTAAAACTGAACACCGAGATATTCAAGCAGTTTAAAACTAATTAATTTAAAGCAGTACATGTTTAGAAAAATAAGATTATTGAAACCAGGATAGAAATTGTTGACACTTTCTAGTGTTGAATACTGTACAATAATAGTAGGAAGAGATATTGACTGGTCTAATCTTTCTGTTCTTGTGCTCTCATCATTTAACTGTCATGAAATAAACTGTTAAGAAAGTGACCATATCATTTCAAACTTCTTGTTGAGAACACATCATGCTTTTGCACTGAAAGCAATAAAGAGTAACACGTACAAATAGATAACAAAAACATTAAAGAGAGTACAAAATAAATGCCATTTTAAGGCTGTGTTCTAGCTGGATTTTTAAAATAACGACTGTGTGTGTTTTACAAAATTATTCGCAATTACAGTACTTAAAAAAGTCTCCTAATTTTGGCGTTGATACTTCTTGCTAGCGATGAACTCCTTGGACGTCACATAATGTCATATATTTTATCAGCAATTTGATTTATACAAAAGTAGCCATAGGTGAAGGAAGATTTGGGTCAGGTTTCTTTTTTGCTCCGTATTGACCGATGAAGGATCCATCCTCAGCAAATTTTGCTGTAAAATTAACAAAATGCTAAATAAATCGCTAGTCTAAATTGACATAAGCTACTTAAAACAAGAATAGGAATACTTACCCTCATCAGTGTAGTCTCCCAGCGAATCCGTGTCAGATTCTTGTGGAGGCTTAAAGTCACTTCCCATGGACATTCTTGCTGATCTTTCCTCAACACTGAAAGTACAAGATAATTTAAAATATTGTAAGCAACTCGAAATCTAATTCATTGTCTTATCATCTCGTTTGGTCTTACGGTTGTGAATATTCACGGAAGCCCCCCTCAGCGTAGTCCAAGTGTCCATGGGCGATTTCTCGTTCGTAGACAGCATATTTACCACCTCGATTCCTCTTTACAATGCAGATCAATATCAGGATCAAAACTAGGAAGGCAATTGCTACAATAAGACCGATAAACCAGCCAGTGGTACCACTTCCTGGTCTTGCTTGAACCACTGGTCCGTCACTTGGGTAGGTGTAGATCTCTTCAGGGTCGGATATCTTTTCCTTGTCCCCATCAACGGAAACCACTCTAAACACGTAAGTTTCTCCGGGCGTGAGACCCCTTACGGTTGTGGTGAGATTGTAGTACTCTGGTTCTGTACTTAAGAACTTGGTATCACCGTATGGTTTGTACTGAACAAAGAAATGAGATCCTGAACGTCCGGTTCCTTCCTTGTTTGGAACCCACTTCACCAAGATGGAAGCAGTTCCACCGCTTGTGTCGGTAGTAACCTGAGTCCAAGTGAATTTTGGCTTGTTGAGTGGAGTGGTCTGGCCATCAGGTTCAGTGCTCCTTTCAATGAAATTATCTTCTCCGGGTCCCTTGGATGTGGTAGCCTTGATATGAATCCTGTACTTGGTTCCAGGTTGTAAACCAGCCAGTTTTGCGTCTGTAACTTCTGGGTCCATAATTGGTGGTTCTCGTTCCATTGAAGGGCCAACCTCAGTACCAGAAACCTTTTGATAGTAAATTCTGTAGCCGGTGAGGATACCATTAGGCTGCTCTGGTTTCCGCCAAACCAAGTACAAGGCACTGGAACCCAAGGGGTACGCGTCAAAGGATTCAACAGGTCCTGGAGTACCTTCTTCCGTCATCACCTCAATGATTCTGCTCATTGGACCATTGTAGTCAGTATTGTAGGCAAGAACAACGACGTAGTTCTTTGAGAAGGGAATCAGCTTGTCGATAACAGCTTGTGTTACGTCATTTTTGATTAAGATCTCCCTTCGATCATCCTCTCCGTCATTATCAGTCCACGTCTGTATCTTGTAGCCCTCAAACTTTCCTCGGATGTTTGCCGGATTAACAGGATCCCATGAGAAGAGGGCTGTTCTAGCATCCATTTTGTTTAGTAGTGTAAAGTTTGCAGGAGCTTCTGTAGGTTCTGCCATTCCTGAATGGCCAGTGACATCATTTGCCGCCACGTTAGACTCACCAACCTCGTTTACAGCTCTAACTCGTATTTTATACGGTCGATAAGTAGGTTGGTTTTCTATCACAAGTTGACTTTGTCGCCAATCGTTTATATTTTCAATTTGCCAAGGACTCGAATTGTCATCCGGTTTCCAGTGAACCACGTACTTGAATTTGGGGGCATTATGATCAATCTCTGGCATAGGTGTCCAAGAAATTACCAAGTTTGTTGGAGTGGTGCCATGACCCTTTACGTTATCTGGGTTCTTGAATGGAACATCAGGGGTTGTGAAACAGACATCAGAATGGTCGGAGGGAATGGATGGTCCGATTTTGTTTCGTGCAATTACTCTAAACGTGTAGTTGGACCATGGACTCATTGACACCTGCAATAATAAATATTCCAATTTATGATTAGTATACTTTCGTTTTAGAGTTTATTCATGTTTTCAGCACATGTAATCAGAAAAGTATATTCATCCTGTAGATTCAGTTGACGAAAAATAATGTAAAACATCATATTTATTCAATAAAAAAATATCGAGAACTTGATAGTAAGGTAGCTTACCGTGTAGCTAGTTTCGGTTGCAGGAACATCTCTATACGCCACCTCCCAAGTATCCGGGGTAAAGCTTGTGTTGTACTGGATTTGGTAGTACAAAATGGGGGATCGGTTATCTCCCATTGGCCGCCATCTAATGTTAGCAGACCTTCTGCTACATTCAATGAATATGAGCTCGGGCTTGTTGGGAACATCTTGAACTATCAAAGTGGCAGACGCAGTTGCATTATCGTACTCGGTCCTAGCCACACAAGTATAAATCCCAGAGTCTAATTCTGTAGTTTTATCTATCGTAAGCGAATTATCCTGAAGTTTAACATAGCGAGGTTCCGTATCAAAGTCAATCAGTTCTCCATCGCTGAGCCAGTCTATTGTTATGCTTAAGGTGGGATCCTTCACGGCACTACAACGGAACGTAGCCGTTGTTCCAGCAGCAACTTCATAATCTTCTGGTTTGTCTACAATCTTAGTGTGTTCTTTGACTACCAAGGTGCCTCCGGCAGTGTCATTTCCAAACTTGTTCCGTGCATCACAGAGGTATTCGCCAGCGTCGGCAAATCGCACATCCTTAATCTCCAAGTCGCCATTTTCCATAACCTTATAGCGGCCACCTGTTAGTTCTTGCTGATTTTTCAACCAACGCACAAGGGGACGAGGAGCTCCAAACACTCGGCATCTCAAAGTAACGGATTTCCCGTCAGTAGTGACGACATCTGAAGGCTTTTCTGTAATTTCGGCTGGCAGTGCTAATACGTTGACGTACACGTCCTTGTACACATATCCAAAGGAGTTGGTAGCGTTACACCCGTAATTACCGGTATCTAATTTCTTGATATTCTCAATCACAATCCTGTTTCCCAACACCTTTCGCCTTGGGTTATCCTCTGCTTCCTCGAGCGGCTTGCCATTATGAATCCATTTGATTTCTGGAGCTGGCTTTCCACCAGCCTCACATTTAAACTCTACAGTTTCTCCTTCAGCTGCGTTCTGGATCTCAGGCTCAACAGTAAAATAGGGAGCTGCAAAGACAGACAGCTGGATGGAGTAGGATGTAGGAGTTCCCACCCCGTTGGTGGCATCACAATCATAAGCCCCTTCGTCGGAAAAGTCCACTTCCTTAATTTTCAACGTCTTTCCGTAGTTATCGTATTCAAGTCGATCGTATGGAAGTGATCCCCCTTTCTTGGCCCATTTGATTTCAGGAAGCGGCCTGCCAATGTGAGAGATAATTATCAATTAATATGATGATGTTGTTCAGGTTGTTTTTATTTTGCTATATTTAGTTTGGTTTTGACTTACGTTCCACCAACAATACACCATAAACTAACAGTTGACCCTCGAATAGCCACCGTATTCCTTTTGGATACATATTGCAGCTCAGGTTTGTGCTTATTCAAGGTGGCTGAACTACTAGTTGGGGCAACGGTCATGTAAACACGGTTTCCCAGCTTGTACTCATTTCTAAAGTTAAGAAACAGGATAGTAAAAACTTTTGGATAGTTCAATCAGATGCAATCATGGTATTAGATCTTACCTAAAACGGGAGTAAGCGGCACACGCGTAAAGAAATTCGGAGCTTTGGTCCTGCCTTGTAATATTTGAGAACCAAAGGACTCCTTCAGGATCCACAGTAATTCTTGAGGAGTTAATACTCTGCAACGCTCCTTGAGAATTCTGAAAATAATTATCAAGCAATTATCATTATGTAGTTCTTAAACTGTTAAATCTCTATGAATGTACATAAGTAAGTGTCAGTTTGCAAAATTCACCATAAAATATTCAGTTGACGAAAAATATGATACGCATCATTCACATTTTAACTATGAGTTAACAAGCTTTTGAAAATTCATCATACCTGCAACATCCAGTAAACATGAGGTTTTGGCCAACCGTCCGGAGGACTACAAGGAAGCTTAAAGGGTTGCCCTTCATTAGCCGGAACAGTTTGAGGCTCTTCCTCCTTAAAAGAGTTTAATTCTGCTTTCCGCAAAAACACCGAGTTAGTAGTGGCTGTACCCCACTCATTGTAGGCGAAGCACTGGTACTGTCCAATGTCTTCAGTTTGTGGCGAGGTCACAACCAAAGTTCCTCTTCCCTGCTGCTGGGAAATTCTATCGTCATAGGTTTGCCAGTTAAACTCCTTTCCGTTCTTAATCCACTTGTACTTGGGGGCTGGCTCTCCTTCCGCCTCACATTCGATGATAAAAGGCTTGTCATTCTCATCTTGTCTCTGCTTCACTTGAAACAGCAACTCGTCTGTAGGAGGTTGTTTGGTTATCAGTGGGGGTGATTGCACTGAAAAAAAATTGAACAAGAAATATTCACCATTAATTCCTCAGATTTTCTGCTGAGAGCTTCTTCTTCAGATCATGCCATGTGGTGATGCACAATGCACACCATAGAGCAGACCTGCCAAAAGAATTGAATCCGTTTGGTCGCTCTTAAGCTGAAGGAAGCTCACATTGCCCCAAGCAGCTTTGTACAGACTTGTAATTAAAGTAATGTTTTCTTACCTGCTCCTGACGCCAAGTCCAGGGAGGAGTAAACAAATAAAACATAAATAAGGCAATTGGCCACTGTGAATGGTCGGAATCCCCAAAGTCTGTTCGTATTCCTGTCCCTTCTTCTGCATGAGGGGCTTGTAGTTGTACTAGGGCCTTCTTCTGACGCTGCAGAATTGGATGATGAGGTAAGTCTACTAGCTAGTAAATGATGAGCACTCATTGTTTCATGTGGGGACGAGCAGGAGGATTCCTCTTCACTTGACATTGTGCTACTTGCTGCAGAGTCCTCGTGCAGACAGTTGAAGTAATAACTAGTATTATGCATGATTGTCCTTGATAATGATGCGTTTCCAATTTGTAGAATTATTTTGCACTGCTTGGTAGTTTCATGAGGAACCTGTGAATCAGAACAATAAAAAATGCTTATCTTTTAATGGCCAACACGTTTAATTACGGTAAATTTTTCTTGGATGCTTGAATGAACATCAAATGTTTTTTTGGCTGCCTTATGCTGCGCATAAAAAAGTTGCCAATGTGTCAATTACAAATTACAAGCATTTAATACCTCATAAATCTCATAATCTACTTTGAGCATAATGAATTCTCCGTTTAGATACATTAAATGGAGCAGCATTTATCAATGGAATTATGGAATTTATTAATGCAGCAGCATTTTAACTAGTGTACAAACTATTTTCCTCTTATCACATCGTTATATATTTTATTATGTCTAAAAATGCAACAACTAACATTTATCATATCAAATACAATAGGCACATAAAAATACCAAATCTACACGAGCATCCGCTGTGAATTCTTTGATAAAAAATCCAACAGCAAAACATCTTAAGTTTTGTAACATGACATTGCATTTTTTGTAAAGATTTCACTCAAATATTTGCAAAGCAAAATGTCAAAACATATCTGATGTCAACTTTCCCTGGAGAGACTCTATCAGCAGAGTTATTGCTATTAAGCTTCTAAAAAGACTCAATATTGAATTAAACTGTTTGTAAAGAAGGAAAATGCATCAAAATCAGAAGAGCAATCCTATTAGCTGTGCTAACAAAGCAGTAATAGAAAAAATAGGCATCAAATTCAGAAATGGTTCGATGGACGACGAGAGAATAGCGGAAATAAAATTTATTATGTACTTCCTTCTTGCTTTTCTTTTGTATGTAATCGCAGCAACCATGTTCGCATACATGCCGCTACTTTCTCCATTACTCTTCTTGTCATACCGTCATCATCTTTCATTTTCATGTCCTCCTACCAATTTTTGTCCTTAGCCTTGGAACTAAGTATATAGTAGTAGCCAAGTAGCTTGCTTGAAAAGAAAGAAGCCACTTTGTCAAAATCGGGAGATAAAATGACAACAACAATGGACAACGTTCAAGAGAGAAAGTGCAAGAGGAGCTGGTAAAAAGTTATCCTTAAAATCTACTTCTAGTGCTGAGAACTTGGCAAGAAAGGAGAAAAATGAAAGCAAACTAATAATACCAGAGTTAAAATGACAGTAAACTGGACAAAGTAATTTTGTGTACTGGAATTTTACAAACTTTTCCCAACTGGATTGATATTTGGTATCGGATAAAAATATTATTTTCCTTCAAAGGAAAGCCATTATCGAGAAGTTATAAAAAGGCGAACCTCTCTATTCGATAAATGTACTGCCAAACTATTACTGCTAATTCAAGAGGAAAACTGCATTCAGACACTTGCTTCCGGAAGAGTGAAATAGAATATTGGAGGAAATCGAATTGACGCAGTGAATACGAAATAAAATGATTCCGGTTTTTTCTATACATCCAAGTTTTCCAACGATCTAAGTAATGGAATGGTGCACCCAGGTGTAATACAGCATTCAACTCAATTTACTTCATAACCGGGCAAAGAAAAGAACGGATTCGAGCAAAGTGACATAAAATTCCTTGAAACGTGCATAGCCTCCATTGCCAATTGCACATATCTGAAGAAAAAGGATTTATAGGCATTCTGCATGTCTAGATTTACCTCAGGGAAAATATATAGGCAAATGGACACATGTAGATTTTTCATCGACCTTACTACTGCATTACTGCCTTGTGCACAAGTCAACAAAAAGTGTTCACGCTGAATACTTGCAGTTTTTCTGGTTGAAAAAAATGTAAAAATGCTTCAACTTCAAGAGCAAGCAGCCTTTCATGAATAACAACTACAAAAAGTCACGATTTACATCAATCTCCGTCATCATCGTCACAGTCCGAGGAATGTGATTTTTACACAGAGGCTTATTCGTGCAGTATGAAAATCCGGGAGAAAAAATGGAACGCGTAGTACAATGCACACACAGTAGAGATTCCAAAATCCGATTTGTTATTGCATTTCATACAATTTACCCACACAACAATCACAATACGACAACACAAACGGAAGAAAAAAATCTTGTCAACAACATCGCGTAAAAAAGGATTTCTTGTTAAAATATATGTACTCTTGCACGTTGCACGTCCATAAGAAATGTGTGCACTCCCCCATGCAATCAAAGACTTGGTATTCGCATAAACACACCGGAAAAGAAAATGAACAGCAAGCTGGGACGCACAAGAAAATTGGCTACGGGAATCGATAAACCTTTTAAAGTGAGAAAGTAAATTAGTATTTTGACAACAGTAAAAAGGTATAAAAGTCAATGCTACATAAGACTTTAAGGTAATGTATAGCTGCAAGTCATTCAGAAAGGAAATTATTACATGGGCCAACAATTACATAATGCACTCCCTCAGAGCAAGGACTTTTGGTTATTCAGAAATCGGATGTTGCGTGCAATAATATAACTCTCTTTACTGAGAATTGCGCTAATTAGGCCCATATTTTAAAGTTCAGAGAATTTTATAGCTTATTTTGGTTTCATAGTCGGGCTTTCCGTTTTTACCCTCATCATCTACAAACAAGCCATGAAATGAAAGCTACATAACCAACTCACTTCTAGCTACTCAACTAAGATGATATTATTATTGCATAACACAAGCTTCGTTGTAAAAAGCAAGGACGTGACGTGAAAAATTTGAAGATGTTATCAGGATTTCGTTTCACTACCGGTCAAAACAAATTGCTTTGTCCGTGTAGGTGCATATAACCTGTCGAGTACTACCGGGGTCACCTCTTTCCCTTTTTGCTTGTTCACTCATTTTTCTACTATAAAGACGTGCCCTTCAAAAAAATAAGGTATATTCCACCGGGAGAAGGACAAGCTCAAAAATTCTTTTCATTCCTGACGAAAGCTCCTCCAGGTCCACTTAACGTCACGTAAAGCTTGACCGTTGTTGGAAAATCAAATATATTTTTTCGTGTTGCTCGCGTGCGAAGAGGAAAAAGTCATTGGAATGGCTTTCCATGTAGGAAAGGCAGTCCATTTATTTTCCCCGTATATTTTCTATAAACTGATTAACAGAAAGGAGAGAATAAAGTAGGAATTCTCAGACCGACAAAAGAGCTCATACATTCGCGTTGTTGATAAGAGTAGGAACGTGCTGTAGAGTTCAACTCCCAACAAGGCGTTTTCTTATTTCATGTAAAATGCACTTGACTTGGACGTATTTTTATGAAGTTTGGTAGCAAATCGACCTTCCTACACTTCAAAATGAATAAAAATATCAACCTCCTTGAAAATCTCCCAAAACCAAACCAATATCACAACGCAACGTCCGCTTCGCTTGTTTTCGCTCAAGTGCATTGTAAATACCCAAGGTGGATACAAAAACGGTACGCGCGGTGCGGTGGAAGTAGCGAGTGATACAATTTATAACATTTATTTGGTCCTCTGGACAAATTTATTGGATTGAGGGTGAATATTAGCTTTTTTAATGCACACATGTACACATATATTTCTTCTCATGTCCAAAAACTGTGGGAGGTGGAGGGTGGAATATGCGACAAGGCATTTATTCGGGATGAAGAGATAAATTTAAAGTAAAAAACAAAATTGGAGGGTTTCGTAGCTAGATTCAGTGCACACAAACAAACATCGTCTTCATGAGAGAAGTTTCGAAGTTTGAGCCATCAATAAAAATAAAAATAATGCAACACAAACTGCAGCAGGGTGCAAATAGAGAGTAATACTAAATTTTATTGTGAAAGCAAGAATGCAGAAGAGGGTCACACTACTACCAAAACATTCTAATGAAGTAATGCAAACTGACTCTCTCTGGCTCAGTCACATAAATTATGCACAAAAATGTTCTTTCTCCAGCAGTTCCACTTGGATTAGGAAGGAATTTCAGAACTGCTGGTGCTTTTATTATACTGTGCTACGAAAAAAATTATTCCTAAAAACAAAAATGACGGGTAGCAGACCAAAGAGCTTTTATATACGCTTTCTATGCTGACCTGAGAAGCGATATCTCAGTTGCCTGTCATTCCAAATTCACATTACTTGTCTCGCCCCAAATAAAATAAACTTCTTAAGTTTCAGCAGGAGCAAACTTTCTTCCAAGATTTTCAGCAGCAGCAGATGGGTCAAATCACCTAAAACACTTGCCAATTTTAATAGCTTTCTAGTTCCATTACTTAACCTACTCAGTCAGAATCAATGTTCCCTGATGCCAACGTGAAGATGGAGGACTACCCGCAAGCTGCCTAATAATACATAGTAAGTATCAACTGGTGATGTCCGCAAAGAGACCAATTACAATACGTTTTCTAACACAAACCAACTGTCTGTCTGGCAGACTAACAGCCAAAAATGGATTTCGTGCCAAAAAAAATCGTGTAGAAATCGAAGAAAACATCAGGGAAAAGGATTTTTCGCAAAGGATTCGCTACGGGTTTCCGCTTTTTGACAGCTGTCTCTTTCCATTCCCTTTCTTCTAATTTTCTGACGAATTTCTTGGAAAAATATATAGCGTTTGAAGCTAGGTACGTGTAAGAAAGATCTCTACAAACATGCCACCATGTACATCAACTGTATAGAATGCCTAGTAAAGGTAGCAAGGTAAGGGTCAAGAGCCAAAGCTTTGAAGCAATAACGAAAAAATCCCTTGAGACCCACACGGGGAATTCCAGTCTATTACATTTTCACTCTCACCCTGTCCAGTTTACTTTGCTTGCCTCTGGCCTAGGCTGACACGTTGAGCTCTTCATGCTCTTCATCCTTATATGGCCATATGGTATATTATTGCCTCTTCTAATTTTTCCTTTCCACACACACGACATCATCATACTGACAATGCATACTTGTTCCAGGCAAAATTGCTATCATCCTCCAATTTCCAGAATACAATATTATTAGTAGCGCACTCCTGCCTAAACTGTATAAAAAGGAAAAAGCTTTCACTTTCTCACACTATAAAGCCGTGCTTCTTCAACTTCATTGGAATGAGAAGCATGCAACTTTTGCCATCACACAAGAAGCAAAACCACAGATAGTGGCACAGATGAGTGGTGCTTGGTGCTACACAAGTCATCGTCATCATCGTCACGATCAGCAAGTCTTGAGGAAAGGGAACAAAGTCCCACTTGAGTAACCGTGACTTTCTTACAATTCTCCTCACCAAGACCAGCAGCAGAGGAGACGAGCAAGAAGTAAGTGTACACATGGATGATGTTCCTCCAGAAAAGAGAGGGATGATGTAAGAAAGCAATAAGTAGGTACGAATATCTAACTTTCATTCTCTTTTCCCAGTACTTGTCGTTCTTGCACTTTACTCTCTGATCAACTTGGATAGATTTTTTCTTTCTTGCCACTGCTGTTGGTTGTTGGTAGCTTGGCTTTTCCCCTTTTTTCGATTCAAATCGATATACTGTTATTTTTTGTAATTTAATGGGCATCGCTGTACAACAAGAAGAAGTAAAGGAAACTATATCCATTTTTTGGAACATCACGTCCATCTCTCTCCTCTTCTTGAGTCTTGAGCTTAACTACTGCTCTCTTTCTTCGACTACATTCTACGATACTCATGATGATGCGACGGATGCAATGCACTGTCTTTTTTTATGTGCCCATCTATACCATCTTGTTCGAAACCGAAAACTTTCCCCACTTTTTTTTCCTTTTTTCACCCTCTCTCTGTCTCTTCTTTAAATTGAATTGAATCTCAATCCGACGTGAGAGAATTTTTAGAAAAAGAAATCGAGAAGACGAAGAGAATCACAAGGACAAGATCTATATAAGATGTTTTAAAAGAAGAGCATACATCTCTCTGCGGAGTGTACACAGGGAATCTGAAACTTAGGGCAGCTGATCATTTTGCTGATGTTCCTATCTGAAAATCATTATCTAACGGGCATCTGTGCTAACTGTAAATGAATATTATTGGAAACAAAATAAAGCTGCTTGTCCTTCCTGGTTATTACAACTTTGAGTAGAGCAGTTCCAGAGCTTTGTATAAAACGGTAATACAAGGGAGAAAAAATCCTCCAACGAGAAACCTAATGGGTGTAAGTGCTGCACATTTAACTTCATTTGTTGGAAGATCAACCTTTTTCCCTATTATGTATTTTCCCAGTTGTTCAGCTGGGAACCTACTACACACCATGGGCTTAGCTAACCAAAACTAATGAGACTAACTAGTCACTACACCACTGGCATTCTTCATTTTCTGTGTTTTCCCTTTATATATTTTCTTTCAGGCGTTATCAAAAGAAAGACCCTGGCTGTGTGTGTGCTTCCTCTTTGTATCACCAATTACCTCCCACATGCATCTCGTATCTCCCCAACGGACCTCGTTTCAAAAATAATCGAAAGTAATAAGGGGTCGTTTGTTAAAGTTTACTATAAAAATACACTGCTGCTGTATCATTATCATCGTCGTCATTTATTTAGAGACTGCATTTACAATTACCGAGAGAGACAACAGAGAGGGAATCGTGCAAAGCAAAATGATGATGATGATTATGCCAACGGAAAATATATACAGAAAGCTTTCCTTTTATGTAGTACGTTCGGTTGTTTCGGTTCTGTTTTGACTACAACAGTTTACAACAAAGCGTTTTTCAACAACAAAAGCAAAGCTTTAAGTATTTCTTTCAAGTTATAAGTTTGTACTCTTTACTACTGAAAAGGAGCATCTTTCCGCACAACAATAAATAAAAACGGAATGCCAACCGATAGATCACTGTTACCGTTAATTTCTTTGCGTTGTTGCTTGTTGTAGCATTTTTTTCTGTTTGCGCAATACGGCCGTTATATTCATTAAGAAACAATAAAAAGGGATAAATAATAATATGCCATTGAATTGCCCACAGGAAAAGGAAAACAGAGATAGAGAACATTCACACACAACTTGTATATCTCTTTCAATAAATGAGGAAGAATGAAGTCAAGTCAAGCCAAGAGAATGGATGTGCCACCAAGTGCCAAAACAACTCAAAGGAAATATATAGTCAAGTCGATAAAATGGTATGGACTTTTTCGAACACATAAATGGGCAACATGTGTGTGGCACACGCTTCGCTCTGCGATTATTTATTGCATTACGCATTACATTTTATTCTTGGGCAATAGACCCTTTTATCATCAACTTAATGAGCCTTTTTTTCGTTCTTTTATGAACAGCCACAACACTGCACATAATACCGACCAACGACCGATTGACCACACACAACAACAAAAAAATCTCCATTTCTATCGGACTTGCTATACATGATGGTAAAAACGTGAACTCTGTTGCCCTTTTCCATCCAAAAAAGAAATCTGGCTAGAGTGAAAAGTGCAACTTGGAAAGAGCCCACTGGCCATTTACCCTGTTCACTTGACCGTGTCTTATGACACTGATCCCAAATTCGGGCCGTAAGCCCATTTGAAAAAAAAAATCTATTCATGGCACATGCACAACAATATGGACTTTCCATTGTTGCACTTCACACACGCGCACAATAAGATGAATTATGTATGAGTGAGAAATGCGTTGCCACAAAATATTGATGTCAATATGCTTTGATTTACGGCCATTTATGGGCAACTTTATAGATTAAAAGTTTTAGGACAACTTATTTAATTACCTGCTATAGCAGAGGATCCAATAATTTCAAAAGTTGTAAAAGTCCAAGTTTATAAAATAGACAGAATATAAGTAATATCCACACTAATTAGTTTCACGTAATTTACACAAAAATGCGGAAACCGCATTCAGAAAACCCAACAAACAAAATCGTTAGCTAAACAAAGAACACGAAACATCTGTCGTAGGATTTTCGGTGTCTGTTTCCAAGTTCCAAGTTGTGGGATTGTTGTGGTGCTTTTAGCGGAGAAACGTGTGTAAACAAACAATGGTCAATGCATGCAGCATGGCCAATTGCCACACACGGACTCTGTTTTACTTTCCCTTTCCTGGCGATTCTTTGGGATGATGCGGTTTCTGCTAAAAAGTTTGTATGAAAATGTTAACCTACCTATGAATCAGTTCTTTCTTTGAAGTATTTCCGGTTCAATTTGAAACACTGCACTGCAGGCAGGTTTGTTGAATAGTGGCGAGCATTTAAAATATCAATTAATCAGTAACCAGCTTGGTTTCGGTTGACAATCACCAACAACAATGCATACACCACAACGCAACTCATTAAACTGCTTTGAATCAACGCGACGTGCAGACGTGACCATCTTCAGAGAAGTAAGAATGACTATAAAGAAGCAAACGACGCACGACAAGTAGCGTTTTAAAATGGGTCGTTGGTTATTATTGCTGCTCGTCTTCCGTATCAGTAACTATCGACAAGTGTTGAAAAGTTTAAAGAAGATGCGATTCACAATGAAATGATGCTGTTTAGCACGTTATTATATTATGCAGTTATTTTTTTCGTTTCTACTAAAAGATTAAAGATTTTCTAGATATTATTTCAAGATTTCAAACAAATCGAACAAAAACTGTCAGCAAGAAAACGCTGAAATATGATCTTTTTGACAAGTTTTTGGTAAGGAAGCATACAGCGCAGTAATAAAAGCTTTGTCACTGTCCGAAATGCACACACAGAAGAATGACAAACATTATTATATCGTATCTTCCTTTTTTGGTGAAAAAATGTCGAATAAAAAAGTGCTAACTTCATTAACAGTTTTCATTTCCACGCTTCCGTGATTTTGAGAGAGTGACATGCACGTGTGTTATTTATGTGTATTACACACTAACTTAAATAATGGTTTTGTTTGATAAAAGCACACATTTTACTTTGTGTCAACCGTTTATATAGTCCCATTAGCATATTAGTGCTGCAATGATGACGGCAAAATCTTTTGCATTTCATTTTATATAATATTATGCCGCAAAGTTAACTTGTCACACACAAGTGAGACTTTTGGAAGGAGGTAAAATCTCAGAATTCTTTTGTCCAATTTTTAAGTATACATAGTTTTCGTTAAGCTATGTAATTACTTATTATCAAATTGTGAAACTTCACACGTATAAATATGAGAAAGCCTTATAAAGTCTTGCAATGCCCCATATGCAAGAATGGCAATGATTAAGTAATCAGCAGCAGAAACGGTTTATAAAAATACGATTTTGGAAAGTGCATCATCAAAAGAACTAACCGTTTTATGTTTTATGTGCATTTTTATGCACTGAGGACTTTGTCCTTGTAACTGCGTCGTTGTGCGTAGAACAACTGTGCTTTTGCATGGTCGTTATATTTTCGAACCTCCAATACCAACCCACTCTTTCAACGGCATTGCTTTTAACAAACCATCTTTAAGTTTATGGTAGAATGCACTACGCAAACACGGGGAATTGCTCCCAAAACTCCAATTTAGCTATCATCTTCATTCATCTCTATTCTTACATACCAACAGGAACAGCATCACTGCGGGTGTGTGTGATGATGCCGTGGCCGATACGAAACATAAAGCAGCCCATTTTGTCAGAGAGAAATCTGGAGTTTTTGGGAGAATGGGTCGGGGTCTGCTCTTCCGCTTGCAATAATGTAACTTATTGTATTTATTCTACAGAAAAGAAAGACAAGCTCTCAATCTCATCTCGTCATCATAACCTATTCTCAACGCAGCAAAACCCAATAAAACTACCAAAGTCACAATAAACGCTTTATGAAAATATATAAAAGTTTTGGGTCTGTTATTCAGAAAAGAAAACAATCTTTTTGGGTATGCGTGGCTGAGTTTTGGGACTCAACGATGAGAAAAATTTGAACACTCAAAAGTATGCGTAATGTAAACAGTGAAGGCTCTTCAACTTGCATAATAATTACTTATCATCATCAACGCTACGAAAAAGATAAACTTGATCATTAAGATAATCGACCATCGACACTTTCAGATGTTACGAGAGTCATTTTCCTTTCATCCCAAAGCAGAACACCCTTTCTTTTCTAATAATGTTTGTTTATTTTAGCCCCAACCTTTTTGTTGTTTTTCTTACAAAAATGCTACCCTGGGTCATAGACTTGAGAATTGAAGTGAGATCTGTTTTATATCTAGTATTTTGGTTAGATAAGCACAGAGATTCAAAATGATGTGAGATTTCTGACATCACACAACTTTTGAAATATTTAGTTTACCACTATCATCACAATTTGTCGTTCTGTGCTGGGTTCAAAAAGTTCACACGGTGGTTGATGTATAATGATATGAATCTTAATGAGCGTTATCAACTCTTCATAGAATAAAAAACTTTTTCTTTTTCAGTAAATTTGGGTGTCAACTTGGCCAAGTTTCAAAAAACTCAAGTCGCTATCATAATAAGCTGTCATTTAGTCCATGTATTTTTTATATAATTTGCTACCAAACAAAGATACAAAAAGAAAACGCATAACTAAGAATTGTATCAAGAGCTATGACTCTGGCAAAGTTAATGTGTCGCTTGTTTTCAGCAATCACAAATTCTAGTCGCTCTCTTTGGCTTTGTCGTGTATACCACCGCAAGTTCATAATGACACGATGTCTGCAAAGTGAAAACTAAAACTAACTGAGTAAATAAGTTATGAAGTCTTGATAGATATATTGGTTGATAATCGACATGTTCCCAAGAAAATAACTAGAAAAACTGTTGGGTGGTTCTTTTTTCCTACTTGAGAGAATCCTTACATTACGCATTGTCTCACGTACGCCTACGCTGCCATGAAGCTACACTTTTGGGCAACAACTTTGTTCACACAAAAATAATGGCAACATGACACAACGGGCTTATTTCCGAGAAAAGTTTACACAGGGAAAAGGCAGAAAGTCTGTTATCAGTAGGGCACAGTGCTACATTTCCGGAAAATGAAAAGTAGCCTATCAGCATGTTCGTAAATCTTTTTTTATAAGACCATTGCCCAAGACAAACTTTCTTTCTTCCAAACAACTAGTCGGTAAAGTGGTGTGTATTTATTCTTAGGTATTTATCAAGTTTGCAGATTTTTACTTCTACCTTGTTGCTCTCCTTGCACGTAAGAATAATAATGGAGTGAGTAAGTGTGTGTGGGTAAAAAAGTGCACAAGAGTACTTAGCAGAGCAGAGAGTTGAGTTGGCCAAACTTTTATCAAAACTTATTTTCGCAGCCGCACCCGCCTGCCTTGAAGTTTATCAACTATTCTTGGCCTCGCACTCGACAACAACCTTACGTTTGTATAAACGGTGAACTATGAATCATACAGGAATGAAAGGGGTGGTAAAAATGCCCCGCCGTACTCCACTCCACACATACTATACTACTCAAGTTATCATATTACGAAAGTGAGCTGTACTATATCTCATATTTCATTTCAATTCGTACGGACTTACTTTTCCGTCGCATGTTACAGCGTACTTTAGAAAAAAGCCGACGGCCGACTCTCATAGTATTCTTACAATTGGTTTGAAAACCTAAATAAACTTGATTTACTTCCTTTGAAAAAATCCGGCATTGTGGTCTACTAAATTGTTAGGTAAGTTCATTTCCCTTCAAGGTAGACCTACGGAGCTACTTTTCCTTGAATGTAAGGACCCCTAGAAAAAAATCATTTAAATGTCCAAAGGCTACCCACCGAGCTGCAATAATAAGTAGGACGAAATGAAAATGAATAAAAGCAATTTTCCCTAGTTTTTTTCACTCTACAAAAATAATCAAAGGGACTACTTCACTCCAGCAAAATGATAAGGACTTCATAAGTCCAACTCTTGAAAAATACAATTTCTATTCCCACATTCCCCAACTTCCACTCAACTGACTCAACTCGTCCAAAGCCGATTTCACAAAAAAAACATTTCTTTCCTATACCTTCTTACAAACTGACTAAGATCGATTTCCTTATCGTGCTTATTTGTCACCTACTTATAAATCATCGCCGCCCTGTCACCCAATTTTATTGCCTTTTTTATAATACTCCATTTTCTTCATGGAGAAGGGAAGGCGGTTCAATCCCATCAAGCAGGAGAAAACGAACCAACGCACCTAATATGCATTATGTAGGAGAGCTACGCACATGACCAATATATCGCCTTATAAATGCACCGAATAGAATATACGCACAAATAGCATATAGATCTTCATCACTCAAAACAATTTTGTCACGGGAAATGCAAAGGTATGCAGACTGTCATGTATATTCATTTTTAATACATGGGAAAATCAAGTTGCATTATTTCCAACATTTCTCCTTCTTTCTCTAAAACGCACACACACCAAATATTACGGTTTTAAGGGTAAACCCCAAGAGTAACTTTTCCCAGAGTGCAAGTGTTGTTGCTACCTCAGAAAAAACCTTTTTTTGTCTGCTAAAGCGTGTGTCGCACTTCCAAATAGTTTTTTTCTTCCTCTACTTTTCAGTTTCATTTTCCGCTGTTCTTCCTCCGTTTTCCCCATAGCTTTACACCCCATTCGCATAGGAAAGCAACCATAACATGAATTTTAATATCCTGCTTTCACTTGTACATGATTAATTTCTACGATTCCATACCTGGAAGCAACAAAAACGTAGGTACACTTTTTCCAGGTTTTTTCGTCTGTGTGCACTGCATATAGTAGTTTTCAGCCCTTCTATTAAACGCTCTGTTTATTCTGTACATTCACAGATACCCATTTACCATAATATTCTACTAGAACACCCTCAAGAAAGTTTCCAAGATAGCAACGCATGCCAACTTTCTTTTTCATGTTTAAACCAAAATACTCTGCTGATATTGCTTGTTTTTTCAACCCCGATGATCTACCAAGGTTAATTAGCTTTGGTTCAGTACGCATTTTCTTAAGAAAAATAGAAATCTGAGAATCCCACTTTGGATGCTCGAAGCAAAAAGTTTAATTTTGTTTTTTTCTGATTCTATTACTCGGATATTTGTCATGCACTTTCTTGTTGCTAAACTTTTTTCAAGTTTGTACGCTTTTCCTTTCTTGCTTTCGTTTTCACCTTATTCTCATTTTTAATGAAATTAGTGTGCTTGGAGAAAATTAGAAAAAAGTGAAAACGACGAAATCGCAGGAGTTTATTACAAACTCATCTAGCTGCACGTCTTCAAGTACATATACTTGTTTTGTTTCCCCTTTTCCAAAAATATCATCAAATCTACCTTTACGCTGCCTAAAACTTCAATACTTGCACTTTTGAAGCGCGTATGTCGTAAAGTTTGTCTTTCTGCCCATTCCCTTTGTCACTAACGACGCTAAATAGGCTGCTTCAGGGCCACTTTACGCGTATTAAAAGAACAATATTATTATTTTTACTCAAGATTCACAATCTCGTCAGCAGTTCCTTACGGATGAGTGTCCATACACTCCATAAATGAATAAGGAGTTTTTTGTGTGCTCAACCTGAATGGACTCTAGCACATAATCAAAAACTCTAAAATTACCCATTTTCCACAAAGTCCATTATACAAGAGATCACCCCACACATTCATCCAGCAAAAAATGCACAACACTAACTCATTCATTCACTCACTTTACATCGGTTAGTTTGACTTTCTCCTTTTCCTCCTTTTATTATTACATTATTGTTATTATTGGTGAAAAATTCAGCCATTCAATACTACTTTCTTTATACAGCTTAGCTTATAAATACACGGCATAATGGTTTTTTCTGTGTACACTACTTCTCTCTGTTTCCAAGAAAAGCAGAAATTGCTTTTATACGAGTTATTATTACAGCACAATGTTTAGATTACCGAGTTCCCCTTCCATCTCAGAAAAGCCACCACGACTCACTCTCACTTTTAACTTTTCCCAGCAAACGTTAGCCGGCTAGGTTACACATCTGCCAAGAAGAAAGTGACTATTTTGTGTTCCCATTATACACGGTCACCATTCCTATCTACTGTATAATGTCCTTATATAGTTAACAACCAAAACCTTATATAATCTTGTTTTCTCCAAAATAGCTTTTCCCTCATTCATTCACCACGCTATGACGCTCTCCTGCTCTCTCCCTTTTCCCTTCTTGCGTCTTGCAACCCACAAAAGATATTTCAGGATTCTAGTCACTTCACTCTCAATTTGGGTACACCCCCGAAAAAATGTACGTACTCAATACTACTCAAAGTTATGATTCATATCAAAATTGACACGGTATTTCCCATCATATCATATCACATCAATATCAATATCAAGATTACATTACCATAAAAGAGACGTTCTGTCTGCCAGTTTATAATAATAATATAACCTAGTGCAATAATGATACTAACAGAACAGCACGAAAATAAACACAAGGTAGAAAGAAAAAATGCGCATTGATGCATCTTTCTTGAATAATGTGAGTACCATAGTCGTGAGCTGCTATCTTTTGCTTACTGTACCATGACTAAATAAATTGAGAGTGAGAATGGCACTATATTTCCTTTTGGCCCTGTTTATTATAGTACAGAGAGTATAAAGTCGCATCAGCAGCAATAAACATGTATCGAGAGATTGAAACACATTATTATAAAAGAATGGCAGAAAGTGAGCAATGAACATATATTTTTTGTTGTGGGGTTGCTGGGAAAAGGAGAACAGAGCGAGTGCACCAATTTAGATTCGGTTTCATAGTTGACATTGTTGTAAACGGTAACAACGACAAAAACTATGAAGCCGTGTAATAAAAGAAAAAAATAACTAACAAGTACATACGCAAGCAGGCAGAAGTACAGAGGACAAAATTACACGGAAAGTAGAAAAGAAAAAATGTGGAAGGGAAAAAATGTGCCGTTGTGTAGTGCAGTATACAAACAATGACATCATTTCTTTGTAAGGGTAAATAACACAAAGAAATGCGAGCAACACCATTTTTATGCATATGGAAGGAGCATTGCAGTAGAATAAAAGAAAATGAGAATGGATAAAAGTGTCACATCTTATTTCTGGGTTTCTTCTTGTGTGTGAGTGTTCGAGTGAATGAATGGAGGAAAAAAGTGAGAGTATATTTTTTTCTGTTGGCGTGCTATAGGTTTTGTTCAAAACATTTTTTTTCTTTTACAGATGATATAGGTATTCTTAAAGTGTAAACGACGGAGCAAAAAAGGAACACGATCCCAAGGAGCTAAACTCTCTAGTGACACTGTATTTTGAACACAGTGTTAGCTTTGAACCATTCTAAAACAATGTATTCGGGAGGGTAAACGATTATTGCCAAATTGTATTTTATTTGCTTGTCAGCTTCAATGAATGCTGGTTTTTCAGATGATAATATAAGGATTTATTTTTGAGAGAAGGGAGATCTTCTCATCAGCAGAATGAATATAAAAGTAAAAATGACAATTATCTGAAAATGTATTTTCATTTTCTTTATTTGTAAATAGTTATTGTAATGATGATGGTGAGAATGCAACAATGGCATAAGGATATTTTGTACTCTCCCATGTGAAAACTGTTAATTTGATTTGGCGACTTGATGCACTTCATTTTTCTTCAATTATTAGTATTTCTATTACGCACAACAATAAAACATGAATGCACCCATATCATCAAGAGCCAATCTAACTTTATCAACCATATGCATCACCCATCACCCTACACTGTGTACTCCATAAGGTTTCCACTTTTTTCGGGGTGGGGGACATGCGACAAATAAAAGTTATTGGTAAGTGCGTACGCACAATACGCACTTTTCCTATCAGCAAAGCAATCAATAAATATGAGTCAAGCTCTAAAGGGCAAAGTCTTCAAAGTCTTGATGTTGTGATTTGATAATCTGTTGATTCTGGTTCTTTTAGAAAAGGCAGTATACGCACATCATAAAAATACAATCAAAATCTACTCAATTTACATTAGGTATTTTAGTCAACAGTTGCCAGTTAGTAATATGCCATACAGTATATAGTGGTGAGTAAATAAACTTGGTACATGCCTAATCTCAACTTACTTAACTAAAATGCACCATCAAGATAAGAGTTATGCGTCATCACCCCCACATGCAAGCTGCAATGTTCTCACATTCACAAAAATTACTGGTTCAGGGACAAATGGGGAGAAATGCTTCAATATAACAGCCTAATTTTTATTAGTTTGTTAATGAAGGAAAGCACGCAAGCCAAGCATGATATTGGCCAAAGAATCTTTATGCGTTGTTATTGGCTTGCTCAGTGTCAACATTTTTTCTTGAGATTGCAACCCCAATTCAAACTTTTTCCAAAAAATGCAATTAGATTTTCTCATTTATGGGCAGTGCAACATCCCATTTTTCTATCGAAAATACTAAATCCCTTTACCTGAACAAACGCACCCAATCAAATTGGCATACCGCTGCGTTTAATTATTTTTCTTGGCATGCTTCCCTATGCATGTACAATGCACAATGGGAAACTTTCTCCGCATCAATTTGCATTTTTTCAAGTTTCTATTAATCACCTTTATAGCTTTAAAATGAGGAATGGTACACCAATAGTAATTCTTCCAGTTATATTGTGACCAAAGAACAACTGAAGCAGCAAAAACTGCACCTGCTGCAGTTGTCTTGTTAGGCGATTGAAAAACTATTATTATTCGTTATTTGAAACGATTCCAATTTCCACTTGACTCAAGCGGAATGCAATGCGTACCCACCCACCCATTCTGTATCCCGGGCTCGTATTTATTTACTGCACCCTCTAATTTTATTAGTTTGGCAGCGGCATTAACAATGTGAGCTACTAACAACTTGTAATCTACCAACGTTTTACAAGGAGTTGATTTCACACTTGATAAGATCTTCTGAAGCTTCTACATTCGCCTTATCGTTCCAACAACGAATTCATCAGCAGAGTCTTACAAATTTTACTTTACGATGAGGATGGGATATCCTTCCAAGTTCCAGTTTAGTTTTTAATTGGATCGCATACACAGCATTCGAGGCTGTCTTTCATTTTAATGTGTCTTGTCGTATCTAATTAAACACAGTGCAATAAAGCTTAAAGACTGGGAAGATAAGACTTTTTTGGACCAACAAAAAAGATGCTATCGTTTTGGAAGCTCAGGAGAAAGAGGAGCAAAGTGATGTTGTCTGTGTGTAATATCGTTAGTAAGCCAATTTCAGTATTTATGGATCCTGTTCCAAGAAGTGAGAGAGAAAGTGCCTGCATGTTATACAACGTCGTATTATGCAAAAACCCATTTTCCACTTATGTACTTGTACTTTGTACTATGCAGCCAGAGAAAACTTTTCCCAGAAACTTTTTCTCTTTAAATCCATTTTAGAAAGCTCGGGAGAATATAAATTGCATTCTTACCAGTGACTTGAAGAAGTATAGGACCACGTCGTTGCTGAGAAAAGTCAAGTTTTTCCTTCCTCTTTTGCTCTGCTTTCTTCTCGGCGTATTTAACTTTGAATTGTGTGCTTGGCGAAAAAAGCAGCTTCCTTGAACTTGCTGCACCACCGCCAACTGGAGACTGCTTTGATTTATGAGCACTCTTCTTGGGACTTGCTACTTGCTCTTCTACGAGAAAGAGAGGACAGCAGCGGATGCATTCTTCATTCTTCTTGTGCTTTTTCTCACGCACCCACCTTCTTCCACTCACACGCCTTCACTTTCTCAAGTGATCCTAAAATAACACAAGTACAGGAGTTTAAACGGCTGAATAATCATTTACAAGCTGTATTACATAAAAAACTACATAAATAGTAGACACATGGACTGTTGTTATCCAGAAGAAAAAAAAGAACATTAGTTTTGTTGATTTTCCGTGTCCGCAGTGCATGCCCCCTGTCTGCAGTAAAAGTGCTTCCTTGGCACATTCATGACTTGCACAACAATGTCTCGTGTTTGGTCATGGTATAATGAATGGTACGTGTAAATGCAAACGGATAATGAAATTTTGTTATGCCTTTTTTTGTCAACGAGTGCATATAGCATCGTGTCATGAAAGTTAAGATCAACCCTTGTGCTTTGTTACTACTGTTGTTGTGTTACTCCAAAGAAACCATCAACTTCGTTTCGCTGATTAGCCCAAATTACATTTTGTTTCCCTTCTCCATCTTCTTTCTCATTTCCTACTTGTACTTCCTCCTTACTATACTAAAGCCAAATTATCTGCTCTCTGGATTTCCTTGTTGAAACTGAGAGAACGCATCAACGTAAATGTTGATTGTGCATCTTGCATCGTTCTCCAGGCCTTGTCGTCGTCACTCAATAATACATGCTTCGGTGCAACTATTTTGATGATGATATGGATGGTGGTGCATCCCCATGTCTTGGCATGGCAAGGACGTATTACGTCTGTTCCGAGTAATTCCCTTTCTTTCAGTAAAAGAAAATGAACCCCTTTCCGGTTGTTCGCTGCATTATTTACAAACCAAGCGTGAAAGCAGCAGCACATGCATGCATGTCTGACAATAAGGCAACCATAAGAAGCAGTGCAGCGTGCTGTACTGCACGCTGAGCTTTTTTTCAGTTGTGTCCTGTAAAAATATGTGCATACTTTCATATGAATGAAAAGATGATCAAACCGAACAACAAACCAGTCCGTCATAGACAGAAGACCACGGAGTACATAGAATTTTGTTCTGACAAGACAAGAGCAAAAGTAAAGAAAAAATGTAAATGCGTTTTCTCTCTCTCTGTCTCGTTTGAATAGTTCGGCTTTGAGACAAGAAAAAGGTACCGCACACAAAAATCCATGGGGCTAGGATTACGTTTGCTGCACAAAAGGAGATTCGGTTAACAATCCGTGTGAAATTGCATTTCCTTCCAGGGTTCCGACACTATTCACTACCGGAATGGCAGAGGTTGCAGGGGTTTTGTACGCAGATCATAATATTGTAACAAACACCCATTGAAAATGTATATGCGTGCCTGTTAACCAACTCAGACAATTTGAAACTCACAGGGGCCAGGTAAAAATTGGGAACCGGGGAGAACTTCTTGGAGTTGGATATGTGCTCACTCTTTCCTTCTATTATAAACAAGGATTAAGAAAAAGACCCCCTTCCCGGTTCTTTTTGTGTGCTTGTCAAGATTACTGGAAGTTTATATATATACGGTGCTCCTATTACATGCTGCTTTTGCTGATTTAACAAAGAAGCAACGGAACAGAAGAAGAAATAGGTGTGCTGGAAGATATTGTTGCATTTCCTATTGTAAGCCTTGCGTAATAATAATACGCGTGCATAATATGGCTCTATACGCACTTTCTTTCAGAGGAAAATATATTAAAACGACTTTTTTGAGCTAACGCACAACAGCTTGAGTTTCATTGGGTATTTCCTTAAAAAGCAAAGTTTTTCCATTTATTTTGAAAACATCACAACAACTTACTTCCGTTCGCCAGCGACACCGCGCACCACTGGTGCACTCATCATAAGTAAAATGCAGTTTTATCCTTTCCGTTAAGACTGCTGTGTTAACTTTGTCATTTTGGATGTTTTTTTTCTTTCGAGAAGAAAGAAATTTTAAGCTAAGAAGAGAAACTTTATTACTTTCAATAATGCAACCAAGTATTATTACTGTGAGAAAAGACGCATTTACTCGGAAAATTTCTGGATGGAGAAATGATGAAAATATTAGAAAACATTATATTACATAAAAAGTAACTTTTCTATTCATCCATCTCTCTTCATTTTGTGCGAACAAGGCAAGAAAATGAAATACGTAATAGAAAAATGCGTATGTTGTGTCGTATGCATGTTTATGTCCAAACAAGAAGGAGGAAAGAAAAAAGCTTTTACTACCTCGTTTGAAACTTGAAAAGAAAAAGAATAAAAACTTTGCCATCATCATTTCTGATATGTCATCATGATCATATTCCATCAAAGTTAAAATCCGGATTTAGGCAGAAAATATAAGACGGAGAATTCTGGCATTGCGTCTTAGGTAATATTATATGTAGCATTTATGGCTTCTGATTCTTGCTGACATGTGCTTCAGAGAAAATGAAACTTTACGATGAGATAAAAGGAAAAAAGTAGTAATTCGTAATTCCTTTGGCGAAGCGGCGCAGGGAGAGAAAAAAGAAAATGGAAAAATGAAGAAATACACGCCAGTTTTTCACCTATCCATTCGCAAGGCTCACAGTCAGATCATATCTCTTTGACATCTTTATACTCATCATAATCATCTGAGAATTTGATACTTTTTCCCACTTCTCACTTTCCCTTCTCACCGCAAACTCATATCGCCTTTGGGAAATATGGAAGTGATGAATTCGTTTTTTTTTCAGGAATTTGGAAATGGAATGTGAAAAAAAGGTAAAGCTTTGCAGCATTTTTATCACACTTCTCCAGCAAAAACTCAAGTAGATGAATACACAAGAAAGGGAGTTAAAGATGAAAAAAGTAAAAACCAGTTAAAATGAAACTGTCACGTGTTCTCGCGTGAAAATAAAAGAATCTCCAGAAAAAATTCCAAACCTTTTGTGTGCATTTTTTGTACATGTGCCCCGTGGAAATTCATTTATTTTCTTGTCAGCTCAATAAAGCAAGACAAGCTAGTTTTTAAGCGGTTTTGGAATTCTCATTTTAGCACATTAGACTATGCCTACTTCATAAAAAACTATTTTTCTTAGCTTTACCAGAGCTCCTCTTCTTTTTTCAAGTTATCCGAAAGTACTTAACAAGACGGTTTTGTATGTAGTATGTTTTTCCTAACAACGAAATTACTAATTTCCACAAGCTGACAAAAATTAGCTCCCATTTTTTCTTGACGCTAATGGCTTTCTGAGTGCTTTTCGCTTGTACTTTAGCACCACACCCACCCACACCATACATTATATAATGGCCATTTTCTATTCTCTTCATCACCAAGCATTTTTTCTCCAGTGCAGCAGTAGTTAACAAAACGGTACAAGTAGAATATACCACATCATTCTGTTGATGCACGTTGCACGCACATCCTTCCATTCACTCACTTTCATCAGCCACGCATCCGACCAAAATAATCCCTAAATGCAATTTTCAAAAGGGTTCTTCTTTCTTCCTCCTTCATTCTTCCTATTCTTCTCGGCTCGTTTTCTAATTTGTACGAGTCATCTACACACACCCGCCGCTCGACAGACAAAAGCATATTAAGAGTAAGAAAAAAACATTACAAACCGCAGAGCAGAATAGATAGAACTAGTAGAAATGAAAACGAGACGAAGAAAAATGCTCTCTTAAAAACTGTCGGACAAAACCCGTTACTGCCAACAAAATGCAGTCTCACTAGTTAAGTTTAGGCATAAAATAATGTCCTTCGCTTGCCCTTACAACTAAACCCATAGCTCATCATATAGACGAACCAAGATAGCCACATGGGAACTTTTTAGGGTAACGTTGATTACTCCTACGCCATAAAGCGACATGCTCGAAAAAGACATAAACCATCAAATGATGACTCTCTTGTACAAACTACTGCTTGTGCTACCATCATCACCACTATGCACACTACTACTTCATCTATTTTCCCTTTTGAAAATACTCAGACAAAAAAGAACTAGCTACCAGAACAAACAACACATTTTCCGGTGGAACGACACAAAATCCATGTCAAACAATGCAATCTAAATGCAGATGCCATCATCATCCCTATCCTGAAATCCGCCTTCCATTCTTACGTTTTGTTCCTTATGTCAGCGTTTCCGGAATAACCAGACAGAAGAGTTTTCAAGTTTTTTTGCTTGTTTCCTTTTTATGGCGGATGTACATTGCTCGGCCTATGTGCCTTGTGTGTGTACTTATCGTTAAAAAGAACAAAATAATTTTATCATACACACACTTTCTACGCAGAGTGCGTACACAAAAGTATTGTTCTTATTGTTATTACCAGTACCAGAGTGAAAATGTTGCTACCATTATTCCTTTTGCTGCCTTTGATATCTCCACGCACTTGTGAGCGTGTATTATCTTTCTCGATTCAGCATTTATATCAAAAGTTTATCCAAAACTTTTTGTGACTGAGAATGTCTGTCTGTGTTATGCTTGCTAACATCTCCATAATCCCTCTGTTTTTACTTCCGCATCATAATACACAATGGACTTAAATTGTAAATGTAAATGTGACACTAGAGCTGTCCCTTCTTCACTTATACTTTCCTCTTTACGTATACACTGTCTAGCGCATTTGACAACAAAATTCAAACGACTTTTGACACTACACCTTTTGAAACGCTCCCACTGTGTGACTTGTATGAACGCCACCATGCCACAAAGCTATCAAAAATCATTATTCACCACCACCACGAAACATTACATCACAACCAGTACGATGATTACTAGTGACGCGCGGTGCGTTTGCAGCTGCAGCAACTGTCATATTGGTTTTCTCCGTCTCGCACATATGCCATCCGTTTTTGAAAGGGATACGAGTACATACAGTGACTAGTGATTTTTCAGGGGAGTACGTGTAGGAAATAGGTGGATGGGAAAGATGATAAAGTCTTTTACAATACGTACCTAGTACGTACATTAAAGTTGAGCTTTGAGCTGTCAACCAAAATCTGACAAAAATGTCTTTTCAGCACCGAAGCATAATAGTAATCGTGGTACGTGCCAGCATCTATTTAGTTGGGGTTTCATCTTGATTGTGAAAATGAATTTTTGCTGCGTATACATCTCAACCCAACCAAACCACACTACATCAATGTAGTGTAGAAGCCTGTCATTCAAAGTAGTAATCATTTTGTTGTTTTCCACCAACTGACATGACGTGTGTGTATCATTAAACATAATACTTTCAGTAAATATCCTCTAGAAACAAAACTCCAAGCCGCAGCAAAACCGCACCCAACCCAGTGCACAAAATTACAAATTATCCCTTGTCCATTTCATTTATTTGCACAACCCAGAA
This sequence comes from Entomobrya proxima, assembly GCA_029691765.1. Taxonomy (NCBI): domain Eukaryota; kingdom Metazoa; phylum Arthropoda; class Collembola; order Entomobryomorpha; family Entomobryidae; genus Entomobrya; species Entomobrya proxima. The sequence continues at coordinate 11,042,152 of CM056169.1, forward strand.
AAAAAGTGTACAGAACACACACAGTACATTTACTACTCACATCGCATCCCTAGCAAAATTACTCAGGGAGAAAACCATATAATCCGTCTCAGTAATTGCAAAACAAGCAAAACCGATCCATCTCTCGTCTTGTTTTTTCCTTAACAAACAAATTGCTCCCATAAAAATTTACTATCTTTTAAAACAACCAGAAAAGCATCAAATCGCAAATTACCACCATTAACAGTATCGCCACACACACAGTGAGAGAACGTATAAGCACACACACCGAGAATCCATTAAATTGAATAAAAACCGTTCTGGCTCTGATCTGATCCTACCTGTCTATTATTGTGTTGTTTTGTCAGTTATATGTGTGTGTGCAGAAAAAAATTGCCCCCAACAGCGAGTAATCTATCTCTGAAAGGAAGATAATCTACCTTCTTCCTATTTGTACTGGCGAAAAAAAACCTCACTCCTCTCGCCAAATTCACTTTGTTTTCGTGTACAGGAAGTCATTTTGAAGTTGACGTGTCTGTATTCTTTTCTATGTGTTTTTGCACACAGACACATCTTGAAAAGTTGATGTGGAGGAAGATAAGACATTCTTGCGAAAGTGTTTAAGGAAAAAATAAAAACGATAATGGAAATGGGAGTCAACGTCTTGAGGCGTTCACCCAGCAAACCATCCAAAATAAATAATAGATTTTTTTATTCTTGCCAGAGAGAGAAAATCTAATATTTTTAGTCAATATAGGCATCTACAGTTAGCACGGAACCATCCTTAAAGAAAAAGAAAAGAACACCCCGTGGTACTTTTACACACAAGCCATTATCCCACAAAAATATCTAGTGACAGTGGTGTAAAAGAGGAACACGCAGAATTTTGTTAAGTTTTAAGGTAATATGTATGTAGGCAATATCCATTTTTCACAAACACCAACAAAAAACTCCGGCGTCATGTGGTTGTGGCTTGGCTTGTATTTGCACCAGTTACTATTACTGATACTACGGCTTCTCTCCGTTTCGCCAATCTATTTTGTTTGCCGCCATACCAGAAACACAGCACAATTTCTTGGGACAATGCCTATATAACGCCAAGAGGATGTGCCTAGAGAATTCTAATATGAGCTTTTTAAGATGCTAACATCCTCTTGAAAGGTTCTTTTTGCTATTTTATCTCTCTTGACTTCCTTCTTTGCTGGCTTACAAGGAGAAAAAGTGGTGCTGGTGGTGCCTTTCTCCAAAGACATTATTCCACATCCAATCCACATCGTGCAATGAATCAGGCAAACAAAATGACAAGTTTTTTCTTCTCTCTTTCTCCTCCTCATATACATTCCAGAGGCAAGGAAAAAATTAAGTAGGCCAAGAAAGCAGTGTGGTATTAATACCATATATATAGCCAGTTTACTTTGTGCAGACACAAGAAGGCTAAAAAATCTTTTGCCTAACTTCCTTTTTTTCTTGCTTTTGGCTTGGCAAAAAAAAAGAACTCTAGCAAGTAGCAAGCTCGCAGTTTTTTAGAGAAAGAGAAATAATCCTCTATTGCTAGAGTTTATATATGCCACCATAAAGATAATATTTACGTTTACATTACGACGCTACTACTCCACATTCCGGAAGATAAAAGATAAAATGTGCAAAGTTTTTCTAAGCAGGACAGTCTGATTGACATCTATTATTTAAGTAGATTTGTTTAAGGATTTTTTGTCGCTTGCAAAATAAGTCTATAAAGTGCAGCAGCTGGTGCACTATATTCAGGACACTTTAACTGCTTATCAGAATAAAGCTAAATAAGTTATTTTGTTACATTCAGTGCGAAATAAGAACTTGTTTAATTAAAGTTTGTTATTTAAGAAAAAGACTTCTAGTTAATTTATTATTTTGCGTTATTTTCTTTCGACACCCAAGATCAAACGCAGAGCAACAGCATCAAAACAAGGCTATCACTTTCAGTACACCAGCCAATGGGCTTATAATATTGCAGAGACGTTCCCTTCCTTGCGGCAGAGATGCATTGTAGAATGCATAATGCCGGAAAACAAACAAAAACAAGAAGCAGACAGGAAAAAACTCATTTTTCTTTTCAATGACTTTTCAGCATGATGCCTTTTCAGAATGGGAGAGGGAGAAAGCGCTGAGAATCTCGAGTAATTTCTCCTTCCTCCTTTGACTAGCTAATGTTCGCTTTTTCTTCTCTCATGAGTTGAATGAAAAGGTAAGCTTTATACAGGCAACTACGCCTTTTCTTTCGTGGGCTCATTCATTCCACCATCACCACTACTGCTGCTGCTGTTACAACAGCTTTTCTTTCATTACCATTTCAAAAAGAAGTCCATTTCAAAGAAAGGATCCGAAAGGCGGACTAGTTGGCAGCTCTACAAAAATGAACGCATCAGACATTCCCCACCACCAAAGCCAGAGTTACTTTCGGCTTCCTAAAACTTTCTCACACAAAAAGTGAAAGCGAAAAGGCAAATACACGCAAGCATGGCGGTACATAATATGAGACAAGGCAGGAAGGAGGATGAGCTTTCGTTTACAGAATAAAAATGAGCATCAAGTAGGAAAAAGCACTGGGCCTGCAGTTTGCCTATGTGCGTTTTTTGGTGGTGGATGATGATGGGACTTCTCAAGAGGCCTTCTTTCCTCTTCTCTCTTTTTAGCCTGACAAGAGGAGAATACGCACACACTAAACGTTCCAAGCAATAAAAGGAGTGCTGTTTGATAATGGCGGAGAAAGTGAAAAGGGAAAACCTTTTGAAGAAGGAAGTCAAACAGACAAAGAAACGTAAAGAAAGCTTTCCTTCAAAATTGATGCAATGTGTAACGGCAATTTCAATTGCATACTGACATGTTTTTTTCTAAAGTTCAATATTGGATACATTACTTGATATGCATAATATATAGAAGAGTCTATGTATATCCGGTTTTTTATAAGATTTCCTTTGGTAAAAGCTGCATCCGAGCGATTCAAAACAGCCTTTCTCACATACACTTGCTTGAGTAATGACACCCATTTTCTCGTTTTCTCCATTGCAATATGCGATGCACTAAAAATAGCGCACAATTTTCCATATAAGTGTGTGAATGCAGTTCTTTCTCCACTTATTGCTATGCTCTCTCTCTGCAATGCAACAAAGATGCAAGAAGAAAGTAAGACGCTCCGAGTGTAAATGGAGTCACCAGAGAAAAGAGGGTGAGTACACAGTAAGAAGCCGGAGTAAAAAGAACATCAGTGGTACAATAATATCATCTTAGTAGCTTTCAACAAAAACGGATCGATATGATACCCTCTTTTTCTTGAACAAACAAAATATCATTGCATTGCTGAGCTTTTTCCTGCTCTGGCTTTGCATTCTCATACACAAGTATAGTACAAACGTATTTACAATGTTGAATGAGTATATCCGCATTGTTGTGCCTTGATATCACAGCTTTATATCTACACTCACTTCATCCCAGAGATTTTTCATTCTTCCTTGGGATTTTACTTTTCATACTTACTGCGCTACTTTAGAATAATATCATATGCCGTTATGAAAACCATCTGATGCTAGCTGAAATAGAAAGTTGAGCGTAGGGTTGTGTAGTTGCCAGTTTGTAAGTCTAACGATGTACGTAGCAAGTTAGCAAGGCACACAGGGGTAAAAATCCAAATCCAACGTTTCCTGTTGGTGGTTCTCTGTGTGTGTGCATGGTGCATTACAAAACCGGTGGTGTGCTTCTTTTTTCACCTACTAGTACTTGACATAAACTCACGCATTTTCCTTTGTACTTTCATCTTCTTGTTCACTCTACAGAAAGAGTGGTACCGCTGTGGCAGTCACCGCAATCCGAGGAAGACAAACTGAGAATGCAATCAGACTTGGAAAAAGAACGGAGTAAACAAACAAGACAACCCTCTGAGCACATAAAAAATAGAGGTGGAGGCAGTATACTAGCGTTTGCAACAGCAAGCACCGGTGGTTTATGTAATGTACTATTTACTGCTACTAAACTACAACAACAACTTATTACCCTGAGCCGTCTCATGAAAGTAATTCAAAGACCTGCCACCGCGTTTTATATTTAAGACCGCGCACTGAAGCACACGTAAAAGTGCACTAGAGAAGTGTTACTGACAACTTAACCCTGAGGCAAATGAGTAGCGGTGTGTGGGGGAGAGAGAAAGCAAGGTAAAATATACCTAGCTAACTACCAACGGTAGTGCATAAATACTGGAGAGAGGTGGAATATGGAGCCCGTAGAAAGAGAAAAATATCTAATGGAAATACCATTTAGAGAGAGTGAGAGGGAGTCGAGTGAGTAATCCGCGTCTTTTTCCAATGAATTTATGTTTACCTTCAGCCATGCCCTCTTTCAAAACCTGTTCGTGCTGACTCAGTGTGTACCTAGGCATTGTACAATACTGACCAAATGGGAAGAAAGAAAATATTTACACATTTTACCTCTTCGACGAATTCAAGGTATAGATGTTTCGTGGAATATTATAAATATAACATTCCATCTTGTTATATTCCATGTTATATGGCCATAATATACATTCATTGCTCCCTCCCTATACCTTATGTAATGTCATTACGTGCACTTTGGTCACCTTTTCTCCTTTCCGTTTTCTTACAGGTAAAATGCATAAAGTAAAATGGTAAAATGTATTATTACCCATGTTTCTCCTCTCCCTCCTTTTACGTGGAGCATCAAGAATGTACATTTAACGCTGTAGTATTTTCCACAAAAGGAAGCCAAAACCGCTAAAATGTGGCTATCCCATCATCGGAGAGCCTTTTGCTATGTGTCTAAATAAAGTAGTAAGACGAAACCAAAAGAACCGGAGAGTGTGAGCGACCAGAAATGAAAACGAAATGTTGCGACGTGCAGAAGATTGTACAACAACAGCCAGTTCAACGTTTTATTTCACTCCATATCCTCCATTTTACTAGTATGGCTATTTTCTCCTGTTTTATTTTCGATCCAGACAAGCTTCATTACACTTGAAAGAGGAGGTATACAGCTATTTATACTGCTGAAAATTTTCTGAGAAATAGTGAAAGCGTGAGTAATTTTACCTTGGCGTTGGTCACGAATTTGATGGAAAAAGGTAAAAGCATCAAAACCGATAGACGATGGTGGTAAAAGTTTTCATAAAATTCGATAAACCAACTCAAGAAAATTATTGTCAGTTGACTGCTGCTACCATTGCATGCATGCTTATTAGATAAATAGTATGCACAAGAGAAAGACACGCCAAAAGAAAATGCATGAAAAGTTTTCACTCTTGCCGTGCAATACAATGCGTCGCGTACAGCATGTCTCTCTATTATCACTGCATTTCACCGCACGGCACGACAAGCACCCGACTATAAAATGCGTTTTATATAGGCAGCAGGTATATGGTCTGAAAACACTTTATGATGCATTCTATCTCTGTAAAATGCCTGAAATGTCTGACATGAAAAAGGTCATAAAACCGTGCATAACACATAACACACCAATATACTATACATTTCCTCAAAGAGAATAAGCCATATACACCAACAAACACAGCAAAACTTTCTCTCCGCTATACTGGCACAATGTGAAATGTGTCCATTTTCAGCATTCCAAAATTCTTGTCAGACATTTATGATGACTTCATGTGTGTGTGTTTCATGTGTAAAAGTATATGGGCTCGAAAGGATGCCCATTTTCACATTTAGTGCCAATATAAGTTCACTTGTGTTAGTGTACTCTGTCTGTGCATTCCACTTTCACATTTACCTTTTTTATTCTTGTTCAAACAAACACCCGCTGTTAAGGAAGAAAAAACTCGTCAGTTAAAAGGAAAAGTCAGCGGGAAGCCCATCACAAATATATTATGCTCTTGGTATCGTCGTGCGTATAAAACATTCAAAACGCAAAACAGAAAGTGAAAGGAAAAAACTTTTACAGGGGATAAATTTTTGCATTGCATGCGAAAGCCACCTTTTAATGCTCCTCTCTCTCTTTCTATCTGTTTTTCTCGGAAAAGAAGTGAAAAAGTAAAATTAAACGGAACATTTCAGGACAAAAATTCATATTATTACCAGACTCAAAACCAGTTCGTTGTCTGTTTACTCTGGCACGTACGTACAACAATTTTTGCAGATAGGAAAAGTTTTTACTGCTTTTACTACTTGTTTGTCATTCATGGGCGAGCAAGGAGAAAGCGCGGTATACACATGTAAATTGCTTCATTTCATTTTCTTGTGGATACATTCTGAAAAAAAGTTTAAACATGCGTGAGGGTAACCGGACCTATAAACTGTGTACTTTTAACAAGTTTCTACGCAGAACGCGTGTTTGCTTTTTTACAAAGTTGTTGGTAAATTCATTACCAATTTGTTCATTATAAAAAACCTCCCAGCTTGCCATACGCACCAAAACAAGCATGTTTTCTTATAACCGTATGGATAGGTAGTTAAGTGAGAAACGGAGCAGGACATTGAAAGGCGACGAACTATCGGCTAATGAACCATGCAGCATGCAAAGCTTCCTTTTTCCTGGAAGCATGAAAGTTTAAGCACATTAAATTGTATACGCATAACCCCGAGACTCTGTGTTGGTTATAACAGTTTAGTTTTATTTGCTTAGCTTGATTTCTATGAATAAATAACGACGCACTTGTCACTTTCAGGAACTGGTGGAGAGATTGATGGTCGGATGATTTTTCAAGAGGGAAGAACATTGTCAGAATGCTTTGAAATGTTCAAAGTGACAAAAATAATATTGTATAAAAGCTCTACGCACAATTTGAATTACAGCATAAGGCTACGTTTTTTCCAGTTTGTTTGCTGTGATGTACTGTTCATCAGAGCGTCAGTATCGATGTGAAACTTGTCAAATATTTTATTACCTAAATGGAAAACTTGCGTATCATGCTAATCCATATACTAAATAGTAATGACGAAGAGTGAGTGATGATGATGATGACAGACAACAAGGATGATGGTGGTGGGAAGCATTTTTTTCCTGTGTGACCTCACTGATGACACTAAAAACCCCTAAAGCTTGCGAGTAATGCACCAGCTACAACAACCAAAGATGATCCTTCCTTCCTTTTTTCCCCGATTTTAAAAGTGAGTCCGCATGAAATCCGGCTTGAGTCTAATGATTGTAGTGGTAACGGTCGATAATCAGGCTTTGTACTGTATCATCGATAAACTTTTTTGTGTGAAAAATATATAGATGATGCAAGAGGGGAAAGGTTAGTAATCAGTAAATCGAGAGCATATCCAATGTAGACAAAACAATTCATTCGTAAAAGTAAACCTGATAGCCTCTTTTCCTCCTCCACACATTCTCCCTCATGTGGAGTAAGTGAAACGGTGAGGGTTTTACGTTAAAGCACACTTGAGAAAAAAGATAATCCCTCCAATTGCAATTGCAGTGTGTGGCGGAGTCAAGCAAATTGCATCTTCAGGTTTCACACTTTCATGAACTCTGACTAATGCATTAGTACACAGAGAAGTACTGAGAACAAACCAAGTGTGGTATGAATTACTCCCACAACATTGCATTTTCTACGCGTCACACGCATTACATAATCTCTCAGGCTGACTTGTGTCTTTCATTCAGCATTTCTTTAACGCTTGCTTCATTCATGCCATTTCCCGATGGAAAAGGCAAAAGATTTTTGGATATATTTTACCTTCAATTTATTTGTTCAGTGAAAGAAAACGTCTGTGTGTAGGCAGTGGGAATGGACGGCGGGGATCATCAAGATGGAAATGCGCTGGAAATCTGAGCTCTGGTGGATTGGATATATGACGAACATGAAATGAAACATCCTTTCTCTTCTGACTATCACGCAAAGACTCTAATAGCAATTGCTTTGTGTAAATGAAGAACATACAACATACGTATTATTACGCAAATAAACATAACCATTAAAGGAGTAAGTGGACTATATGCTACATAAAGGGCGAGATCCATCTGCTGATGATCCTCAACTGATATTATTCTGTATCCCATATTTAACACGCACGAAAACGCGTGGTTTGTTGGTACTGGTGTGTTGCGTAATCGCCATCTCCCACGATATGCACCTATCCATCATCGCGCTTAGGCTATAATATTGGTATTATTGAAGGTTTTCTTTTTTTGGTAAATGGTTGTTGGTAGTGGAGGCGGATTATTAGACGCATCACACAACCCTATGAGCATCCTGTCATGCGGAGATAATGCACATTGCTCTTCTTCTTTTCCCTGCTGCTGAGCCGTGAGCCATACCATTAATGCAAGTAGACACCGAGCTAATAGCCGCATGTACCAGTAAAGACAACCGGTTCCGATGCCTTTCTTGTCCACTCGCCCAAAAGGGAGATATTCGACAGAGAAAAAAAGATAAATGAAATTGAGTGAATGACAGCGGCAAAAACAATGCTCTCTGTGAAAATAACAAGGCAAAAAGTACCCGGTTCCATTTCCAATCCAAAATACACGTTATAAAATTATGTCGAATGATGATTATATATTTTTGTGTTGTAAGCATTCTTGTCTAACCTGCACAGTACAGAAAACTGCGGCTTTGTGGTTTGAAGCTAACCCCCAAGTTATGATGCTCTAAGGCTTTACTCCCACACACCCACACTGCATTGGAAATGAATTTATTACCTTTTGAGGTTTTAAAACGCGTACCAACTCAAAACGCACATAATAACTTCACTTACATCTGCGTGCGTTGGTTTACTACACACCAAGTTTTGTGCTTTCGTTTACCCTGATTTACGCAAACGATGTTCCCCAATGACATTAACTAGAACAAGGACGCCGGAATTACCACGGCTTTACAACAGAATAGTATATGTGTGCATACACACATGGAAAAGTGGAAAATACTGCGAAACTCCCAAAAGAGTTTTCAAAAAAGATTTTCTCTAAACACGGCTGCTGCTGTTTCACAAAAACTCTATAAGCCGGTAAGGCACTCTTCCGCTATTACTGGTTTCATCATCATGTATTCATTCTTACAACGAAACCATACAAATGTAGAATTGCTCTAAAGAGGTAGAAAAGAGGCATGGAGGATTGTGATGAGCAGAGCAGTTGGAAAAATAAACATATCACAAGCTCGCACAAACACCAAGTTCATTGGCACCACGAACTTTTACCAGCCACACTGCTAACAGCTACTACAGCAATGTAGAGTAACGGCTGGGAACTTTGGGATCTCCATCCGCATATATTTCAGTGTGTGAGTTGTAATGTTGCTACTGCTGTTGAGTAATGAGAATGAGATGGTATTGCATTGTCATTCCGTTAACGAACAAAAGTGCATTAATTTAGAAGACACTAGAGAGAGAGGAAAGAAAGATATTTATACGTGAGGGTGGGTTGTTTTTGTGTGAGAGAGCAGACATATGTGTTTGCCTTCCTCATATTTTATAATAAGAACTGCACATAGAAATCAGTCCGTTTTTGGATCTATATTATATGGCTGTCGTGATAAAAACAAAAATTCATTAATCCATGACATTGCACACAAACTGCACTCATATAGGAGCATGTGCATGTTCTGCAGCAACTTCTCATCATTTTAGGAATTTGGATAGGTTGGCTTGGCCTTGTCTCCGAGTCTGTTTGTTTGACGGCTCATCATATTATCACACCACACCGCCGTTGTTGATGAGAAAGGCAACGGGAAAATGATCAAGCACTCTTCATCAAATATTTTACTCTTGTATTTTCATTATAACTGTAGAAGCATTTCATTAACAGAATAGCTACGTACAATGTCTGGTTTATAGTATGAAACGCAAAAAGCTGCTTTGTATAAAAGTAAACAATATTGGCAAGTGACAGAGACAACAAACAAAAAGCCTTTTCATATTTTGTCTCTGTTTCTCTTGTTCAATTTTGCTGGAAGGCTATAAAACGGGGCTTTCGATAAGAATGATTAAAAGTTGGACTTGGAAATTGTGAAATGCCTTTTCTGCTGACATATCGCTTACCATTTTTTACCTAGCAAATAAGCCCGTTTTTGTTTCAACTTTGTCCTTGTTTTACAGCAGAAGAAGAGCATCTAAAATAGGAAAAGTCTTAAAGCAAAGTTGACAGGTTTTTAGCTGACAAGAGTAAGCTTAACAAAGTAAGTAAACATTGCGCCCTGTGATAATTCCTTGAACAAGACTTGTCTATACTGCACCCTTTTCATCCCCATCTAAGATGCAATATAACGCAACAACAATGTGAAATTTAGTGATTGAACTTTCACCCGGGATTAACTTGTCGTTTCATGATTTCAACCATCTGCAACATTTCATTGCTTCCACTTTACTAACTGCTGCATGTAGTGCATATAGACTGATCTGATTTCTTTGGTAAAAATTTAAGCTTTGAGCTATATAAAAATTTGAGATGATACGCAGACACAAAAACATCCATGGTGTCTGTAGCTCTGTGCTGCTTTACTAGTGCAGGGAATTTGTAAACTTCATCTAATCAGAACAACAACAGCCGGAGAAAAATCCAATTTCCAAACTAAATCCCCCAAATGCAAACTAATACATTTTTATCAACTCGATAGCTCTCTTTTTCTCTTTGTTTTTCTTCATGTGTGCACTACTGAGACTCTGGGAATGTCTCATGTGAATGTGCGCATATAAATCCAAACTCAAACACAATTATATTTTACATAAATATGGTTGTTGTTGTGCTGCTTCGAGCAAACTGCGAACATGCAGTAATACATCCGATAATATTATGTTTGCATGAAGGAATGTGGGCGATTGCATGATCATCATGGTACTCTCAGGATATTTTATGCAGCGTTGTGAAGAATACTTGAGCTTTGCTGCTGCGTCGCATATAAAGCCTTTACGTAATACCCTGGACGATTGATTGTGATTGCAGAACGGTAAATCTCTACACTGAAAGTTGAGAGTATAATAATTCTGTTATATAGGCATGTAAGAATAATAGGAAAGGAGCACGAATATTCGAGAGATTTCATTTGAGAATAGATTTTCACGCCAGGAGAAGCCATGTAATATAACGCATCATTATTATGCTCATGACCACAGATCCATATATGGCTTACATTAGTATGCCTGCTTTTGATAATATTATGTAATAGTATTTTCACCAAGTTAGTATGCAAAAGACGCACCGAAACTATGCCTAGCAAAGGCGTGAAGAAAGATGATCCCTGAGAGTAGAAGGTGAGAATGAGAAAGCACATGTAAACACAAGGCTTATCTCTTGTGTCGGTCGACTATCTATCTACTACACATTGGTTCTCCAGGCTAGAATAACATTTTTTGCTGTGTGTAGTCTTTTTGGAGAGGGCTTGGAGCACAAAAAGCTTATCGTAGCGTACAACCAGCCACCAGGTACCTATTACCACAAACTTTTCTGCTACTACTGCAATCTGCAATGTATGTGTGGTGTGGTGGCGGTGATAATAAACCTATTGGTTTTACGTTTCACCACACAGGGATTCATTGCATACCGCCAAAGAAAAAGTGGCTATAACATTTTATTTATAACACTTTTTGCTTTGGTACCTCTACCTAATACTAACTTTTTTTGTGCTGTTCAAATATTCAAGCATCATCGCCTATAAATACTACTTTAGTTAGTGAAAGTAAGGCTGTGTGTGTATAAAGAGAGATAAATTTGATTATCATCACTAAAAATGCTCCTTTGCTGCCGAATCACTGTGTGTAAAAGAATTGCAATCGCCCAAGACAGCTTTCGACTGATATAAATGCCCGAGTGATTCTCGTATTTCAGAGTTAACCAGAGAAAGAGTAAACCTGATGAAGATGATAGGGATGCCTTTCTGCAAAAAAAATTCTCAAGAGGAATGCTTTTGTACATAGTACTATGTAATCTTTGCGTATTGAGAGCACATTGAGTGAAAGTCAAAAGGATATTTGTGATGTATTTCTTGGTGTAGCAAAAATGTTAAAGGATCATTTTTCCTGGGGAAATCACGATATAACTTGAGAAGAGTTGCTCCTGCGGGTGAGTAGTTAGGTATATGATACAATGATGAAATGAAAATCTGATGGGAAATCTTAACATTGTTACTGCTACGAATATCATATACAGAGTGAAAGCTGTGGTACTTGAAAGAGAGAGCGAGGAAAGTTGGTTTTGAAGCTTGAACAGGTTTTGGAAAGAGCAAAAGTGCATTCCTCTCCTTGTGACTTTCTCCACTTGAGAGTTGAGTGGAATGGTAGGGTGCCTGGTTGATGCCTTTTACGGTTGAATTACAATTGCGTGATTGGCGGCTGACATGAGAAGTGAATTTTGCATCTTGCATTTTATTCTGAATGATGTGTGGTTTATACCACACAAACAAAATTATTCATGAGAAGGAAATTTTCATAAAATTATGTTTTCTCTAGTACCACTTTTAAACGCAATAATATTATGGAAAAATGTATTTTCAAATCAAAGCATATTTCCAACAACTACTCCACCTCCTCTGAAATCCCGTTTTTCCTTCTGACATGGCATATTAATTTCCTCAAGATTTTGTTTTTGTTTTCTTTGCTCCTTTCATGCACACTGTTCTATTATTAATTTCTGCGGATAGCCCTCACATCCTTTTGTTGTTTGCAACCCAGTGCACACTTAATCGCTCATTTCTTCTGACAAACTTACAACTTTGCTCACTCACATATGAACTCCTCCTACTTTTACACTCTGAAGAAAATGTGTAATACATTTTCCATATTATAGCAGGAACAAGTTATTGTGTTGCTATTATTGTTGTCAGAATCCTATAGTCCGCACCGCAGCATTTCTAATTTTTTCCAGCAGTTTGCGTCTTTCACTATGAAACAGGAAGTCATGGGTGAAATTCCCAGCTGGGCATAATAATTTTCACATTACTCATGCTTCCCTTTTCATATCCCCACCACCACCATCGCCGTCAACTAGGTTTGCTCACTCTCCCACATTTTCTCACTGGTGCAGACTTTCTTTTTTACTAATGAACTTAAGTAGTACAACGACGGGATGTAGTTAGATAAAAATGGTAGTGAAAACTTGGCTAAGAAGAGGAAGCTAAGACGGCGTCTATTTTTGCTTGAGTAAAAGTTGGACATCATCAAAACAGCACCACTAAAAAGGCTCGTAGTGTTCGTGTATATTATGACAACGGAACCACGCTAGTGGTGTTGTTGGGACTAGTGCTTGCGTCGCATTTAAATTGAAATGAGTGACTTACAAGATTAATCACGAACATGGAGTTTGGATGGAGGCTAGTACACATCATCATGGCATTTATGACATACTCTCTGACAGGCAAAAAAAAGTTTTCGCGATGCTGATGTTGTGTTGCTGCTGCTGACGAGAAGAGAAAACTGATTTATTTTAATGCAGAAAGGCAGATGACGAGAAAGGCAAAGTGAAGTTGGAAATAGGCATTCTGCTGCATGTGTTGTGAATTTAAACTGATTTATGCATTAAATTTTTTTCTTTTATGACTTGGTACTTGGTTGCTGTATTTCCATTACATTAGTACAGTAGTGCGTACAAAATTTCTTAATTTACAAGTTATACCATCACACGATAATTCATAAATATTCATGATTTTTCCCATTCTTTAATGCTTTTAAGCCAGTGCACATCTCTACACTGCGTCTTGCTAAATTATACATTATTTGCCTCTGTGGAAAATTGCAAAGCTTCCTTTTACACCACTACATACTTTCTCCGCTATAGCAGCATCACCCTGCACGAGTGCGTTTTTTGCTTTTTTACTAGCACGAGTAACAAAACACGCACAAGCCATCATCCATTCTCTGTCAATTCATTTTCATTTTGAGTAAAGCTATTTGTATACACTACAAGTGTGTAGAGTGTGTAGCATCATCAGGAAAACTTAACGAACCACTCAGCCACTTGAGGAACAATGACACGATAATGTCATTACAGATCAAAAGGTTTCCAGTGTTTTATATCGAAAAATTTTGAGTTGGCTTGAGCTTTTTTTGTATTTTGTTGTTGTCTCTCTGCCTCTCTTTGTTCGCTGAGAACTTTTACTGATGTTGAGTTTTACAAGGAATGAATAGCAAGCTAGCTATCTAGTAAACAAAAAAGTTTGCTTCATATGCTCTCTTTCTCTGTAAATCCTTCCCCAATTTGGAAATGGGAAGAAAACAAAGATGCTATCAATCCATCTCCCTGTTCTCTGCTTATGCTTACTTAGGACTTTTTCATTACACATTTAAGCCGTAAATAGGAAAGTGATCAGGATAAGAGCCAACATCATTATTATATCAATACGATTTGGAATTACTGCTTGCTTGTTCTTGTTAAACGAACGGATTCTAAACCAGTTAACTATCTTTACAAAAAGTTTTCTTCCCCCTTTACCTTGTCATTTTGTTTTGCCATGCTATACACTTAAATATCATCAATATCTGTATTATCCGTACCCATCCAACTATCACAATTTCTCCAATTTCAACTTCAAACTATTGAGAGATAGATGATATTTCCATTTATTTTCAGCCAAGTATGGGGTTCACCCTCATATACCACTTTGCTGGCTAAGAGACCGGAACCGTAAAATATCTTTAATAAGACCAGAGCTTCTTATGCCAACCCACACACATCTCTATATTCTCCCTTCTTCCTTTATGCCTAATACCGGTTCTATTTCCTACACTCTTTTACAGCTGCACAAACTCTTCCAAAATGAGATGTACCCAATCATTCAACCAAACCAGCCCACATTTTATATTACCAAGTCATTATGATTATCACGATCTATAATACGACATACTTTATATACACTACACCTATATAATAAAACCCTACGGTACATGTAATACTGCCACCACCATGCTTTCACATTTTAGTACCCAATCAATTTACGGATGAGCTGTTTCGTGTTTCCCCATCATCCAACCCCCTACATTTATCGCTGCACAAAACGTGGTCACAGCAAAAAGAGAAAAAAATCTATAAAAAACGCCGAATGAATAAGAATGAACCCCGTTCCAAATACAAATACACACCTTTGGTTTCTTTTTTTTTCAGAAAAAATGGTGATTACCAGAAGAGAATTTCTATTTTGATGATTCATCGAATCAAGTCATTACGCATATACACGCATATAAAAATGAGAAGGAGTATTATTACTAGGGAATGAGCAGCAATAAATCCTCAACTGCATAAAATATCTTTGGAGGAAATTGAACAAGGAAGCCCCACTCTCATTCTCTCTCTCTCCAGTCATATTAATATAGTTCACTCACACCAACGCAAACTACTACTGCACTTTAACAAGTTACATAACTACTCCTTTCAGTAAGTCATTTACCCCATCATCGTGTTACTTCTTTTTATTTTCTCAACACATCAAGTTGCATTCATGCCTTTTTATACATAACTTTTGTGCCAGCAAATGCACAAGTTATCATGATCATCGTCATCATCAAGACAAGAGGAGAAGCTACGATAAGATCAATACGAGATGGCCCACACTCATTCAAAAAAGTTCCCATATTTTTATATATACTTTTTTTACTTATTCAACAAAAATAGGGAAATATTATCAGCTTCATAAAAGCTCTTGAACCACATCCCACCCTCACTTTTTCATGCCTTCCAATTCCAACTTGCCAACCAATATATTATTACTATTCATAACATTGCATCAAGCCTGCATTACGTAGTACACAGTGCACGAATGTAATAATATGACTTTTTGTACCAAAACGAAGAAAACCGAAAGCTAGAGTCGCACAGAGTTGTACTGACTGACTTGATAATTCCGTCTAGTGAACAATATTTTATGAAAAATGAATGACTTCATATTATATATATTTTGTCTACTTTTTTCAGAATTTTTTACGACTTTGCTTCTCTGTGGAACGGAAGGACGTGTAAGACTTTTACCCTCCTTTTCCTGTGAATGAGTTGGCTTTTACAATATATTTTTACAGTACACACATTGTACATAGAAAAATACAGACATTTTCTGTCAAAAAATGTACAAAAAATATATAAACACAACGAAAAATTGCTTGGTGTGTTTAGTGATATATGTGTGCGATAAGTACACTCTGTATAATCAGACAAAACGTGTACACGCATATATGCGTAATTTATTTCACTGGAAATAAGCTCACATTAATTTGATGAAATGGAGACTTGGCATGAAATGCCAAAAAGCCACAAACCAGCGGCGGCAGCAGCAGAGCAACAACAACAGATGCATAATCTATCTTCATATTCGTTGATTTGGGACCTTAAAGCAGGATTATTATTACAAACGACTCTACTACTTACAACAAAGCTCTAAAACCCACACACAATGGGAAAATGACAGGAAGCCAGTTCTTTTTCGTCAAACAGGCTGTATTATGGCTACTAGATTTTGCTCTTCTTGTTTTGTTCGTACGTGCACAGAGACATAATCATAATGCAAAGTCTTTAGTCTGTGCAAAGAAGCAAGAAACGAGAGAGAAAAGAGACAAAATATCATTTTCTAGTCTTGCAAAAGTTATTACATTGGAAAACGAACAAAAAGTCACATTCTGTCTGCCTTCTGCTGCTGCGGCTGCACACGACAGCGTCCACACTCCACTTGTATATTGAGAATGTGTTCATATTAAAATTTTACAAATAAAATTGTAAAGGACGTAGACGACACAGAAGGTTTTGTTGTTGGTGGATAAATATCTGCAACAGATCTCTGAGGATAACGATATGATATGATGATGATACTTTACCACGAGCATATAAATATGTCTACTGACAGCATGAGTGAAACGAAGCATGTGTACATGTTGCCTACAGAATTCGAAATGCGTGTCGCTGCCCTACTAAAACCATTATCACCACCAGCACCATCGCCATCACATCTGCATCTTTTTTGGTTGCTGTCTTCACTTCTCCTCTCGCATCTTCACACAACAAAACATTCAGCCATAACACCACAGAAATCGTCACAACATATTCGCCAGCAAAATAGCAGTCCAAAAAAGCTGCTCTTGGCTTTTAACAAGTTAAACCCGTCTCTCTGCAGCAAAAGCAGAGAGCAAACTATATAGGAATAAAAGTTTCTTGATGGCAGAGACAAGGCAAACCGTTAGATTAAGACTTTACACAAGATTTACCAAAATGATCATGTACAACAAATGCATAATATATTTGCTGAATTTATATGTGCTATATATAAAGAACCCAGTTTGTATGCTGATGTTCTGAGATTAAATTTTACTTTCTCGTTTACACTCTTACAACTTCACAAAGAGCATCATTGTGGCAAATTATATGTGTGCAAGCCGCCATAAGACCCATTACCATTGATAATAGCAAAGAGATCAACACTATAAAGATTTCTCATAGAGTGACACACTGCTATGCTGAAACCATGTTGTGGTGTGTCGTTTTGATGAGGATCATCATCAAGAAGAGGATGATTAGCAGTATAATGGGATGGGGTATGAATGAACAAGAATATGTAAACTTTATTTTCAACGTTTCAGCAGTTATAATAATAGTTCACTTCAGTGCAGACTTTTTTTTGAATGTGTGCGTTTTTACAGAACATATCATAGATAGTGACAGTCAGGTTTATTATATCTAATTACACGATATTTACACGTTTTTATACAATATGCACGAGTTTGAAACGCTGCAAGGCGAAAGTTGCGTATAGAATATGAATGCGACTCTGTGCAAGTCTTTGTCATTGCGTCCACTACGATTCACAGAAAAAAGAGCATCATCATCATAAAAAGTAAATGTCAAGAGCCGCATTGTTATTATTATCTCCTTAAATTATAACGGGTGGATGTTGCATGGTTGGTTTTACTGCAACAGTCAGTCATCATTATCAACTTACTGCTTGTGAGTTTGTCAGAGTCATTTGTTATTATTGCGATTCATATTCGCAATGCAAAATAGCTTAGCTGAATGGTAGACAAACAGACAGAAAAAATAGTATTTAAGTGTCCATTTCAATTTCGCTTTTGCTTCTGTTTTGTTTATCAATAGCGAAACTAAATGCGTAAGCAAAATGAAAGCAAATAAAATGCTTAATGTTTATTCATTGAATTTTAGGCTTTTGTAAAATTCCAAAATAACGGCAATGTAAAGAAGTTTGCTCTACGTTAACTAACTAGGTATATTCTGTACATTTCTTTTCTGGTCCACAATTACCCAGTAATTTAGCTGCATTTTGACAAATGACTTTTTGCTAGACAGCTAATCACCATTTCCTTTCGTGAGCAAACAAATGTACGCTTTACTTCTTTTTCAGAGAAAGGGTAAAAGTGGATCACAAAAACAGCCGTTGTTTGATTTTTCGTTTTTCGAAAGACAGGAAAAAATAAAGATATAAAAAAACTTTATGGAAAAGAAAGATATTCTTGAAGGTTATAATGTACATTCCTAATTGCACATGTGTCAATAATTACTTACACCAAAGACGACCATACAAGTCACTAGCCAAATACACATAAAGTGCAATTATCTCCCACTCATGTATATTCAGTTTTTAAAACTTATTGCTGTCCCTCCTCCTCTCTTGCTCCCCTCCTCCATTTTCGTGTAAAGAGCTAATTGCCATCACACGGAATAAGTCTTATAACGTTCAAAAAATGGTTTATTATCAAAGAAAATACCTACTAATTTTCATCTTGGCGAGCATATTGTTGCCTCTTCGTTTTTATTTTTAGCACACACCAGCAGTTACTTCACTTTTCCGTTTACCCTTTGACTTTCATCTGAGGTCGATACCTATTGGACATTAGACTAGTACACGTGACACGTTACTTTCATTTTATTACCAGTAATATAGGTTATGTTCACCATTCCCCGAGAACATTTCTTGTTAATTATTCTGCTCCTACTACTGGGAAATAACAACAGACGGAACCATAAAAAGAACACACATATGTGTGCTCTGTGTTGTAATCATCCTGTCATAATGCAATAGGGTTCAATACAATAACAAAAATGCTAACGAGAGGAAAACAACCGGAAAGCATGAGTATAGTAATGTAGTGACTTTCTTTTGCAATCATCATCCCGTTCGACCTCAATACCCACTTTCCGCCGGGGTGTATAAGTATTTTGGTAAATAGTAGGAAAATAAAATAAGGCATATATAGAGAGAAAGAGTAGTGTTCACGCAACAGCAATAATCACACGAAAAATTGGCATCCCTTTTCCCCGGCTGTTATATATGCATAGCTATGTGAGTACTACACAAGTTTTGTTTTAGTTTTGCGATTTTCCATAATATGCATAAATTTTTTATGCATGTGTTTGCTTTTGGCCGCTTTCCCAAAGGATATTAAATTAGTATGTAAAAGGTTCATAGACACACTGAAGAAGTGTAGTAGCATGCAGCTTTAGCCTCTGGAATTGAGTTTTGGAAGTGATTCTCTGAATAACTTTCACATGCACAAATGTCTGCATAATATTTATGTCTTCAGGGCGAGTTTAGCAAAAATGATGTCACCACTGTTTGTTCTCGTTCTGTTTTTATTCGAATGCCATTTTTAATCACCGCTACCCCGGGGTAGGATTAGCAAGACCAACATGACATTTTTTTGTCTGTATTTGCCTGTGTGGTACTATTGAGATAAGCAATTAAACTCACAGAAGGCCTTGCAAATTCATCCATTAGTATGGTCCATTACTGTATTAGTGCTAAGCGCATTTTTGTTCAAGGTCTACCTCCCAAAAATAATTGTTAATTAATATGCATGAATGAGTTTTATCTCCTGAGAGAAAGAATTTGCAGCTTTATGAACTACACCCAGTGCGGTCAAATTACCGAATTACCCGTTTAGAAGTTTGTGTCGTTAATATTGAAAAAGTACTTTTATGCTAATCTGTTTTATTCACGAATTCATGGTTAGTAGTAGCGGAAGGCAAAAACAATACCAGCCAACTTAGCAGACCACTTTGGGACATTTTTGCCAAAGTCAACCACATCTGTCTGATTAGCATTAAAAATTAAAATACTTTCACAATGTCTACATTCATGGAATATCACGGATGACATCATCATGGTTCTCCTGATAACCTTGCAGGGTACCTTGCTGAGGAATTCTCACATTTATCCCAAACACAGTTTCAACCTATGAAACTAGAATGACTGGATAAAATGCTTGCTGAGTATGACGGCGTGAAAGCCTTCAATTAAAACTCAGCTTTAGTTGACATACTAACTAATTCTTAAGCACACATTACTTTATCAAAACTTGAACCAGAAGCTAATTGAAGAGATGTAATAAGTTGTCGATAAGTAAATCAATTTATTTTAATTGTTTGCAATAAGTCATCATTGATTATTTACCACCATTTAGATAAGTTAATGCATAATATGAGATTTCTTACTGATGACATTATTCTAAAAAGTGAAACTTATCATATTTCCAAATAATTTGTGAGTAATAAACTTTAAACTTAAACAAAACGAAAGATATTTTATGTTCGTAAAAAATTGAACGTTTAAAATGTTGAGTAAGCATAGTTAAACAAAAACCTTTAAACAATTCGAATCTCAAAGCACTCAAAGTTTATTCAGACCAAAAACTTGATTTTTTACATTCTTTTGATTTTCTCTCATGAGTCATGAGACAGTCTAGAGGTTATTATGCAGGGCAAAGGTTAGCGAGAACCATAAACTAAATTTGTTCCCAGCAGCTGCGTTGAAATTACATGAATTTTCGTGGAACTCCGATTTAGTCATTAGTTCAAACACATAAGGATTAACAACGTTCTCTTCAGAAAGATTAGTCTTAAAAGGAAAAAGCCCATTTCATTTCAATAAAATCAAAGTTAAACTTGGACTTTTGTCGACGAAGCAAAATTAAAAGTGGAAATATCTTGATGTTATGCGTGCTTTCCTGCGATTTTGTTTACATGTTCCATAACTGCCTCGAATCGACATAACCTATAAAAAAGATTAGCATAAATGTGCCAGAGAGTCAATTTAAAAGAAAAAAGCGGCTGTGTGTGAATGAATGCCTACATTGTCACATTCTTTTTATCGTTTTTCTTCTTCTTGTTTATCTAATAAGCTAAAACACAGAGATAGCATTCTCTCTTGACAGTCTGTCAGCTAAGTAAACATCTTGCCAGTGAACCAAAGTAACATTCTAAGCCAGGCCGACATCTTAATGATAAAGCTTATCAAGAGAACTTGTATACGGAAAGAAAGTAGATTTTCAATGAATGATTCATGATTCATACGTTTGACTTCGAACAATATTGATAGCTGGGTGGTATTTTCCACCAAGCAATATTCCTGTAACAGTAATAGTGCGTAGTCGTTGTAATGGACAGAAAACAAATTGCATCTCTGTTTTTAGACAAGAGATCTAATTATAAAGTAGAGTAAAGGTGCAGAGAAACGAATAAAGTTTCTTTAGAAGACAATCACAGGAAAAAAATCTGCATGCATAATGAATGTGTAAAAACTTGCACGTGTAAAATGGTGACTAATCTCCTTTTAAATGCGTTCATGCGCAGATGTTCGTGGTGGTACATTTTACATGCTTTCCACAAAGATAAATAGAAAACGTTGAGATAACTATGAATCTACAACGACATGCTCTATTTAATTAAGCAAAACACTAATCCGCACTTGCATAATCCTATTTTATGCATTGTACATCACCACAACCACTTCGAAGAAGAGAAGACGCGGAAGATAATTGCAGTCGGGAAGCATTACATCTTGTATTTCACTGTCACTGCGCTTTTCACATGCGGTTGGTCAATTACAGACATCATCACATCATGATGACGATGGTAAATATGGATTGGACAACCGCAAGTGGTACTGTTGTGGTAATTTAGTAAATAATTCATTTAAAACCAAATGAACTTATGTATATGTGGTGGCGCATATTTCTTCAGGAAATCTCATTTCTAGTGCTTCATTACCTTAATACCTCAAACTCGGAGGTAAAATGCCTAAATAATTCAGAGACGCATAGTCCATCATATAGTAGGCGCTTTAACTAATAGTAGTTTCATCAATAAAGCCATAACTAAACCCTTTGTGATTACGGTTATTGGAAACTGGAAACGAAAATAGGAAAAGGGTTATTTGAAACGTAGCAAACGTGAATTATATACCAGTCCGAGCTAGCTAGTAGTGTGTAGTACATGCATTCTTGTAGCAAATGAACCAGAATGATTAAGATTGCTGGAACCTAATAATAGCCACGCTATTCTCAAAATATACTCATTACCGCTCACTGCAAATGTTTTATAGATATTATGCCAAATATGGATATACGTCTGATAATGAATTACTAAAGTTTCATAGTTTTAGTATACGCTAGCTTGTCATCAACTTCCTCCGTAGTAGTATGTGCGCAATGTATAAAACTCATCGGTGATGAAATATTCATTCCATTCTATATGATTTTCATTATCATCCATTTCCTACGACCATTATTTATTACCCTGTCACCAGCCGATCCTCTCTTGCCTCTCGAACTAGAATCATTCCTTCCCTTACGCCCACTTACAACCGCATCATCGACAGACTCAACGGATGACTCGATTGCTTGTAACCACATTACATAGAGAGAGTGCATTGGAAAATATATCTATATTATTTCCAGCCTCTCTCAAACGAAAACTTTAGTTTAGAAGTAAAAAAGTTTAATAATATTTGAAAGGTAAGAAGAGACAGTGTAGCAGATATAGAGAGAGACGAAGAGTGATCATCAAGTTTCCGGTGGAAGGAAGTTGCTTGTTAGTCCGATCCTCCGTTCCATTTTCGCTTTATACTTTTTTACTTTTGTGGATCTGGATTCTATTACGGACCATTTCTCTTGCTCATCAATATCGATTATCAACCGCAAAAAATATATTGTATGGTATCACGATCAATGATCAGTATCATTGCAGGTCCTCACATGAGAAAATTCTATAGCCAAGAAAATCTAGATCACCGTGTCCCTTGTGAGACGTGACGAGATAATGGTAATAAAAAAGTACATGCACGCATACATGATGGAATTCAAGGCTCTATAAATTAACCATACTAAACCAATCAATCAACGTAAATCAACCAATTAATCCCTTGTTAGCTGTAGACTTCATAACAGGGTTGGATGGTGATGATGTCATGTTTATATTCTTCTTCAGCACAAGGCTGAAAAGAGAAAGATGACTCTCATGACATGATTCATAAGGTTTCTAAACTTCTTACAATACTCCGCCAACACGAGGATGAGGCAATGCAGTGTATAACGTAATCGCAAATTCTTAAAAGTTAAACTGGGGTGATGCAAGTGGAAAATATGATTGACACCGGCATTCGTTAGGTATTTTTATGACCTTCCAGACTCATTTAAGTGATTTGTAGCAGTGCAATTCGTGAAAAAATGTGGACGTAAAATAAATCACTTTATCGCATCTTGCAGTTTGAATGTTGGTCCATTATGTGTCACATTACAACTAATTTCATGACAGATTAAATTAAATGCAGACAAAAATGGCTTTGTGTCTTACCTGCTTCCTTTCAGTTTTGATAAAAGAGTTAATTTGTTCCACGGTCAAATATTGCAATTGGGTCTGCTGTCAAGTGGCTGCAAGAGAACGAGTGCAATATTTACTTACAAATTAAGATTCAAACTCATCACTCTTAGATAAAACGCGATCTCTGCTTCCACAAATACATAAACCTAAATTCAATAATAGACTATTTCTATTAATGACATCGTTGAAGACTGAAAAGGATGCTAATATTTGTGTGATAACAACCAAACACAATGGAACAACATTAAGCTAATAAACTTTGCTCATAATACATGATGACATTCATGTAAGCAAATAAATGATAACTATGTTTATTGACATTCCTTATCTTATCTCTCCTATTACAATACACTCAGCATTGCACATTAGCACATTAAAAAGTATATATGTAGACTAGTATAACTACCTTTAATATTGCTTGTTCCTAAAAGAAGCTTTTTACTTTGTCTTATTAAGTCATGTCACTTTCTCCTAAACTAATCTCACTCATTCTAATAAAAGGCACTTGTTAACGCTAACAACTATCACGCTTGGAATACTCTCTAAAAAGTTTTCATCTTCACTTATAACTATACACACATAACAAACATCACAAAACAGTATTTTCACCGGAAAAAGTAGAAAAATTAAAGCAAACCTAACTAAAAAAGTATTCCTAAAATAATTTCCACTAACGTAGCCTACCCAGCTATCACTTCATCTCAGAGTAAAAATTTGACACTACCTATTTTATGCACACGCTATACCTACAATGCTATGGACTAATACATAAAAAATATGTGGATTACTCACCTGTCCTGTACGACTCTCTTCTCTCTCTCTTGCTTCTGTACCTCCGGGAGCAAATCAGCATCCGTAGCGGCAAAGCGGATAGGTATGCACAACTCTTAACAGTCACTTCCAGTCAAGTTCAGTTCAAGTTTTTCTGTTAGAGCATGTTATAGCTTCATATAAGCTCAAATTTTTTTACCTGCCCGTTTATTATTAAACACAGCACACATTCACAAGTAGGATCAGTCAGAGTGGAGAGAAAACCTATTATGTTTTTATTACATAAGAAGATTAAACGTGTGTATGAGTGTGTGGATGCGAATGTGTATGTCCATGTAATAAAGATTATTCACGCAATAATGCTGTATTGCATACAGACATGCATGACCCGATGAAAACAAGAGTCACCTATCCAATAACCACACACCGTACAACATTTAACACACAAGAGTCACAGTCACCGCAACAAACAGCACTCCTCCTGCAACAATGCTGAAAAAATATCATGGACAATACATACAGATATATGTCTTTCCTGTAAAAAAATTAAAATTTTGCCTTAGGCATCATATCCCATCCTCAACTCAACAAACACCGACAACCGAGCAAAGCACTCCACATTCACAAATATTGAATTTTGCATTCCAAACAGAGACGCTCTGTCAGTTTTTTTCTATGTTATGCTTGTCTGCTGGCTATAGCGCAAAAAAGGGAACTTTTTACAGGTTTGCACTTTGCAATGCAAAAAACACCGGACGCGATGGATATCAAGTGAGTTTTTAGATGCAAGCTATATGATAATGAAAGTAAGTCAATACGACATTTAACTAACTACAAATTACACAGTGTTTTGTGAGTCACAAACAGTTAAAAATGTTTTCGTGCGTACACATGTGGGGATTTCCACTGTGACAGATAGAGCAAAAAGCAGCACAAAGGCTCGTGGTGGTGCTTCACACAAAAAATGTTTTTGTGGAGTGACTTACTCCACACAAAATACACGCCCTGACTGAACTGTCTGAGTTGAGTACTGCAGCAGTTATCATCAGCGGCAGCACCAAAATAAAATGTAAAAGTGCTTTTCTCCTCATTCACATAATATTGCCCTAGCTTGCTGCGTTCTCTTGGTTCTCTTTCTATCCAAAAATGCCTAACAATTCCATATAGCAAACGTGAATAATGCAATACACATGCAATCGCAACATCGCAAAAGCCTGTGTGCTTGTTTGCTTGTTTCAGACTCGAGGCGCATATATGAAATAAAAGTTCCCAGTCCCAAAAGTCTCAATTCAAAGACGACTAGAAGGAGCGAGGGCTCTGAAAAATGTGTTATAAGTTTGTAATAATAATGTGTGTGCATATAGACACACAAACATAACGAGAACGCAACGACGAGTAACAACGTGCATACGGCAAGGGAGACAGAAAGATACTCGTTTAGAATTCAGAATGTGATGCGATATAATGCAATGCTAATGCTGCACAATAATAATATCAGAAGAGAAGAGCCGAGTGGCAAGGCAAGAGCAAAAACGACCACACTACTCTTTCTTAATAATAATACTCGAACAAGCACATTTACTTTTACGTAGACCTAACTAACAAAACCCTCAGTTTTGTCTTACCGATCTAAACGCAAAACTATGCTTTCCTACGAGAATTTTTTTGTGTGTGCGGGTCCGTTGTCGTCCGCTCGTGTGGTATTATGTTCCCTAAAAAGTCAAATCAACCAAAAGTGTGTGCAGGGTTTTTCTCTCTAGAATGCAATTCCCAATGAAATGAATGTGAGGAGAATTTTGCTCTGTATTGCTGTGGCTGTGAGAATCTGCTGGATGGAAAATGAAAGCAGAAAATGTACTCATATGTATAAGCTGTTTTGTGCTTTACTTTTACGAGAAGTTCTTGATGAGATGACGGCAACGGGTATTACACGAATGCCAGCTAAATACTGGTTGTGCACCCTCTTTTATGTAGTTTGGCTTTCCTTTCTTATGAATGCGTTAACGAATACAGAGAGATTGGAAAAAACAAAAAAGCCGGTGGCTGTTGTGTCTATATAGCAAAGGGGCAAAGTTCGGTTTTGATATGATGAAAATACTAGCTAGCTCACAGAGAGTGCAATGCCAGAAGCAAGCTCTGGAGGAGATCGCTTCGTCAACAACTGCTCTGAGTGAGATTCAACCCAAAACTGTGCTGGAGCTGAGAGCTTGCTGCCGCAGAAAAGTGGAAGGATATGAGTGTAGGAAATTCATGGGATTGTGGAGAGGCGAGGAAAACGGAATGGAATATGACCTGAGTAACGGAACTTGGGTAAAGATGAATCTTTTGGGGGAAAGCGATGGAAAGTTTCTGTATGAAAAAGGATATAGTACGTAGGCCTTTTCCAAGTTTAATATGATACCGGCGGCACTTACACATTGCATTTTAGAAGAACCAAAACCAAAGGCTGCATCGTATCGTAAACGAACTGTGATGTCGTTTGTGTCTTGAGTTGATTGGTGTATATACGAGTTTGGGAATAAGGTCTATTAATGCCTTTAAGGCAAACAACTTTTTTTTTACAGTTGTGTAAGATTGCTTGGAAAAGTGTACCAAAAATATTTTGTTTGTCACTTTGTGCATATTGCTGTAATTGAACTCAACAAAGTTATGCCACTGACTGGGTGCTCTTGTTTGTTTATTCTTTGGTTTATGGGTTCAGCTTGGATGGTTCTGTCATTGAGGAATTGGCATGCTCTCTGTGACTTTCATAAAAGCCTCTGGTTTATGAATAGTGTGTGCAATTTTGTCAAATGCAGAAAAAGCATGCAACATCAAAATAAGTAATTTTTGTCGATGATAAATTAACAACCAAAAAAATCTTTTAGTGGCTTAACTAACGCTTTTGCTAAACACAACTTTCCACCGAATATCAACATGGGAAATTTCATACGCGCTAGAATAATTACATGCATAAAACACAATATATTGCATCTTATCGACAGATTATTGTATACTCTGCTGTTTTTATACTTACTGAATTTCCTCGTTATTTTTTGCAACATGCTCGTAATTCAGGATAAATGTTTTGCTTGTAAACTGCAACCAATCCCAAGAAAAGTAAAGTTGGTTGTGTGTGTTTTCGTTTTTATTTCCAAGTTGCAATAAACACGGCACTAGTCGTAAAATGGCACTCTGCTTTCCTTTTGGCATTATACCAATTTTCTCTCTCTAGAGGCTAGAGCGCACAAGAGCTCAGAGCAAATTGACCAATGTCAAAAAAGCTTTGTGTGTTGTGTATCATGTTTTATCGTTCAGTTTAAGTGTAATGTAAAACCTTTTCCATGTTTCTGATTTTAAACTAATTTTGGTTACAAAAGTAATTTCCTCGTATAAAAAAAGTTTATTGCGAGATACTGACTGGTAATTGAACAGAGAGAAAATGGAAAGGTGGAGCATAAACACGGCTGCTCATTATTTTCGCTGGTGTAAATTACAAATCACATTATATTCTCTAGCTTTTCAGTAATGATTATGATGGATGATAATATGCATGGGTTTGCAGTGACGGATATTGATAACTTTAATTGAACATTTTATATAATTTAGTTTTGTATAATAAATTGGCATGCATTGTTGTACTACAGAAAACAGGTTTGAGTTTGTAACCGAATTATTCTCGCTACATTAATAACATTATGCGTCTCTAATTTTGACCTTTAAAAAATCAATGAATGAAATTAGTTTTAAAACTTACATTCCTTCACCTTTTTGATTGACTTTGCCACACCCTCCAGTGCTACTTTCATGCTGTTGGCCAAGGTGAAGGAAACGTGCTGTTACTTAGCCTTAGTACTGCTTTCTGATTTTGCCCAGAAATTTGCAATTTAACATTTTGGTTTTTTGATATGTGTGGACTTATAATTGTTTCGTCCCACTCCCAAATTTGAGAATTGAGACATGAAGCTGCTGCCACTGAGGGATAGAAAACAATTTGTGATGACTTTGATGTTCATGATTTCATAAAAGTCGTGTGTTTATGTTGATAAAGATTTACGATGCGAGGGAGAGGAAGGGGTGAACGTGCAAGCATGATTATCTGTGCTTAATTCATACACAATTTCACACAATTGCATTCCGTTCTGACCACGAATATTAGAACTTGACTTGAATTCGACATGCTGAATAGTGAAGATGCTGCTGTGAAGCGATGTGCTATGCGGAGTCTTTTATTGCCCCGTCACTGAAATGTGTGAAATGCCAATACATACTCTTTTTAGCGACCGTGTGCACGGCGTACTTTTGCATGGCAAGCTAATTGCTGCTTAAAAATCTGCTGCCATTACTGAAGTATGTCGATTCAGCGAGATGAACTAAGCAATGCGTATAGAAACTAACGGGTTTTTATAAAAACTTATGTATTGGTTAGTGAACAAATACCATAATTTTTAGCACCATAAACAGGGATTATTAGTGTCATGTTTTACTGATTCATACTGAAGCAAGTATGACACACCTGCAAAAAACTTTGCTTTTAATCTTTCAGCTATCTCTGGTTACTATCCCCTGAGTTTTAGATACTTCACACCTTACCATTTTACCGCAGTGTTCTTGAAGTGAAAATTCAAGCATGAAGTATTTTTGCTGCAAGGTTTTCTTCATGACATCATCAATCTGTAAAAAACCTTACAATAATAATAATCTGTAAATTGTAAAGTAAAAAATGGACAAATGTATCAAGCTCAAACGTTTGCTCAAAACACAAAGGTGCTAAATTTTTCAGACAAAAAACAATAAACTGGTATTGATGATGATTACTAAATTGGTCAGTAGTAACTACTCGCTGAAATAATCCCGTATTCTCTTGTCTGGGTCTACTGGGCAGTGTAAAAGATCAAAACAAAATGACACAATATTTAAAAGTAGAAAAAAATGGACCAATGTCGGCCAGATGGCCAAAGTTTTCAAAAAGGTTTACATCCAATTTATTTCTTGAAATTAATGATGATGGTGAGGAACCGGTAGGTACGTAATCTTCTGCAGAAAAAAACCTTTCTTGCGAGAAGCTTCTAAAATGTTTTAATTTGCATTTGCGCTACATCCTTGAGCTTTCCCAAGTTGAACCCTTGTCTGCTACTTTGAGAAAAACTGCCGGTCGGAGATGGGGGCAGATCTAACTGAAATTAATATTGAAAATTTTAACTACTGGTCAGTGTTCACATTTTTTACGAACCAGAACAAAAATTATTGATATTTGATTTGCTTTTGTTTTTCTCTGACGATCTGCATTTAACATTTAAGCAAACTGAAAGCACTTACTTGCGAATTGTGAACG
Source organism: Entomobrya proxima (assembly GCA_029691765.1). Classification (NCBI taxonomy): domain Eukaryota; kingdom Metazoa; phylum Arthropoda; class Collembola; order Entomobryomorpha; family Entomobryidae; genus Entomobrya; species Entomobrya proxima. Next base: position 11,071,727 of record CM056169.1, read on the forward strand.
GGATTTTTTATTTGCTTACCAATTCAGCATTCAATTCAAATTTTCGCATTCACAATAGACAAAATCAACGTTTAGTAAAAAGGCAGTGAAGAAGAATACCTGCAATTACAGCCTTTCCCCCTATTATCAAGCTTTGTCCTTCTCTAGAAAAGATGCTTAAGAGTTTTTTATTCATCTTAAATAATCTTTTACGCATCTGACCCAGATCGTTTCATTTTATTGCAATGAGATGCTAATGGAAGAAGCTCTTTTTAAAGATGTATTGTAGCATAATAAACTAGAAGATTGTAGTCTCCGCCGTTTGCCTGTAGCTTGTGTAGTTTACTTCACTTAAATGCGACTTTCGCATCATATCATCTTGAAAGATCATATTTCGTCGCATCATCATCCTCCCTAGCATCTTTCTTTTACAAACAAAGACCAACACACCAAGAGGAAGTTTTACTACTGACTACTGACATGACAGCTTAAAACTTGCTTTTGCGCGAGTTTGGTCAAGCATGGTCAAATTGTAGCATTATAGGTAGTATCATAATATTTGCAACTTGGTTAATTGCTGCAAAAGCGAATAAATCAGGTAGTTTAGCGTTTAGATCTCTAGGGTAGGAATTGATGCTGTTGTCTGTAGGCAGTCAAGTTAGATGTTAACATTTTCATTGATTGTCTAGGTATGTCCAAGTCAGTCTAAATATTTTGTTGTGGTTAAGCTAATCATATAAGCTTGTTTGGTTCGTGTGGGTGAATCAATTCGACTGATTTTTTACATTATTTGTGTGAAGTTGTCAGTAGTAGTATGCCAGACGAAAATCAAAAATTGATACAAGTTGAAATAAAAAAGCATGTTTAATGCACGACAAACATGCTTGAACGACTGTGTCTAACCTGAACTAAAACAAAGACAAAAAGGAAAAAAGTGAAAGCGAGGAGCTAATGCTTTATAAACTTGAATTTTAGACGACAGGCACGATGCATGGCACAGATCTTCAATCTTTCGCAGAGTTTCTTTATTGTTTGTTAATCATTGCGACAAGTTCTGCAGTTGGCAGTGGGCGGAAGATGCAAGAGGAACAATAAAATAACAGTGAAAACATGCTTGCCGCAGTAATTAATTATTCCTAAATTGATTTTGATGATAAAAAAACTGCAAAAAACACAAAGCCAAATGTCTTCAATGAAATAACCATTTTTCATGTTTTATTCGTTAAAGTTGACATACATTCTCAATAAATAAGTATTTTGTGTGTATATTAAATACATATATATCTTTCATTCATTTTTGATAATCATCATGAAAAAATTCTTCTTCGTTTTTTTTCTTAGAAAATCAATTAATTAATTGATCGCTAGAGATGCAACTTACACATCTGTCTATTGCATTATGCGCTTTGGCAATGATACTAAAAAGTAACAAAAAATAAACTAGAAATACTCTTCCTGTATAGTAGACTACAATTCTCGACCACTTGTGTTTTAATTAAATGTTATACACAGTTTACAGTATTAACTATTAAAGCTAACAAGTTTTTACACCAACTAATACTAAAGCTGACAAGTACGTGACGACAAAGCGTTATTGCACTATTTTACAAACACTGCATTTTTAACGATCTTTTGAATCGTAATGCAAAAAAAGGAACTAGAAGTGTATACATTCAGGTAACTAAAAAACAAGATTTCCGAAAACCTACTACAAAATATAACTGACCAGATTAAATAGTGAATAAAATGGCAACATGTTTAGGTGATTTAAAATATTGTAAAATCGATATTGTTTTAGATTTACAGTACGAATATTTCTCTTGAACTGCAGGCATTATAAGCTTATATACAATTTTGTCACTTTCACAAATTTTGAAATTTTTTAAACAGTTTAAGTTTTAATGATTTTTACCGAAAAATCAAAAACCGTCTTATTGCTTAGTGTCGTGTTCATAAAAGTAGTCCCAATCACAAAAATAAATTGCCGTATTTTTATCAAAAGCAAACAAGCAGTTATCTGGCAAGGATTCTATATAGTTGATTTGCAAATTACAAAAGGAATCCACAAGTTTTGCTTAGAATTGACAATTTTATAACATGATATTTAATATGTATTGTAATTAAAAAGAAAACAGTCTGAACTTTCTTCTGAATTAGCAAACACCATATACCGTCAATTCTAATATGAATTTGCAATCAATAATGTTGTAATATTATGTGTACGCATCTGTTGTAGATTTAAAGTTTATGTGTCAACGTTTAAAAGGTATTTGAAAGAACTCCTTCGTCGTCAATTATATATGGTGACGGTAAAATGACTGTCATTCAATAGCTTATAAAGTTATTTAGTTTGATACTGAAGGATATAGGTTTGTCTACAACTTCACACTTTTCTTCTGATTCTTACAAATCACTAGAAACGGATGAACACAAAGGAAGTGAAACCAGACTTATTGAAATGGCAAATAATATAAAAGTTTTAAAATTCTATACAAAATATGAATAGAACAAGACAGGTTGACCAGAAAGAATAAGGATCACGATTGCATCTTACTTAATTTTCTATGTATAATGTGAGATCTCTACATGCAACAAGCCATGAAACATGGCACATGGCTAAAATACTACCTTACTGATTGATTATTGTGTATTCTACTAAAAATAGTAATTTCCGACTGCTAAACACAATCAATGGAAACTGCGACTGGCTAAAATGTATACATTTAAACATGCACACAATACAAGACAATTAAGTCATTTATAAATATAAAAATGAAGTAACGACGATGGATTATTTTAGTACATTCTAAAGTGTGTAATATTATTACGTATTTTACTGCTAATACTATTTTACGACTTACCCATTATGTCACACTATAAGTTACATTAATATTTCGAATAAACCCATCTTTTTAGTGAGGAAATTGGATTTAATAAAATCTCCTTAATCTCGAAATCGTTCTGAAACCTACTACTAAAATATTGTACAACGAATAGGAAAACTATTATGTTCTTTACAATAGTTACCTTCTAAACTATTTAATTATAGTCTCGATGCAGGAAAAAACTTTATAGTCAAATGTTTAATATGTAATTACAATTAAATAATTTACAATTTATGAAAAAGTAAAGCCTATATTTTATTATGCTTTGTTATATCCGACTCGCATATTATTTCTTTGGCAGACATTGTCAACAATCAAAAGATGTTACGTTGCGTAACAAACAGTAGATTTTCTCGGTGGCTCAGCTACCCACCTTGTTTGAGTTGTCTTTCGCGTCGATCCTTTGGGTGACTAGAGTAGTTCCTCCTTGGGTTATCACCTGCGTATCTTGACTTTGTTGCTGGTGGTGGTGATGATGATGGGAAATTCCATTTTCCATGTGCGGGTGACTAGCGTTGGCAACTTCGGCCATCATGATCACTTTCTCGTTGCTGTCTGGCTTGGTGTATTCACATATTTGGTAAATTTTGTCGTTCTGGAAGGAAAAAATTCAATTTACATATTGAAATGACTATGTTTATGCATATTAGGCATTTGTCTTGGAAAATATTTGAATTTCATACATGAACAACTTGTCCGTTAGCATTGACTGCTACAAGTTGAGTTTGATTTGGATCTCCAGTAAGTACGCTTAATGGAATTGTCGTCACCGCAGTAGTTGAAGAGTCGCCTTCAGTTCCGGGTTCCATTTTTGGAAGAACCATTGGAGCGACAACCTGGAAAATTTATAATATCAAGTTATATAGCACGGTTTTGAAAAGTTTTCATATAGACAATAGATCCCTGTAAGTGTTTGAGGCGTGTAGGTTCAAGTAGGAGGAATATGAAAAATAAAGAAAAACAAGAAAAATAAAATCATAATCAAAACTCACATTACCATCACTAGAACTAGTGCAAATCGCCAATAAACTGACTAGGATATTGTTCCATCTTTGGTTGTACACAACTCTGCCAGTGCGCGCTATGCAAATTGTCTTATATATGTGTCGTTGCAAATTGAACATAATAGCATAATATTAATGTGCAAACAAAAGGTGGCCAACTTAAAACAACAGTTTGGTTGGTGTAAAACATTGCTTAAACTCAAAAGTGCACTCCAAGTGTCTATTTCACTAATCCACGTTTCTAAATCACTTCATTCTTAACCTGTAAAGTGCCGTCTGCTCCTTGTTGCGCTTGTATTTGCGAAATGTTGGCAACCACGGTTTGATACATGTTATGTGGCACCGGGACTGTAATCATTCCCGAAACAGTTACAGGATACGCGTGACCGTCTTCTCCTGTGAGAATGATTTGTCCCTCTTGTGTCAACGCAGCCTGTGCGACGCTATTCAAGTCAACCGTGACTGGCATGTTGTTTGTGTCATCATGATGATGGTGACCAACATCCGCTAAAGTCTGAACTGCTTGTACTGTCGGTGCTCCATCCGATGTGTGCTGCAGCTACATTAAAGAAAGAAATCCTCATGTCAGTCTTTGGAAATATTTAATTGAGATGATCATGATGATTGGAAATTGTAACATATGGCAAACATGAACTTACAGTGGCTACACCCTGCACTTGTGCCGTAGTACCATCAGGTAAGGTAATGATGGAGTTTGTGGGGTCCACTTGAATTATTGAGACTGATCCATCCGGATTGCTGATCGTTTGCAATACTGTTGGCTGGAATTGGGCAATCTGCCCTGTTCCAACAGTAACGCCATACTAAAACAACAAGAGAATTCAATGATATAGAAGCTAGGAGGGCGTTTTTGTATATAAAAATTTTAGGAATTAATGATTCCAAACCTACCGGAAGTGCTTGAGACGGAATGCTTTGAGTTTGGTTTTGAGTCGCTGTATGATTCATGGTGGAATTCGATGATGTAACGATAGTAGTAGGTGGGCTTGATTTTGGCAATTTGATCACCGTCGGCTTTGTCTCTATCGGCTCATCCTGATCTGCACTAAACACTGGCAGTAAGTCTTCCCTCCCGTGATATTTGTAGCAATTAATGACAATCTGACGTAGTGCATGCGTCCATGAAACCTTTTGCTTTTCATCTTCTGTCCGGGCATCCATTCTCACGTTTGCCCAGGGAAGATCTTGGGGCCACCATGGCGGTCGTGTTGATTCCTTCCCCCAACCAGGTTTCCCCCGTCCCGTTGAGTATTTGAGCATAAGAGGAATGAAAGCTCGAAGTTGTGCTTGTGTCATTTTTTCCACAGGGGTGGGTATACCATCAATCACTAGTGGAGGCAGTTCATGCAGTGTGGGATCTTCTGGAGCGGGTGCAGGTGCATGTTGTGCCAAGGATGACTCCAAATCTTGAATAATGCTGGGCCTCATGTTGCGAATTACATCCTCCAACGGTTTGGCACCGAAACATTTAAAACTGTTTTGAGGTTTACCCGGTATTGCCACCAGAACAACGGCTTGCATGCCCACGCGGATGGTAAACTCATCAATAGTTTGCTGCAAAGAATGACAATACGTACGCTGAATTGATAAGTGTACACTTTGTGAATGGAAACGGAAGCTTATATAAAAGTTTCCTATTTACCCGTAGTTTTCGTAGCAGCCTTGTCTGCTGTCGCTTTCTGATGGAAGGATTCGTTTCAAATTGATGAGGACGCTTGCGCTTCTTTGCGGAAGCGATAGCCGCAGCTGCTGCCATTCCCACAGGACCTGCTGCGGCTAGTTGTGCTGTTACCTCATCCTCCATCGTGGCTGACATCAAGTCATGCCCGTCCTCATATTGTGCCGATGACCCATCCGACATTCCATCATCATCGTCGTCATCCAAAGTATGATCCAAGGTGGCGGCAGCCGATACCACCGGCAGTATCGCCGAAGAGTCATCTCCGTTCATGGTCACCATTGGAAGATTTGCCCAAAGTCTGTACGTAATCCGTTAAAATTCCTGAGAAATGTGCACATGTATCGTACAACTTCACACCGGAAGGAGCAGCATAAAGATCAGTCAGGAACTATAAAGTGGCAGCAGACAAAGTGCTGGAAAACCTTTGACGAAGAAAGTTTATAATGACAAGTGGTTGCGTTCCACGTTCATCTTGAAGGTATTCGCCTTGTGTGGAGGATGTTTATGGAAATCTGTACAAAGCATAAAACAGTATGAAAATATATGAACTACGATCTCAGCAGCATGGAATTCTGTGGACGAACAAATGAGATTGCAAATTTTCCAGTAACAAATTCAGAGAACTATGTTATTTCAAGAAATAAAACGATTTATTTGTCAAAATAAAAATATCTGATGAGAATTAAAAGTAACCTGCCTAATTACAATACAATGCACAGGTACAAAGAAAATCACGATACAAAACGATAAGTAATACCATTAATTAAAGCATTAAAAATGTATTATATTATCAGAAGAAAGTTTGGTTTGTGTTTTAAGTAGAATGCGTTGTAACACAGACTTTTAAGTACATACTTTAACATTTTAACACTTGAAGAAATACAGCTATTAATACATTTCCAGTTTCTAATTATCTTTAAAAGCTGCCTTGCTTGGTCCTGGAACCGGTGCTTTTTGAGACCCCGAAGAAGACGGCACTGGTTTATACTCACTGGTGTCAATCTCAATAGCATGGTAGGTTTCCAAGAAGGCTCTAGTACCAGCACCAATATTGGTCCATGTTGCAAACACCATCAAAATGAACCAAGTTTGCCAGGACAGGAAAAACATAAAGTACTTGATAACTTTCAGTCCAAAGAGCATATTGGATGGTAAATATTTTCTTGGTAGGTCCAACAGGAATGCCACTGCAAGGCCCAGGTCCACCACGCTTTCCACAAGGGAAGCCAAACTTGTGATGAACCAACCGGAACCAAATATTCCAAAGAAGCCTCTAATGAAAGGTCCGATAAAGTACAAAACTACGGACATTCCCACGCCAATGGCAAAGGGTTCCAGCTCAAATTCCTTGTACCGTTTGTACAGAAAGTAGGCGGAAGTGACAAAATGGACCACCAGATAAAACCGTAAAATAAAGTACTCGTATTTGAAAGCATAATACAATCCTGGCAAGAATGAGAGGACCATAAAAATCCAACGGTTTGCCGTTTTCAGGTATTTAACCCATTTTTTAGACTGGTAAGTTTGAATCAGTCGGTCAAATAGAGAAGAAGTTGCAAAGTAGACGAGGGCGCCCAGGATAAAGAAAATGGTAACGATAATGTCAAGCACTCCTGTGCTCTCCCCTAAGAACATTAGGTAGTACACCATCCATGAGGAGAATATCAGGCAGCCTGTTTCAAGTGTCCAGATATTTCCGCCCTTGTAGTGAGCTTTGAATCGTTTGATAAATTCTTTTCCCCCGGGGGAAGAGAATACTTGATCAACATATTCTTCCATTTTGGAATGGCAGCGTAGTGAACACTTTTCTTGTACTAAAAATGTGTACAGAAAAGAGTGGAACTAATGAGAAAACTAGTTTCCCACGTGCAACATTATTCCAGTCTTAAATATTGCGAAATATATCAACTTACAAGCTTTTCGGAAGTTGGAAAACCCGTGTGGTATCACATTACAATTTTTTAATTATCATTAACAGGCTATGAAGTGTTTTCTTAATATTTTTGTATGTAATGCGTACACACCGTATGGGCTCACAGGTGTTGTGCCTGAATATAATCTGGTAATCTTTCCATAAGTAAGCCAGTAAAGCGAAAGGATGATTTTGAATGAGGATTACCTATAATAATATTTTGCAGCGCATCCACATGCAGGGCAAGAAGTGGTAACTCTCACAATGTTACAGCCTTGCAATGCAATGCTTGCTCACATGACTATGAGTATAAAAAGTGATGCTCAAATTTTGTTATTCTGATGCTTTTTAATCTTAAAGTAATATTTCATGCCGTCACATTAAAAATGGTCATTTTGCAAAGCGAGCAAAGGCAACTTCAATGAAAAGTTGCATTAAATTTATCAATGCCCACAACCAAATTGTTATATGCGGCATGAGTCATAGTTTGCCTTAAATGCAAAATTATCTTTTACAAACGAAATATACCATGCATTTTGGGGCACTGCATTCTTTAAAGAGATTTTACATAGCAAAGCACACACATTATATAATGTGTAATTGATGATGGTAAATTCAAACGAAAACAAGTAAACAGTTGCAACAATAGCAATTGCATAACGCACAAGTACCTGTATCGTTAGGTGTACTCTTCAAACGACGCGACATTTTCAATCGAATTTTCGACTTGCATACTGGCAAAGTATAAGTACTAACTAATATTGCAAATAATATTTCAAAACACCACAACTGAACATTTAATGCTCCTCGTAGCACCAGCCACACTCAAACAATTTTTCTCCTTTTTTGTCAGCACTGAAGTCCATTTTTCTCAGTAGATAAACGTTAAATATCCTTTCATACGTTTCGTTTCAACAATTTAATTTTCCAAAGCGTCAGCTTGTTATATGTATAACTATAATATTCCATTTTTGTTTTGCTTATGCTAAAAGTTGTCGTTATCTTTGCCGTTACACATCATTATCTAGATGTAAACATGACGCAAAAGAAACGGGAACTGTCATTATAAAAAAAGTAAGACAGCTTTAAAAGACGTTTATGGGCTATATTCATTGCCATATCCATCAACATAAAAGTTTTTAGTTCAGCTCAACCATAGATCATTAGTACTTTAAAGTTTTTTACGAGTGTGAAAGCACACATCCGATTTCCTACGGACAGGAGAAAATCTCAAAATCCTCCCGACGAACATTGATGCATTATTATAGAAGGTCATCATCCAGAAAGAAAGGTATATTATCATCAATGTCATGAGTCATAATATGCAACAAATAAATACTATCTGAACGGCTGCATAATTACAATGGAAAATGGCAAGAGTTGCAACTATACTGGATATATACCTATATTAATTGACACATAGAAAGATGTAAGCTTACTACGTGCAAGCTATATGAAATTGAAATTGCTTTTTGGAAAACATGTGTACATTTTAGTATAAAAACGACCTTCTTATGTAATAGGAAGGAAAGGTGTACCTATCGGCAATGCATTCAAATTGGATATGCCTTTTACATGCAACTTTCATCTACCTTTGCTCCAGTAATATAATATGGTCTTGTGTTCATGTATACCTTTCCCATTTCTGTCCACATCTCTCACTTTTCCTCCAAAAAACAGCTCGACTCCGACTTCGGAAGCCGACCACACGTCAGAAAAATCAATACAGCCGAAACCTCACCAGAAGTATCCGAAGTTAGGGAATATATTCGCTGTATCCACCTCAAATTTTTACACAAAATTGAAATTTCCCCATAATGCAATGGCACTAGCTGACTTGGCCTTATACAATGGGAGCTATTTACCCCAAACCAAATCCCAGGGTCAAAGGTTATCTCCCACAAGCGTCTTAACTTGATGGCACCACCACATCCCCAATAACAAGAGAAAATGCTCATGCTGATGAACAAACAAAGTTGATTGCTAATTTCAATAGCAGAGATGAGCTCACATAGATTCAATTGAATAAAACACACCCCAAGGCAGGATGCCCTTCCCAAAACCATTTGACCTTCACTTCACTCCACGAAAAAAATTATGCTTAACTATCTAAACTATTTTGCTAGTCCAAGAACAAGTGAAAGCTGCCGGTGTGTGGATGGGAAAAAATCTGTGAAAATATTTTTTCCACGGGCAGAAGCAATTCGCACTTGGCTCATACTCATGCGTACCAGTACGCACCTGCGTGCGATTTTGACCAAAAAATTGACAAACTCCTTACCTGTTAGCGTCCTGGAAGTAATGTCAACAAAGCACCTGCACCAAAAAGCCGGTATGCTTTCCCACTTTCACTCCCGTGTCAAGGGTTAAGTCCCCAAGAACAATATTTGAAACGGGTTAATAGCGAATTTTCACTGGAATGAGGGACAAGTAAAGCTTGTCTTGTGTGTGTACTCTGTATGTAGTAGATTCCTCCGAATCTCTTTCTATATCCAGCCATTTCCCCAAATGCATTTCCATTTCCCAGAGTATATCATGTTGTTGGAAAGGCTGCTGCTGCTTTTACACACGGGCTACCCGAGAATCCTTCATTTTTTCAGATCTTCGCCATGTATACATGTTCATACTCTATTCATCCCGTTTCCAAACTATGCCCATGTGTGTATTCCATCGTTTTTTGAGAAATAAGATGAGAAAAGCTTTCATTCATGGTCTTGTTAGGGTTTTTCTGGTTGTGTGCTAGTGTGCCTTAGTATTACATCGGTTTTCATGTCTCTTTCCACAAAATAGCGTAATAGCTCTGTTTTGTGCCCCATTGTTCCTTGGGTTCCTCCAACCAAACGTTTAAAATGCATTAATAGGAGGAAAAACTCTCGCTCTCTTGCTCACTCAACATCACCACCGCCATCAGTTTCTCGTTCATGTGTTTTTCATAGAGAGAAAATATATAGAGATACGAGTAATGCCTAAAATGCCATGATGTGATCTACATCTCCTTCTGTCCGTGTAGTTCATTTGGTAAATAAGGGTCTTAGCTAAATACCAAGCATAGATACATAATATGCAATAATATGTTACACAATCAACAATACAGCCCCGTACATTTTTTATTTTCGCCTGGTGCTACTCTGCTGGCTAAAAAGGAAGTAGAAAATAAAAACGCTTTCATTATGTGTCCAAACAGCTTTGTACAATAATGGATCAATAATTTCCGCCTTATGCTTTGAGATACACACAGCGTTGTAAATCAACGTTACTTTTTTCCTTGAGCTTGGTTCTTTTTTTGAAGGATTTTTGGCATCGGTTTTGCTTTAGAAGAAACTCACTCATTAGCTCTATAGATATGTTAGAAGTACAAAACATGATTTGGAACGCTCTAATTAATGGCATGGCATGAAAGGTGTCATCAAGCAGTTTCCTTCTACTATGCTCGATGTTCAATGAAATCCTTTCTCCTTTTTAGTTAAGCTTTTTTGTGGAATTGCGAGTCCGTGATGCTGAATCATTATGATAGGACACATTTGGGGATTGAAATAGGTTTTCTGAAAACATGATGCTTTCTGCACATTGAATAAGAAAAGATGCATGTTTCTAATAGAAAATTACCTCATTTTCATGTAAAGTCTTAATTAATTAAGCTGTGTATATTATTGTAGAAAATTAAAATAGATGTTTCCTATATTATAATTATAATACTACCGAGTTCATTCATAGGTTGGCGTGTTTTTTGATAGACAAAGATGTTAGCAAAATTAGTCATGCAAAACAAAGAGCTTCATTAGCGTCAGCGTTATTCCGTACCAGCAAGTCAGCAACAGAAGCAGTACACTTTTTCATGAAGAACCAGTTTGCATTCCTGCACATGTACAAAAGCAATCCATTGTGTGGATCGGTTACACGGTAAAAATCGTACAAAGCAAAACAAAAACAGTTGACTTGATCATGAAGTTTCACATGTCTCACGTGTTCTGTAAGTTTTCTGCATAAAAATTGCTGTCGTTTTTAAACTTTCGACTAGGTCAAGTTAACTCAGATTCTAAGTAGTTAGTCAATTGCCTAACTGAATTTGTAAATTATTCTAATTTGCCGAAACGACTGTGAATATTGTACGAAAACTGTCCGTAGACGTCACAAGTGGGATTGCCGGTTTCTGTGTTTTTAGACAGCTTATAACTCTTGTAAGTTGAATAATATTTGGTGCATTTTCATACTTTTATTATGTCATCTTTGAATCATATAAAGATGCTACAAGCTGCCCAAAAAGTGAACTGAAAGACATTCTAAATGGTTGCTGCAAAATGCAGAAATTATAGACACTTTCACTCACATGTAATGCAGTTAAAAAGATCATGGTATTATTGATTCCACAAAATATTTTCCAAAAAGTTGTCATTTTATTTTTGTCAAGTTATGTGATATAAAAATGATCGTTTTGTTAGGTTTTCTCCTTACAAGATGACATAGAATAATATTGAATTAATACAGTTAGCTATATATGTACATAATGTAAGTTTAATGTACATAAATACAAAGTTGCATAATCCTACTATTTTGTAGAGCATAAATATTTATATATTTTAAGTTTACAAGAATACCTAGCTTATTTCTCTAAAACCTTCAATAAGTTTTGTGCCCACATTCGTTACACTCGCGATAACTCTTATGAGTGGATATTCAATAATATATAAGTTATTATAAGTACTAGTCTAGCAATACTTTTAATTTAAAGCAACGCGATATCCATCCGTCTACCATTTTTGTAGACAATGTAGGCACAATTCTGCTAACAATTTATTATTAGTCTGTACAAATCTGTAATACTTTTTGGGTGTATAACGTTCATAGATGCGAAATTAAGATAAATGACTAATTTAACAAATTCCTGTCCAGTTTCATTTATTATGCAGCCAGTTTCCTTCTCATATAGTTTCTCATTAGTTATTTAAGTAGAGACTGTAAAACAAGCTCCCATTCTAAAGCTCTTCTTCAGAGAGAAATCTGAATCTTGAATCGAATGGCATTCATAGCAAACACTTCCAGCGAATCAAACGAATATGGCTGGAAATAAATTGAAGGAATAATAATTTTAGCTTTTTTAGTGTTCATAAATGCCTTAGTACTGTAGTTTTGAAAATGTACATACCTCTTTGGCATCTCCTCCCGTACCACCCTTCGTGACATTCACATTTATTGGGGCCAACGCATTCCCCATGACGGCAGGGTAGCGAACAAGTATGGCGTTGGGACAATGTACGATTAGAGTGTCCCACCTCGCAGTGATCTCCATTGTATCCGGGAGGGCAGCGACTTTTTCAGAGAAAGAAAGAAATCTTTGATTAACTTCTAAACTTAATATTTTAACTACACTATACTCTGTTATTAACTTACCACAGATTTACTCCCTTGCATCTTCCTCCATTTAAACAGGGAATCATACACTTGCCTAAAAAGAGTTATGACATCTTAAGATTCATCTCACAAATGTTTAAAGTAGTAATACAATTTGAGCCATTTTTAATACGAAAACTTACTGTATTCACATCGTAATCCGTAGTAGCCACTCGTACAATCACAGGTGTCTTTCTGGATGCACTTTCCTCCATTTAAGCACTTTTCACTACATATACCTATGCAGAAGAGAAAAAGAGAAAATTAAATGGGATTCTATACTGTTATATGTTTTTACAGAATAAGTACAGTAGTAATACTGTCGCATTTGTCATGTCGTCCAATGTCTGTCGTTCTTGCGTGGTAACGCGTGGATTACTAAAGCAAATAGGTGGTGAAAGCAGTATCACTGGTTTTGGTCACCAAAGCCAAGTACGCTATTACACTAATTTGAAAGATGAAAAGCTGAAGCAAATCAGGGATAGAATTATTCGAGTGGACCATGCTGGAGAATACGGTGCTAATCGAATCTATGCTGGGCAAATGGCTGTTCTTGGTAAATGTTTAATTTAGTTTAGAGTTCCGTTTTCTTTCAAAATGCAAGAGGAAACATTCGTATTCATGTTTTCATTCTTTATATCGCCAGGAAATACAAAATCAGGTCCTTTGATTCAGCACATGTGGGATCAAGAAAAGGAACATTTACGAATTTTCGAGAAATTGATGCCAAAATACAAGTCAAGACCCACTGCTTTACTACCATTATGGAATGTTGCTGGATTTGCTCTAGGAGCAGGTAAAAATCTAAAGAGCTTTGTTTACTGAACTGCGTTGATATTCTCATACGAGGGAAAGGGAAAAGTTATATACTGTACTTCTATTTAAATCTTTTAGGAACTGCACTGCTTGGCGAACGCGCCGCAATGGCTTGCACGGTTGCAGTTGAATCTTCCATTACGGAGCATTATAACAATCAAATAAGAGAACTAATGGCCTCCAGCCCTGATTTGTCTGAAAATAAGGAGCTTTTGGAGTACATACAAAAATGTCGAGATGAAGAACAAGAGCATCACGATACGGGTATAGAACATGAAGCTGAGAAAGCACCCGCTTACAATTTATTGACAAATGCGATAAAAGGTGGTTGCAAAGTTGCCATTTGGCTGTCAGAGCGCGTATAGTCAAAGTTAGTCAATTTAATTCTAAACACTGTTGTTGGGTTAGTATTTTGTGTACGATACATATGAAAAGTAGGAAATAAAATTCATATTATCTGTGATCATCAAACTCAATTTGTATAAATTTTACCTCCTTCACAATGCAAACCATTGTATCCCGGTTTACAACTGCAAACTCCAGGAGCTGTGCAAACGCCACCATTCATACATTGTGGATAGCATAACGCTGTTTGGCAATCTGGGCCCATGTAGCCATCTTTGCAAATGCAAACTCTATCTTTGTTACAATATCCTCCATTGGCACACTTTTTGTCACATTCGGGATCCGGTCCTCTCACTGAACATTCTTTTCTTAGTCTTAAGCGCATCGGGGTTCCTGATAAAGGTTTACCCTTTCTAGTTTCTATTAAAAGTCCTACGGTAAACGACGCTACTCCACTAGATTTGCCAGAACATGGAAGGAACACACTAAATACTGTAGAGGAAAACAAACATCTTTTTGTAAAAAGATTTGCATACAAAATTACATACATTCATCATTTTCATGCAAAAGTACTTACCTTTCGGCCTACGAGGTATCTTTCCTCTTGTATCAACAGACACAACGGGAGGAAGTAATATCTCTTCATTATATGACTGAAGGCGATCGAAATTATAAAAATACTTTTTATCGCCGGCTCGCCAGGTAAAATTCACAACGCCCACCTACACACATTTAAACGATTAGCAAAACTTTCTTTTTTGGAATAAGCTTGCTTTGCTCCTTGGCAAAGATGAATAACTAACCTCTGCGGGTATCACCGGTAAATGTTTTTCAAAATCGGGTTCCAGTAAATACGGGAGAACGTAGCCATCCGTTATAATAGGAATAGTCATAGGATAACCTGAAATTCAACAAAATCTTTGAAATTTGATGCACAACTTTATATTTATCATAATGTTATGAAAATGTTTATAATACGGACCACTAAAAAGTTTGACTTGTTTCTCATCAATCCACATGGAAAGATCTTGGTGTCTATGCCGTCTTGGCCTTTCTCCATTTCGTCCATCCGCATTCTTTCCATTATTTCTTCCCCGTCCTCCTCGTCTTCCCCCTCCTCGGCCGCCTTCAGCTGCACTTCCATTTCTGGCTCTGTTGTTTCGAGCACTCAACTCTCCACTTCCGTCGGAGAGGGACGCCACAAAGACAACAGTTATCAATGTGATCAGTACTATGCGAACAAAAGGTGTTTGGAAAGAAAAGAAGTTCATATTTCACAGCCACGCCAGCACTATATAATATGCACATATTTATTTTACAGGAAAAACACTAAATCCGATGATATAAATGCGTTTCTAGCAACTTTTTCCTAAGCAAGTATTTCCATTGCGCGGATTCCTTTGGAGAAGAGAACAAACTGTTTTCCATTATATATTACGAAGCTTCTATTCCATCATGGGGAAAATACGCGTTTGCACATTTTCTTAGTTTGATGTTCATCATTTCAAATGTCAAATAAAAAGTTCAGTGTGCTTGCTGAACATGGACAAATAATGGACTTGCCAGCAGAAAAGTGCAAATATCGATGCTTTCTTTACATTAGAGTCCAAAGGAGAGGCACAGTCAGTCAATCAGCATGTTAAGAATTCTACATTTTTCAACATTTTTTTCTTTAATAATTTATTCATGAAAAACAAGGCTTATCCAGGTTTTCTCAAATTCACTGGAAAAATGACATTCCTCAGAATTTTTTATTTCCATTCACTTCTCAACTTCTCACTTGTCAATTTTTTCAATCTCTGTTTTGCATTGTCGCGTCTCTGTTCTACTGGTATAAGTGCACTTGTTTTCTTGGTTTGGTGAGTGTGGTGAGGAGACACCGTCACCGTTTCATCATCGTAAAATCCCATGGAGTGAGACAGAGAACGGCGAAACAAAGTCTGGTGTTGTGGCTTCGGTAGCAGTGCAGTTGTTGCAACCATTCAAGTTGCGCATATGGATTTCTTTGTTCATTCCGATTTTAGATGCAAAAATCTGGTCAAGTTTTTAATGAAGTAAATTTTATTGACGTTTTACAACAGTTCTCAATTACAGTCTCAAAATGTGTGGCCGTTTTCTACCACCTTTTTTATGTGTTATGCAACTTTGTTGCCCAGTTCTTTGGAAAAAAAATATGTAAAAACATGCGTCGATAGTGGTGGTGGTGGGATGTTGTCGCTTCAAACTTCAAAAGAACTAGTTCAGCTGCCGTGTATTCGTCACTCCTTATATCATTTAACCAACAAGTTATGATGATGATAATGCTTCTTTCCTGTAATTTTGGTGCACAGCAGCTTGCGTTGCATGTCAAAATCAACTTGAAAGCTTTCTAGATGAAACTTCAATTTCAAAAACTTCTTATTCATGAGCAAATACAAAATAAAACGCAATATTTAGGAAGCTACAGGTTTTTATTAAATTTTTATCACGATATTCACAGAAACACTTTGCATATCAGTTCAACCAGCATGTATAGAAACTACCAAACGTGACATATTATATAAGCTCATGTTTTAGAATTAAGCACTAAAAATCTTCGACCCAGAGAACTTTACGCAAATTTCCAAACATAGTTAATCTATCAATTCGCCAAAAAAATCGACAGTCGACATGAATTACCACTCATAACTGATAGCACTCATAAAATCAGAATGCGGCTGGTTTCCATTTTAAGAAATCATGCAAAGTGCAGACATCACTGTTATCACTTTTCACTTTAATTTCGTGAGAATATCGGTTTCTCAAACGTTTCCTTATCATCAGTCGAGCAGAATTGCTTTTCATGCTTTAACATGTTTAGCAAGTTATCTTTACCTTCTCTTATTTCACAAAGCTGGTACATGCGGTTTTAGTCGTGATAAACGACAATGATGAGAATGTCAGAGTGACACATATTTCCATTGCCATTATACAGTCTTAGCGTTCTTGTTATTGCCTAATAAATTGTAATAACGATACTTTTGCAAAGAATATGCCTGTTCGGTTTTTTCAAAAGGGTTCAATTGCTGACACACCATGTTTTCACACATCTTGCCATTTTGAGATTAACATTGCTACTGATATTGCTTCTCTATAAAAGTTTAGTTTTTCATGAGCTTTGCAGGTTGAGAAAAGTCTCTGCGTTGTACTTTTTGTACCAAAAATTTTCAAGATTTTTCCATTTTGCTTTATATTCCAGTGGAGCAGATCACAATAAAACATTGACAATCATAAAAATGCTCACAAAATGTATTATTTATTATTGGGATGCTGGCACAATGGTGAATCCTATTGTTTTTACTGCCTGGCTAAAAGGACAATGTATTTGCCCAAGCCCAAAATAAAAAGCAACAAAAGGCCTTTGCTGCCGTTCTCTCTCGTCTGGGCAAAGGCTGGAAGCCGTCTGACTTCAGACCAACTTTTTGTATTGCATATTGCAGCAGCAGCACACAGCTACTTTAGACTAATAAGGAAAAGTTTAAAGGATTTTTCTCTTTAGAGAGCTCTCTTTCTTGACTTCTGCCTAAAACTAAACTTCTTCTCATGATATGATGTACTTAACACTCCATATAATATCCTTCAACTTCAAACACCAAAACCCAAAAACTCTTTCATAATACCTCGATTATCATCATGCAACAGTGTTGTAGTAGTACCTCGGTCCGTCCGTGTCGGTCGTTCATCGTTTTTCTATCTCTATTTATTTGTAGTGGGACGACGCGCAATAATACACATTGTATTTTAAACACAAATGCATTCAAATTCAAGCTGGTACATCATCAGCACTTCAGTTCAGTAGTCCTCTGCTTCTTCTTTTTCTGTTGTTTTGTTCAGGGCTTTTTATTTTAGTAAATATATTATAATATGCAGTCTCTCTTGGAAAAGTGGAGTGTGTTGCTCATCTATAACTGCCACTTGCCACATATTATTGCATTTTACACACACACGCATAAATAATAAGAATATAAAATATACATTTGTAGTAAACTGCATATGCAGACTCATATAAAATGTTTCACAGTTCAAGTGAAGAAATAAAATGTGAGCTTGATGATAATAATGATGATGATCATGATACTACTACTCCTACTACTACCAACTTTTGTGAACAACAACAATAATCATAGTAGTAGCAATAGCAAAAAGGACGAAAAATCGAGGCGACTGCCGATGGATAACTGCTGCCACTTCATTTTTCTTTTATTCTTTCAAAATCCTCTCTTTTTTCATTACAGTCATCCATCCATTCTTTTTCCTCTCTTTTTTCTTCTGAACTGCTGCTGAACACTTTTATTTTATTATTATTTTGCTCTACTATTTACCAGAGGAGGAGTAGTAGCAATATAGCTGAAGAGAACTATAGTAGTAGCCTTTTGTTGTGGACCCGAGAGAGAAAGATAATCCACAAAATGCTCTTTGGTTTTAAAATGCGCTTTCATTCTTCTTTCAATTCAAAAGGTAAAACCTGTATTTCTGCTGAGCAGCAGCTTCTTCTTCTGGTCCTCTTAGTCGTCCTCCTGCCAAGTGCCAAGAAATTCAGAATAGGGAATATTATTATTATCGAGAGAAGATATATATTTTATTGTGGACAATTTACACAAAAGCTTTTTGCCACTGGTTATAAGGTTGTTGGTTGTGTGTGGATGGATGGATATGTTATATCATCTTAAGTAGCTACGTGCTACCTGGTTTTGAACTGCTACTGGATATAGACACGGATAGATTAATAGGATGACTTTTGTGGATGGGATAATAATTTGTCTTCTAAAAGGCATGAAAATGGTAATAAGAAGCAATCATATTAGAAACAAGTGATGCCTGTAATAGTGGAAAAGTCGTATTTTACGGGGTAGTTAGTGGTCGAGTAGAAGTTGAGCACTTTTCACATTTTCATACAACAACATACTTAATATGGTGTGGCATGCTGGCATCATCATGATCATGTAATTCTATCGCTTATAATACAATACGCTCGTCTTCTCACTCCCTTTTCTCACTAGAGATGTTATTATTATGATGTGTGTAGAATCTGACAAGAATCTTTTTTTGCTGCTGTTGATTATTCTTATTATCATGATACCATCTTTGTAAATGTTGTGTAGGATAATGTAGAGTGGGTTCAAGAGAGAGAGAAAGAATTATTCAGCGAATTAAGGTAAAAACTTGGATTATGACGTCTGAGGTACGTACGCGAGCTACAGGAAATTCCTGTCTTCGAATATAAATGCATAATAAGAAAAATTATTGAATTTTAATTGCACACTTTGGAAAATTAATGGGTTTGCACCATGGGTGAAGGTGAACTGTAGATAAAAGTATCAATAGAACAGAAAAGTTGCATCCAAATCGACAGTTTACAAGGAAGTAGAATTGATGTTGAAATGCACAATGCACATTATTATTATGAATGCTGGAAGTCGAAATCATTCTAAGATTTACATGAAAGAAGTTCAAACCATGTTTCACGAGTTTGTAAGCTTGTTTTTCGATTCATCTCTAGAACTGACACACGACTCACGTCACAAAGTTAAATGTCCAGTTGCATTCAAGTGTACCAATTGACCATTCTGACAAAGAGTTCTTTTGTTGCATACAATTTACTGCATTTGCACATGTCTCTTTTGTCAAAATCCACCAAATCGATCAAAAGAGTTTCTCATGCGTTTTACGTCTAAGCTTGCCCCTAATGACACTTAAACCTCTTAATTCTCAGAGCCAAAAAAGTGTAAAAACATAAAAATGTTCAAAAAATGCATCCAATTAGCAAGAAAAGATCGTTTAAAGGGATAAAAGGTTATTGGCTCATTACAAAGTACTGTTGCTTTTCTAATTTTTTATAGTGTCACTTTAATCATAATTGCGTTTGTGACCCTTTCCATAAGCCCCATATCCCAATCTATTATTATCAAGATTACACCACTTCATTCTAAGTAGCCAAAGCCGCTGCTGCTGTTTTCTTGTCCGCGTTCAACTATCAACACTTTTGACTCATTTTTCTTGTCACTTGTCGGCAATTCACAGCCCTCAGATTTTCCCCATGATTGGTTACACTTTTCAACAATTTTCAGAAGTGATATTATAAAACTTTTTTCTCTCCATCTTTTCCGCTGAACAAAACCTTTCTTTTATATGACATGACACTCTGTGTTGAGCATTGTACAAGGTATAAAAGTTTAAAACGAATTTGTAGGATAAATATGATTTTGAGGAGAATTATTATTGAAAAGGGAATAACCTAATATAGAAGAACACCTTTTCTTATATATTATTCCACCTTGTTTTCGGTCATGTTTTTGTCAGAGTTTAGTAAGCTACTTCATATTATCATCATGCAACATAATAATAACTTATAAGGTATTATATCCACGTTTCGTTTTGGGTTTAGGGTGAATAATACAAAATGACAAGTTAACCTTCCCTCTTTTCAGAAACATACATCTTATTTTCCCTTCTTGTCATAATGATAATTATAACAAGAGGCATGGGCAGATTGGATGAGCAGAAGAAGAAACACAACAAGGAGCAATTTTTCAAACCACTGGTTTCCTTTTCAAACTCACTATCTTGTCCTCTGCTGCTGCTTTCTGCTCTCTTTTTATTTCACTTTTATACATTTTAGGGCTTCGCTCTCTTCTGCGAGTACAAGATCCTTTTCTTAGTTTCCACAAGACACGTACAACAATCTATATCATAATAGCTGTCCGTTCTTAAGTTCTTACCCATTTTTAGTCTAAAAGTCTAATTTAAAGAAAACCTAATAGTTGTGCACGCACATGTTGTCAAATTTTAAGCAAAATCTACATTTTCTCCTCAGCCTGATGTCTTTTCATACGGGTTGATAATGTGATACAGATAAGCACACAAATCATTCAATTGTATCAAAGACGTTTTGTTTTCATTCTCTCACTTTTTAGTTTCAAAAACTAATTCGACAAAAAACTATACCCCTCAAGATATATGCAAGTAGCATAATTTATGTATATGGCACATATCCTAAGAACAAAATGCTTCTTAAAACTGCCACGAAAGACAAAAAATACGATATTTTACTTAGTTTTTTTGGTGAAAGACAGAAAAAGCAGTTTTAAAGGAAACGGTTTGTTTTATTAGCTATATCACAAAACTGCTTGAACTAGCTGTATATATACATACTGCGTACTAAACATATAATTATTATTACCCTTGAGAACGTGTTATAATGAAGTGTTACAATATTACCTTTCCTCTTTCTATTGTACCTTAAAGTGTTCTTCCAAGCAATTGCAATGTAATCATCATTTAATCTTATCTCCTTTTTTTCTTGTGGTTCGTTTGGTTTCTTGGTTATTCTGCTGCTGGTGCGGAATACGCACGGACACAGAATGCCCCAGGAGTCCTTTCTTTCAGAAAGGAATATGAGCTCATGGTTTCCTTTTCCACTTGTTTGGCCACTATTTTCCATGAACATTATTATATCACTTGATTCCATTTCATGTCTATGCACCTGTTTGGTTCTCTGTAATCTGTACCCTTTTGCAGTGCATTGCAATGAGCACAAACACAGAAAGTACACACCTTTTTTACAACAGCAGAAAACAAATAATAGTATCAAGTATCCGATCCCCTTCTTCCTTTTGTAACTGTGCACGATAATGAATTTTCTTCAAAGGATCAGATGAACCAAAAAATGGAAGGAAATTTTTTTGACAGGGTAAAAGGATAAGAAGCTAAAGGAATTATTATTCTATATATCTCTCTGCTTAGTAAACAATCTATAAGCATTTATAAGCCTAATTTCATAGAGAAACCAGTCAAAATGGATTTTGAAGATGTACGAGAGAGAGAAGAAAAAAAGATGATGAAGATATTGAGCTGTCAATAATTTCACTTTGTTAACAAGGTACACATGCACTAATGCACCTTTCTGAAGATTTTTTTTTGTTTCCCGTCTTTTTTCCCGATGATGTGATTGCGGAGATAAAAGCAGAGTAATAAATAAATATGTATATATGCTCAGTGCTTCTTCTGTTTTTCCAAGTGAGTGAGTAAAAAAGATTTAGTTGTTTGTATTATTGTGAGTATATAATATGTTCGTTAAAAAAGGCGAAATAATAACAAGTATGGTATGACTCCTTCCTCTAATATGATATAAGTAATAATAGCCCTTAAGCGTTTTCAAATTACTCAATCTTCCATCATCGTCAGTTTCAAGGGCAGCATAAAAAATCCTCCAAAACAAACATATTAAAATAACTACTACAGACAGACAGTGAGAAAAAACTCATCTCTATTTGATTTCTTGGTTTGTTCTCTTTGCTCAATTCATTGCATTATTGCGTTGCATTGCATTGCACGTGATAATGAAATATAGATTTTGGTTCAAAAAGTGTTAGGAAAATTAATGTGTGCGTGTGCATTTGCAGAAGAGCTCTTGCATTCTAAATTCAAACATGTCTTAGTAAGATGAGTGTGTGGAACTATGCACTTCAGCAATTATAATTTAAGATGAAAGAGACCAAGATCTGACATAGAAAGAGAATCTGATGAGCAAGATAGATAGCAAAATGATAAAGTGTCTTTGTATATTTGAAGGTTTGGAAGAAAGTCGATTGTAAAAGGAGCAAAGATGATGATGATGGGCTGGTTGATTAGACTGAGGTTTTTTGACAGTCCAGCCAAGTTTCCCTAATTCTGGACCCATTCATATTCATTTTACCACATTTACCTGGGATAACGATGAAATCCTTTCGATACTTCGTCGTCGTCCCAAACTGTTCATTTTCTCATTCTCACATCTAGACACTGGCATAATATAATATATAAGACTTGTGTACTTACGCTCATCAAAATCAAGTAGAAGATTACTACGTCTTAATACCACGATCCAGTGTTTACTGGTGTTTTACTCCCAACTCCAGAAAGTTTATCATCATCCCATTGGATTCACATCAAAAGTTTTTGTAAGATTTGTAGTCGGAGACTTTTTGACCGTAAGTAACAACATCCTGCAGCTCGTCATCAGCGTGAGAACGAAATCAGATAAGGGAAGGACGACGACGACGGTATGATTCGGGTTTTCTTATTAGCAACGCAATGATACTGATTGAGTGATTAGCTTTTGTTCCTTCTTGACTTGGGATGTTTTTTCAGAGTGCATGTGCGGATTGATAGCATAGAACAGAGTGATTTGTTACAAATGATTTTTTCCTTTATTGGAAAAAATGTACATTTTATTATTCTCCATTGACAGTTATCATGTTGTTGGTGATGATGAGAATGATTTGTTCAACTATATAAAAAAGGAGTCATGCAGAGAGCTGCTTATATAGTCATTTCTTTTAAAGATTTCTTCAAACAAGACATATTACCAATCCAATGATGTGTGTACAACACACAACACAACAAATCTAACGATTATTGTTCCTTTTAAAGTATGTATATGATAAGATTATGACAGCGATAAAAGAGAAAAAAGTGATTTTTCTCCTTTCATCTTTGCAGCCTTTTTGTCCAAAGTGCTCTTCACAATATAACATATTATTATTGTTATTATAAAGATGATAATAATGATTCTTGACACTTAACACCGAACTACTTGTTGATTTTATGTATCCTCCATTATTCCTCGTCTTCTTAAAGACAGATTGAATAACTTAAGTTGGGCTATATAGTAATATAACTTTTGGAAGTTGAGTGCAATTGTATAGTATATATAGCATATTCGAGAATAATGTCATAATGTATACAGGCAATAGCTGACTTTCTGACTTGTTCATCTATTTAAAATTGATTGACAGATCTGAAATTCTAAACCTTCCTCAGTAAGTTCAGTTTTACCTTTGATTTTTGACTTGGATCCAGAACCAACTTGAGCAGTAGCTACTTATACACTTTTCATATGAAAGATTAGATTCGGCTAATGACTGACTACAGCAGTATTTAATTTCTTATTGCATGCCAGTCCGAGAAGCAGTTAAGAATAACACCCCACTTCTGTATAAATACTGAACTATAATCATAATCTCATTTATCATTCACTATTCATACCTAGATAATAGCAGGAACAGGTGATAAATCTATTTTCAACCAGAAGTTCAAAGGGAAGAATTATGAATGGTAAGTTATGATGATAAGGCGTAAAGGGTAGCGACGACTCATAACATGATGACGGAAGATTGGTTGACGCATGAGTTGGGGCATTCTGAAACACTTTCAGACTTTTCATTTTGTCTTTTAAAATAAAAACTACCAATTTGCCATATATTTTTCCTAATTGCAAAACGATCAATAACTTATAATTCTGAAATTAGATTGGATTATACATTTTTGCATCTAATAAGTCTGCACCCGTCTTTAGAAGCAAATCACTAGCCGTAAATTACTGACTGACTGGTTAAAAGAAAGAAGGCGTGTCATTCAGAGGTGCTATTTACCACGCCAATTTATTCACCACAAACATTTGCCCTGAAAAATGCCCTTTCATGGCTTACAAATATTATGTAAATGATTAACTTGCTCTCTAACAACTTCCACATTGCCTTGCATGCCAGTTTAGTATGATGTGATGATGACTGAAAACTGGAATATTATGTGTGTATTTCAAGAGAATCCGTAGTAAAAAAGCGCAGAGTGCAGAAATGATTAACAAGCAGCTTATATTATGTTTCACTTTACGCCTCCGGCCGGACAAAAAGAGAAAAAAAGTTGATTGTTGTGTGTGTATTTATGAGACTAACAAGAAAAAAGTAATGAGATGGGAAGAAAATAGGAAAAATGGTCGTAATAAAAGGCAACATTTGGTAAGCTAATGATTATGATTACTTACACTAAAGGAGTCTCTTTTATCACTTGATCGCATGTGATGATAGGGTACAAGCCTTGACGGCTTCAACAGCTTACACTTCTGTTCAGCAGTTCAGAAGCAGTAGTGCAAACCGTTGTTTTAATACTTTTCAGCAGAGTTTTAAGATGTTTAGAAATGTTTCTTCAGTCTTGTTTTGTTTGTAAGAGGCAATGAGCCTAATGGTTTAGACAGGTATACACGGATGAATGATTATATCCCATCACAAAAGAAATACGCAAAGCTTTTCTGGAACATGCTGAACCGTAAGGCAAAGAAGTAAAATGACATTAGAAGAGGTGTAAGTTTGAGGTGTGCATATTATATTTAATATTTGAAGACTGCATCATTGCCGGATATTAACCTTGCAAGAATTAAGTCGTATTTTATGCACCATGCAGGTTTGTTAGCTTCTTTTATCAATGCCTCAGGTAGTATCAGTAGCAAGGTGAGGTGAGAAAAACTACGTTATGTTATGGAATTCCTACTATCACCTTTGGTGTGCAAATTATCATGATTCATGAATGAATGAAATGCTACACAGAAGTGGTGAAAAACGTACCATAGCGCATCACTTTCAAATGAGAACTTTCTTTTCGTTGTACATATTTTTTGGACAAAATATATTCAAATATTTATTCTTAGTTAATTTGGGTTTTAAAAGTAATCACAGTCGGTTAGTTTAATATTAGTGTAGTTTCAATGCATTTTTTGGGTAACTGCAGATTGGAACCATGCAATAGGAGTTACAAACAAGTGGTTGTTTTAATTGAAAGAAACAATGTGAAAGTAAGTAAAAATGACAAAAACAATAAGTCAAAACATGAAAACAACGATAAATTATACGTTCTATAAGCTAAAAGTGAGAATAAAATTAAAACTGTCCTTAAAAGGTTCATGCTTCATGGTTTAATAGGATTTACTTTAAGCGTATTTTAGTGGTAAGCAATGGCGGAGACAAAATCTTGTTTTATTAGTCTTGGTTTGGTTTACTCACAACCCTTAATATTGTCAAAGCTGAGGTAGCTCATTGGTAGTTTGATATTTTATGCTGGCAGATATCGAAAGCACGTTACAAATCTTAAGGTATTTTTCATCATAACATCATGCGTCGGGCATTTGGATCCTCACTCTTTTTTGCATTAGTAATATCATGTATTTTAGATCCATCATCAGTAAAGACCTGCTGAATTGTTGCTTTGCAGAAAAAGCATTCTCCTCTATTCATCAAGTGATGTAATATACAAGCCCTAAAATTGATACAATGAAGAAATCAGAGTAATTTCAGAATAACTACTTAATAACGGTTTTAGGCTTTCTTTCATGCCAAAGCACTTACTTGCACGCACGGTGATTACAAGGTTTGAAGGTAGTATTCTTTTGATATGCGTAACATATTGTGCAGATATCATCATCATCAACTGCTTCCATTTCGGTTTGTATTCTTTGTGACCATGATTGTAAGTGGGAAACAACATTTTCCAGTTTTCTAATTTCCTCTTCTGAAATGTCACTTGGGACATCTACAAAATTGAAACAATAATATCAGAGATATAGGCAGTTATATAAAAGCTATAAAATAATCAAACTTAGTAAGTCAATAGATTTCTTACGTTGCCCCAAGTTGAATATATGACGGCCTTCTGGTACATTCAGTTGATTTCGTCCAAAGAAAAAGTTTAAAGAGTCGATCTGGAAGCTTGGTTCGCTCAACAAAGCCTTTGTTGCAATCATATCTGACTCTGAAAAACCAATACGTGAAGTGGCATGCATGAATATCTTTTGTTTTGGAAAATATATCATCATTTGCATGTTTATTTGTACCTTCTGTCTTGTCAACTTCTGATCCTATCAATGCAACTAATATTCCAGCAACAGCAGAAAGCAATGGATAATGTGTGACGTTTTCCAATCCTGGAATATCAAGTTCTATTACTTGCGCAAAGCAACCAGTATTAGAACCGATTCTGTTTAAAATCTGGCTCATTAGCTGGAAAAAAGAACGGAATAGGTATTCTTTAGACATATTGTCAAAAGCTCCTTCATGTGGCTGTAGCACCAACCATAATTTACATACCATGCATAATCGTGCAAGTAAAGGCTCTGAGGACTCCCTACTTGAGTCCATCATTATGGGGGATGCAATACTGGAAACCATTTCCATAACTCTGAGTAGAGCTTGAGTTAACTCAAAACAGGTACAACAAATTTTCAGTTGTCGGGATTCTATGAACACTCTTTCAGGTCGCTGTGCAGCATTTTGAATCTGTATAGTATGAAGATGTAATCATTAAGTTAGAAGATGTAAGCATTAAACCCAAATCCCGAAAAAGGATATTTCTAACTTACTTCTTGTAAAAGTCCAACAAACTCAGAAAACGCCCAGTTTAGTTGATTTAGCACAGAATGAACATAACTAACGGCAAACTTTTGATTATCTACAAGTGCGTTGGCTACATGGCTTTGAAGTACTCGAGAAGGTGTAGGAGCTAAAACAGGAATACCATTAAGTTTTTAAAGATAAAAACTATGTTTACATTCTTTGGAAAATACATTGAGTAAAACTTACGCAAATTAGTTGAAATACCAAATTCGTCCTGAACCGGCTTAGCACGAAAAGAACGTCTAGCTTCCAACGCGTTTGGATACTGGAAACCAAACCCGGTGCCTTGCCAAAACCTTACCAGCATCCAATTGCTCTGAGCCCAAGCTCGATTTTCATAAGGCCTTAGAATGGCTTTCACCATTGAGACCTGAGACTCCTCTGGCATCTGTTCAAGTGCCGTTAACATTGTCCGGTTGCAAATAAATGAGCTGAGTGCTTGAGTCAAAGTATCTTTAGTTTCTGCTATGATTATTCTAGAGTCCGCGAAATGAGTTGCAACAAATTCAGCCACTTGTGTCAAGATGTCTTCAAGACCTATTTGAGAAATTTAAACTTGATTGTACAAAAGGATTTTCTGATAGATTCTAAAGCATCTGAGAGTCTAAGAGTCTGATATTTACCTGGTAGAGATTCGTGCGGCACAGTGGGATGCATTTGTGTTAATAAACACCAAGATAAATTAATCAAGGTTGAAATATAATGTTCAGGTACAAATGTGAAAAGTGGTCCCTCGGCAGATGATGACTTCAAAGTGGTCAATACAGTTTTCAAAAGTTCGTAAACATTTTGCTGACGTTCCTTCGTAAAGACAGCACTTCTTACCCAAGCAATATGTCTTGCTTGCTCTTCAAGTTTGCTTGAGAAAATTTCCGCTGATTTCACCAATTCGTCACGTTCACTTTCTGAAAGGGATTCACTGTTCAGTGCTTCGTTGGCTCGATTAAGAGCCTTAACGTATTCTTCCATAGTATTTCTCAAACCAACAACCTAATTGTCAAAACAATTTTGTCAATACTTAGGAATTGTCATATATCTTTCTGAAAAAATTGAGTAAGTAGGTATCAAGATTTTCTTGAATTACCTTTTCCATGTGTCGTTGAACACCACACGAGTATATAATTATCACATCATCAAGCAGTTCCCTTAAACTTGCTCGAACGTCCATGGTTCCACTCTCTTTGCCTAAAAGAGCAACAGCAGGATTATGTGGAGTGACTGAATTTCTATGTTCCATCCCAGGCATTCCAAACAATCCTCCAGGAAAGTAAGCTAGACCATGCTCTCCTTGTGCAATCAAGTTCCTAAAGTCCGTCAGCATAGGAATGAGCATGTTGTGCCCACTAAACATTTCAAGAAACTTACAAATGTACGCATGCATTTAAGATCACAGACCATTTGTTTTAAAACAATTATCATACCTAGGTGTTCCAGCCAGCAATGCAGCTCCAAGATGAGGTACCGGAAGTGGAGTTGGTACATCTTCCCCTGAGCTTGAAGTGCTCACGTTTGTTTCATTGTTTTCATCTCTGTTGGCGGATGTAGGTGGTAACGGGGTTGGCCTAGGTAGAGGAGGTGGCATTGGATTTCTTGTAGTAGTAGTAGGCACTTGGGAAGTTTGCGTAGTGACTTCGTTTCCCATTGCTATGCTTCTATTCTCTGGAGTTCCTAACGGTGGAATAGGTTCAACAAGGGGGATTGTTACAGTAATCGCAGGTTCTGAAATGTCATCAGGAACCATTCTTGTGGCTATGCCAGTAGTCATTGGATAAGCACTTGGGATTGGAGTTGGTTGATGTATGGGATTGTTTCCGCGATGGACATGAGCAGTTTCAGCTTGTGTAGCATTTGCGGGTAGGTAATCAGGAATACTCAGAGCTTGGGACACTTCTCTATGGTGCGCTTTATACAAGTAGCTTGAAAGACCGCCAACTCTTTCCATTTCATGGTATGACACGGATGTATCATAAAACATTGTGGACGGTATGTCTGGAAGACGACTTTCGTTGTTTTGTTCAACTTCTTCAGAATAAAGCTCCGTTATAGCGCGAAGAAAACTGAAGAATGTTGCCATTGCCTTATTTATTGGTTGATGCAAAACTGAACCAGGCTAGATAACAAAAACTTTGTCTTAAAACATATCTAGTTCATTCAAAGTGAAAGCCTTCAACAAACTATCATACCCTAACGACATCCCGAATGAACTGGCGAAACTTTCGAAGAAATAGTGCTCTAGAAGAAGGACGCTTTTCCGTTCCATCGGAATTGTTTAACAGATTTTTTAACAGACTTATTTGTAGAGACTGGATATCTTAAAACAAGGGAATATAAACCAGAAATATAAATCCTGAAATAGAAGGATTCAACGCACATTGTTTCTTTTATCTTACCAGCTACTCGATTTTTGATAGTTTGACAGGCTTGCTCATAAGCCACTGCTGTGCTGGAGTCTTCTGGAGATTTTCCAGGCCACCAAGTTTCGGGTATTACTTCTTTTAATGCAGCCTCATCCATTGGTCGAATATGTAAAAAATGCATAAGTCTAAATTAAAAATCAGCACATGTTAATACTTCTTATAACTTTGATTCATTAACACCAAGCAAACTTCTGGATTCACTTACTTAGTTTTATCAAACAGCAGACACCTAATCATGTGCCTTCTCGTAGTTCGATGTTTCGTCAAGGCAAGTAAACATTCCAGACTATAATGTTGGTGGGGATATGCCAAACTAAGGGAGTTTGAGCGAAACTGGTTCATCAGTATAATGGATAGTTTTTCTAAGCAAGTTTTCATTTCCGGTTCCTGAACAAAAACACAAGTATGCATAAGACCATGTCCACATAAAAAGAAAAATCAATCATGATTCTCTTACCTCTAAAAATGTCCACATAATATCAAGCAAAAGGTCAGTCTTTTTGTATGAAATATTTTGCGTTGAAATAACATCAGTGTGTGTTATTTTTTCAGGAAGCCCAAGACATTTAGCAAAGAAAGGGAAAAAACTTTGCTCCACTACGTATCCACTTTGAAGGTGAGGACCCAAAAATTCCACCAAACGATTGGTGATAACCAATACACTTTGATATTCTGGAGGTTTGGTACCAGGACCAGGAAAGAACTGGTATTCCGGGTAGAGTGACAGCACATTATTCAGCCACTGTAGCAGTAGATCTGCTTTAGCATTGTTCAATGTACTTTGAACTTGTAAAGGAGAATAGCCCTCGGCCAGATATTGAAATGGAGTTGCTCCGAAATTGGTAACTATATTTTCCCCGTATGCTAAACTCGCTGCAGGAAAGTAGGCGATTCCTGGACCTCTTCTAATATTTGTAAATGCTACACCTAATGATTTTCCGTTCCTGCGTAAGAAAATTTAAGTATTTAACTATAAAACTCACTTGTAAGGATACATACTCTACTACTTGAACTAATTTGTTACCTATAAAATTCAATTTTCCCGTCATCTAAATCAATGCAGCAGCCAATTATATCACCTGCCTGTAAGTAACGAAAAAGTAATTGAGCAAGGAAACAACATAATTCCACAAATTATTTGCTTGTACAAATTTACCTGCCACGTTTCACCGTAAGGCGACGTTGTTTTGTTCCATTTTCTTAGACGATTTCCATCGTAGGCGTATGAATCAGCAGTATCACCTGTAAAGTTTTAAAAATAAATTAAACGTACTTTCTATAAACTGAGACTGGGTAGAACGTTGAAGATTTGCTTACCAACTCCTTTCTCCTGGCTGAATTTTGTTTCTAATGTTGCCCATCCTAGTTGCATCACTCCTTTAGAGCCCAACTGTACTTCATATTGCCATTTGCCTGTTTCAAAACATTACGTTTTTATGAATGAAAAAACTATTAGTGATTGTAAGTTTGTGGGTACAAATGAATCAGTGTCCCTACCTTTGTAAACGCATGTGCAAGCTTTTACTGATCCAAAGTTACATTGAGAATTGACTCCTAACCTATCGTTACTTATTATAAAAGACCCTACATGACTTCCAACATCATACTTGACAATACTCGGCCCCAGCCTGCCCTCTTGGCTCGTTGTCTTTGGAAGTTTCCTTTTACTTTCCTCCACCACCTCTTCCAACTGTGTGCGGATAAACTGTCCGAATTCGTCATGATGTCTGAAAGCAAACAAAACCGGCTCTTACTATCTTTTACTACATTTCACGTTCAGGTACTTTTTACAAGTTTACTCACATTTCTATATTTTTCGGATCATCAGTGTCCATGTTTATATCAACGGGCGGGCTAGTTCTAGGACTTTTACTAGGCTTGACTCCGTCTTGATTTGTCTGAGTAACTTGACCAGTAACCTCCATCACATGACCCGTTGTTGACAAGGATATCCCCTTGCTACTGTCCTCACTAGAATGAACGCTGGAGCCATCCGCTGAAGCTCCAAAGTCAGATCCAAACACCTGCGTGATCACATTTCTTGAAAGCACGTTGGTAGCCATCCTCTGTCCTTCAGCGTCTTGATCCGGTCCCGAAGAAACTTTACGGTTGGACTGAATCCTCCTGCGGTCAACTTTTTATCCTGTTCCCAAACGCAGCTACCACCTGATTGAAATAAATCCACATTTTAAATTTCTTGTGACAAACAAAGCACCGATAATCCTGTACCAGAAATAAATGCCATACCATGTTTTCCTTGAAGTCCCCGCGCCACTTTTTATCGCTAATTAAACACGCCAATTCATTTCGTTATCTAACTTAACTATTTACAGGATACTCCAAATTTTATCAAATTTTCTGGCGTTATTTAGCAACCAGATTCACAGTGTTTACGCAGGAGTCCCGCAGCCTGGAACCACTATTAACTCCTACCCCACAGGTGACAACCCTTTAATGAACCGTTATACAATTAAAATTTCCTTGAGCAAATTTGCTAGATCTTGATCAGCAGGTGTCACAACAAACTTAGCGGAAAGATGAACAGCCGATTCTGTTTTGGCTTTTCGGCTCGCTCACTCATGTGAGAGGTATGTGCTCAGAGTATTTGGCTCGCGACTGCTGCTCATATTTTCTTACGAAACTTGTCCGACTCTCGACTCCCACGGAATTTTCTTCGAACGGCTCACGTTTTTACGCACGTTCATGTGCTTGAAGCTTGATGCTCATTTGGCTACATGCAAAATACATGCAGATTGTAGCAGGCACGTTATGTCTTTGTTCATTTCACACCTCAAAAGCGTTCCACTTGAATCATGAATCGTGTTTTGTCGCTTTGTGTTTAGGTTATCTGCTAATGATCTGATTTTGCATAAAGGTTATCTTCTGTTGTGTGCATGATATCATTGCTAATTTTTGACTGATAAGCATTTAATGACTGTAGTTTTGATTCATATGTAAAATCTGATTTCAAATTTCAATCACCTTTCTATCTATTTATTATGGTATCTTTCGGTCATTGTAGCTGTTGTGGATATTATGATCAAATCTGTTATTTTAATGCACTTTGTAGGTGGCAGTGATTGTATGATGTCATTCAATCAGTTATTTTAAAAAACAAACAAGGATGATTTTGGCTGAGTGCATGATTATGTCATTCTATGTCTGGAAGCTAATCACTGTTTTTACTTTCGTTGGTCTGACTCAACTTCCGATTTGTACAGTAATTATATGATAGGTTGGATAGGATGTACAATTAGAGACAGATTTGATGACGCCACATGCACATGTTAACCACAATTGCACTCACACAACCGAACAGCGTCATTGCCCTAATTACAAATTTTACATAAAATCTAACGGTTTGGTAATAATTGACAACTCAAGGAAATGCATATACCTGTTCTTGATTTATATTACATAATGTTTTGTTGTTCTTGCTTACTTGCCAGTTGACATATGTCATGTCATGCCACATTTAACCCTCTGCTGGAGGATATGCATGAATTGCTACAAATAGATAATTCTATTGCGTGGAAGTTAATTCCAAAGTCAATTATATTGAAAATTACCAATACAGATTTTAAAATTTTTAGTTCCAGTTTGAAACGCGGTTATACCACTTACCCACCTGTAAAATCATGAAAATTATTGAAAACATTGTCATCTTGCATTTAATTCTTGCAGTGTTCACTTATATGAACACTAATGCAAGAAACATTTTTACTGACGCGAGCTACTCTAATTATGAATATTATGATGGAATAGAGGGGCGTTTTGAAAGTTTAGTGAAACGGTCCGCGGAATTGCCAAAAATGTAAGTTTGATTGAGTTGGAGTAAACGGCATGCTAAAACAAAAAAACTTAAGTAATTAAAACGTACTAATAATTGTAATATATTTTATCCTCTGAGTTTAGAAACTTTAGGGCAAATTGTACTTGTGGGGTAAGGCCTTTAGAACAGGTAAAAATTGTTAGTGGACAGTTGGCAGAAGATCACGCTTGGCCATGGGTGGTGGCACTAATCAATGTAAGTTTAACCGAGTCAGCAATTAATTTTTGAAAAAATCATATGAAATACATGAAAGAAGCAACCATATTCATGTTCAATTATTTCAAGATGGTAGATCCTGCCAAGCCATACCAGTTTTGTGGGTCAAGTCTTATAAATACTCAGTAAGTTTAAAAGCTGATTTTGTTTAGCATCGTTCCTAATTAATACTAACTATGATTTGTTTGTGGATATTGAGATATCTATTGACAGCGGGGCATTGTGCGACACAAATAATTCAAGAAGGATTAAAAAACTTTCAAGCGTACCTTGGTGTAAACGCCATTTCAGATCCGACTGCGATCAAATTAAACATCAGTGAAGTTAAAATGCATCCAAAGTAAGAGTTCATGAATAAAACGTAATAGGCAATATTCAAGTTTGGTTGTAAATGTGTTATACATTTTTGTACTAGTTTCAACAGCACAACACTGGAAAACGATATAGCATTAATAAAACTTAATATGCCGGTAGTTTTCTCCGGAAGGGCTCATCCAATCTGTCTAAAACAAGCAGCTTCTCCATACGTAGAAAAGTATACTGTTGTGGTGGGTTGGGGAAGCCTTAAAAATGGAAGTTCGGGGGTGGACAAATTGCGCGAAGTAAAGGTAAGTGCTTTAATAAAACAGTCTGCATCAAAGATTTGATTCTTTAAGATCTTTCTGAAAGTTTAAAGTATCCCAAGGTTCGAGTGATTAACAATGTTGTGTGTGCCACTAACTATTCTACTGCAAGCATAAAAATTACTGGTCCTATGATGTGCGCCTCATTAGCCCCTAAAGATGCATGTCAAGGTGAGCAATGTTCAATTCTTCCCTTAATTGCACATGTGCTTAGTAATTTGTTTAATGTTTATGATAATAAAATATGTACATCAAGGTGACTCTGGAGGACCCTTAATGATTTGGAATCCTAGATCAAAAATATTTTGCCAGGTATACACTTAGGAATTTACTTGCAATGAATGCGGATAAAGTTTGTGATATTCGATTATTTTTAGATTGGTATCGTTTCATTCGGCTTAAAATGTGGCAGTCCGTTTTATCCAGGTTCGGGTTACTTTATTAAAATTAAGCATTTCCGGATCTTTAAAGTTTAAACCTGGTGTTTTCTTTCGGACTCAAACAATGCTTAAAAACAAGGTCATCAATCACGTTATTTTTGCAGTTTTATATTTTTCCTATTTCTGGTTATAGGGGTATACACTCGGGTTAAAACGTTCATTAAATGGATTCAAAGTAACACGCAGGATGCTTCGTATTGTCAAAAGTCGTTTTAAGCTAAGATTAACATTATTAATCTATACTTGAAATATTTATTCAAAAACTAATTTGCAAAAGCGCAATAATAAATATTTGCCAACATAACCGGAACACAAAAGTAGTAATAGTAAGTTACAATTTGTAACTAATCTTTATTGAAGCCAACATTATGTCCGATTCATTTTGCATTTGTAATTTTTTCATAATTATTATAGCTTATTATATCTTTGATACTTCATTTTCACCATTCGATTGTTGACTTTTCGTTTCAGTATCGGTTTCGGTACCATTTCCATGTACCCAAGTACAAAAGTCAATAGCCTCATCAACGGCTCCCCAACAATCGATACTCCCATCGCAAACTTTTTCTAGCTTGATACAATCTCCAAACTTGCATTTAAACTCGTCGGCACTACGGTAAAGAAAATATTCCAAGCTTATTAGAATGAAATTGCGAACGAAACTTTGACAGAATTTTGCTAGTTTCTTGATACATGCTTACCTGCATTTAGCTCTTTTTCGAACACATTTTCCAGTTCCGTTATAACTTTTCTCATCTTCCCCACCAATACAGTCGGGTACACCATTGCAAACTTTGGTTTTGTCCAAGCAAAACTCGCCACCGTTACACCGGAATTCTTGACAAAGGCAAGGACTCTCTATTTTCTTCCATTCTAAACCACAAACATACAACTATTATTGACGGTAACGAAAAGTTAATTTATACACCTATCTTCATATAAGCTAACCTGCAACTACCACGCTCAATGTCACGATTGCCAGCAGAGTAGAATAAACAAGAAACTTTCTGATGGAACACGCTTTCATAGCCGGAATCATTTAGGTTTTAAACTGCGTTTCTAACAAGTACGTAATCGTTAAAATAAGTTGTTTTTGTTTAATTTATTTAGCGATTCACCTCAATTGACAATATAATTTATAGGTTAGCCAAATTATATAAAATGAAATGCTTTCAGCATTGCAACGCTTTTAGACAGGGATGTTCATCCTTGATGCATACTGCACACCAATTTAACAGCAACAATCCACAAACGCAACGATTTTTCATATATTATTAGCATTAAACTCACCAAAGCAGTATGCGGATTTTTACATTCTAAAAAGTTGCAAAATTTGCATGCATTAGTGGTATTCATTCTGTGTGAACGTTCGAAATAATTTCAGCGCAGTCTGCCGGAGTGTACCTATAAATATGCATTCATTGGATAGAACAACAAGCTTCGAATTTTGTGGTATAATCGTGTAATAAGATTTAGAGGTCTGCGAAGATGGATAATCATTATCATGTCTGTTAGCACTCTTCTTAGTACATCTTACTTTTGTGGTTATATCAATTGTTACACAATGAGAATGTTGATCCAACAAGGGGTTTCATTGAGACTTCGTCAGTCAAAGTCATGAGTCATGACTTTATGAAGGTCTTTAGTCTTTACCTGTTTGGTATTTTGGATTGTAGTTCAAACTCCATGTATAACTGAGTACTACGGTAATTGTTGAAAATATGCAGATACGCAGTCAGTGTATAGTCTATAACGCCAGCAAGTTAACTGGGAAGCAGAAATTGAATTAGTAGTAGAAAATAGATAATGTTATTATGCAAAGCAAACTTTTCAATAGAGAATGTAGATTTCGTACAGTTAACTCTGTGTACCAAATACCAACCGGTCATATAATAGCATGCACAATTGGAGAATCTTGATTTGTTGATTACAATAAAAATCAATCTCAATATAAAATTGAAAAAACAAGAGAGACTTATTTCTTTATTTATTCAAAATAAGATGAAAGTAAGATTAAAAATTAATTAAGCATAATCCATGCTTTTGGCATTTGAATTTCAATTTCAGTTAGTATTTCCCTATCTTATTTAACCAAACATTTATTTCGTTGGCAGTATTGCTAATTTGTCTTAGCGTACAACTTTTCTGATTTTGAAATACTTGTCTTTTTATCTACTCTGCTAAAACACTTCATATCTGCTAATGACAGCATAACATCTTGGAATGCTATCAGACCTATTCTTAAAATGCAGATAAGTGCCATTGCTCCTAGGTAGTGTGTACAGAGTAGTAGGATGATTCCTGAAACACTCCCAAAATCATCCATCAATTTTGTTTTGAACAGATCCGGTCCTTCAATGCCGGAGGCGTCTAGCATATTTTCGTCTTCAAAACTGGACACGTTGTAAATTTCCAGATATTTGACAAGATAGAATGAAATAGTACATGACACAATGAAGAACACAAAGTTGCTCGACAGCCTCTCCTATTGTTGATTATGATTATGAATTAATGTCTCTCATAAAAGGTTTTTGTTTTTCGAAACTCATGTTGCCTTTTGCTTACCCATTTTATATTTGAGCCGGTAGCCAGTCTATAAAATCTAGCATCTGATTTGTATCCTACCAGAATCACAATGGATGCTACGATGAGCCAAGATAACGCTGAATATTGTGACTGGGGCAAGGGGAGACACTGGAGTAAAAGTTGGGTTGAGAACGCGATACTTGTGAGTTTGGTAAGTAAAAATCCTTCATGACGCTGTGAATAGGTTATACAAATCATGAAAAGTGTAGACTGCATTAAAGTATCATAAAAGCAGTCTGGTTGACAGATTCAAAACCTTACCAAAATCTTGGAAAGTGTGCCTCCTCTCATTATTATTACAAATTTTCTGTTTTAACTGGATTTGTCAATAATCAATTTTCTCTTTTTTCACCGTTAATCTTCATTGTAAAGCAACAGGAAGGAAGTGAATTACCTAGCCCTTGGACCTAGCCATGCTTGGTGCATATACGCTTATTTCATTTGAACGCGGTTGGAATTTCCTTGGGAATTCTGAAATGGCGACTGTATAGATATGAAGATGAATAGACGGAATTATGAATCTACTTGCGAAATTGAATTGGAACTCTTTAGCACAATTAGCTATAATAAACGTTTCATGAAACTGACGGCCTAATCATAACGAAAGTAACCATTTCGCAAATTAATGTTTTATACTGGCTCATACGAGGAATTAATATGCTTTTGGGATGGGGAATCGCTTTGGTCTCATTGTTCAATATTATGTTATGGTCAGAAATATCCATTAGGTATGTATGTTGTTTCTAAGTTTTTCAGTTCGAATAGTTCGATACCCTTTCTATATGCTTCGACTTTCCTGGAAATTATAATGAGCATTTCCAGTCAAATCAAAATTCAAATTATGTTGTAAACAGCAGTAGCACAGAATAAATCACTATAAGCATACGATGAAATCATAGTTCCGAAATATTCATATTTATTTTTAAAACGTGAATGAGTTTCATATACTTGAAAAAAATATAGATTGTTAAAATATAGTAAAATCAATTTGCCAAGTTTGTTAGTACATCCTACCATCTTACGACTGCTATTTAAGTAAATGTGTAGAAAAAATATAAAACCTAGAAGAGGTGAAGGATAAGTATAAGATCCATAATTGTAATTTGCAATACAATCACAATACAATACACAGTAGCAGCGATCGTCTTGTGAAAACAGCAAGGAAACATTGATTGGGGTTGGTCTTGGAGCTTGATGGGAATTGGAAGTAGCTCAAAAACAAATGAAAAATAAATCTGTAAAAATCATTAGCATTTAAATTTCCCTATTATTTCTGCTCTACTGCAAAGTGCAAATGTTTAAATGATAATTTTTACTTAACAAAATGACACTTTCAATATGTATTTATTTTTTAAACGAATTCATGATTTCTTAAACTTTTTGCCTGTTTAGAATAGAAAACCAATTTGTTTCGAAGAACGGTTGGATTTGCAATACTGCGAGCACTGCGGTACAGCAACATTATTCCTATTTCCTATTGCTTATACAATTTATTATGTTCATTCAGATAATCATTATCATAAGTTATTTATTTGCGACTCATTTCTTGGTCTTTGCTAAAACTAAATCAGTGTTTGCGAAATCTTATTCAATTCTAAAGGTCTTTGCTGATATTCGTTCAAGTTAGTACTTGTTTGTCTGAGTATGTTGAGGAAGGGCATGATGGTGTGATGTCGATTTCTTTAAAAAAAGCTTTCTTTCCTTGTTTTAAATTTTTCTTTTGTCGGAAGTTGGATACTCTCCTCCAGTAAATGCCAAAAATATATTGAATCTTGTTGTATGTTAACGGTTTCAATATGTGGACTCGTGTCACTGTTCTTACAACATTAATTCCAATTTTAGAAATAGTTACTGCAATTGAAAATCCCAGGTACATAACATACTACAGCCAATCTTAACAATCCTTACCGAAACTATCATTTCTACGCTTTTATCTTCCAATTTTGCCTTTAGATTGGAAGCTAATTGTGCATGTGGAGTGAAAAACAG
This sequence comes from Entomobrya proxima, assembly GCA_029691765.1. Lineage (NCBI taxonomy): Eukaryota > Metazoa > Arthropoda > Collembola > Entomobryomorpha > Entomobryidae > Entomobrya > Entomobrya proxima. The sequence goes on from CM056169.1 coordinate 11,111,081, forward strand.
CGATACTTTAAGATTTCTGCCTAGAGGAACGTTTGCAGAAAATCATGCATGGTACCAACGAAAAATCAAAAAAGCTAATTGTTAATTATAGATCACATTCTAACCATAGTTAATACGTGCTAGTTCACTTTAACACTTCTTTTATGTTGCATGTTTCAGGCCGTGGATGGCTTCGATTGTAAACATAACGGTATGCAAATGAATTTTAAAGTTATTTTTGCAGTCTTTCATTTTCAAAGATTTGTCTTAAAGAAGCGTTCACAAATCAAAACTGCATTCAAAGTATAATTTTACTTCTTAGATCCCTGATGAGCCAGTTGCGTACTGCGGGGCAAGTTTGATTAATGACAGGTAGGTATTCAATCAGACTTTAAATTCTATACTAATGAATAGTCAAACGATTACTGAGAAATAATTTTTCCTTTTGGCAGGTATATTCTTACGGCAGGTATGTTCAAGTTCTTTACATTATCTTTTTTTATCTAAAATCAAGACATTTCAGCATACATTCTATCGCAGATTTTTATGAATCTTGTAATATTTAATGAAATTCAACTCTTGTTTTAGCTCATTGCATACCTGATATGTTGGACACGGGACTTCTAAATTTCCGAGTGTATCTAGGGACAAACAGTATTACAAATGGGACTGACTATTTAGATTTGGGAATTCGCAAAATCATAAGCCATCATAGGTAAAAGGAATTTCGGAAACCTTGTTATAGTTATTTATCATTCCAGCTCTCCTATATAAAAAGTAATATTTCCATTACGTAGTTTCGACTATGACTCCGCTGATAATGATGCAAGTTTGATAAAACTCTCTGAGCCAATTATGTACAGCGATTTCGTTCGTCCAATTTGTTTAAAACAAGATACTAAGGCTCATGTAGGAGAAGTCGGTTATATAACTGGATGGGGGTCATACAACTTGACCGAACCCACGGAAGATGAACTTAAGGAAGCAGAGGTGTGGCTTTAAGTGTTTTTATTACAAATATATATGCCACTATCTATGTAAAATGAAATTAATAGTGTTTCTAATTTTAACATTTCTGTAACATTTTAACTGTTAATAGGCCTATATAGTTTCCAATGAAGTCTGCTCACAAAACTATTCGTCAGTTGACATTCCCATAACAGACAGCATGCTCTGTGCATCATTACCTGATGAAGATGACGTAAGTAAAAGCATACTATGAAACTTAATTAATCTCACGTTGTTTCTGAAAACATGTTTCTCTATTTCCAGCCTTGTAAAGGAGACAGTGGTGGTCCGTTGGTTTTGAAGAGAAATGATGTTTACACACAGGTCGTTATTTTGTGAAATTGTAAAAATTGACATTGAAAAATTCAAAGATTTTAAAGATAACTCTATGAAATCAATCAACAGATTGGAATTATTAGCCATGGACAAGGTTGTGCTGTGCCAAATTACCCTGCCATATTCTCTCGAGTTTCTTCGTTTATCAACTGGATAAAAGAAAACACAAAGGATGGCGTTTACTGTAAAGGAACATTTTCCTCGTAAAGCCTGACTGTCATGATATTCTGCTTAATGGTGCATTACCGCATTCTTTCTCCTTCTCTTAAATATTATTTGAGAAGAAGTCCGGTTCATTTATTACCTCAATCAACGCCACACCGTGCGTGTCATGACGCTACACATGTTAAGTTTTTGAAACGAGATAGCTATGGTTGGAGGCAGGGGCATTTATGCCGGAGCCGGAGCATATTGTGTAAGGATTTTTGTACAAGTTCAAGCTAAAATAGCTTTGTAAAATACAGTCTTCTTAACGTAGTTATAAGTTTATACTTTAGAAGTAAAAAAAAACTCGAGTGAATTGAAGAACATTCTATACCTTCTAGTCTAGTTTACTTAAAACATACACTATGTACATATGCATGCATGTTGATAAGATAGTGTTAATTATAGAATTTCAAGAAAATCCTTCTTTATGTTCATTTATTGTGCTTTGTACAAAAAAATGACAAAATATTTGTAAATATTTATGACAAAAAATATACATAAAGTACTTCATTAAATTCATACGTCTATTTTTTGTGAACTGTTATGATGCTTAGTACTATAGTTGTATATTTGTGCATAGAAGTGTCCAGACGAGTTCAAAGCGGATAAGAGAATTGGTCACCTTTCCTCTTATTGTGGTTTTACTTTATTAAAAAGACAATAATTTGTCAACTTTTATGGTTTTCCAAAACCACAAGAAGACGTCATGGAAGAAGACCTCATTTTTGAAACTTCCTGAGTCAAGCATGCCAACATGTATGACTTGCTTGAAAATTTCTTGTAACATTCATGCATCCAGTCATACTCTTCTACCACATACTTCATTGTTAAGGATTAATTAATGAAAATTGTCTGATACGCAAAAGCTTTCGTATTATATTCATTAACGTATACAATTTAAGTAGAAGAATATAGCGCATAATTAAAGAATTTGACGGAACAATTTTTTTCATAACCAGTCTACTCTTCAGAACTTTACACCTGTTTTACTTAAATAGGCTAAGCGTACACTGAATAATGGACCTAATAGCAGGTAACCAGACAGAATTTCAGACTCGAACTGTCGCAGAGTGCTTCATAAATACTTACGGAAAACAGGTCTGCTGCGTGGAATTCTTTAGGAAACTTACTCCAAAGAATAAGATTCTGCAGCAACTTGTTGGACACGTGCGGTAATGCCAAACATAAGTTTTTTATCGTTAGTTTTTTATAATTTGATCAAGTGTGCTCATACATCATAATCTATTCTACAGTTGCTTCAAATTTGAATCTGATTATGACAATAACTACGCTTCCGGAGATTTCCAGTCCAGCACAACTTCATACTCACAAATGTCAGCAAAAGCTAAGAAGGATGATTTCCTTAAAGACATGTAAGTCTTTTTTTTAAACCAAATTTGAGATGCAAAACTATGTCCTTAATATGGCTTTAATACTTGAAAACCTGTGTAAATGGATTTTACAGTGTTTGGACCTACTTACTGCCAATCGTATTGGTCCTGATTGCAATTTGCTTTGTTCTCGGAGTGGTTCTCATTGTCAAGTCATACATGATGGCTCCACTTAAACGTAAGTGAAAGCACATATTATGGAATATTTTACATGATATCGCTTTGTGAATACCAATTTTCTTTAATCATACAGAGAATCTGGCTGTTGCCATTCGTCGTCGACGCCGGCAGGGTCACGCACCAGATAACAATTACGTGCCACCAGAAGAAATGCGAGCCTCCGTAAGGCTGAGTGGTGTTAGTGACCGGAAGTCTCTACCCCCACCAGAAGTACTTATGGCTGCTCGTGAAAGAGCATCGCAAATGTTTCATGTTTGATTACTTTCTCCGAAATCATCATCCTGTTTCATGTCATTTGTTACTAGTAATAAATTCTATGACATGCAATATTTCAATTTCGTGCACTTCTCCCAACCGATATTTTGATTATCCTTGCTGTTGCGGAATAGACGACACGCATCAAGCACCGCACCTTATACTGCGGTTTAAACTTTTTCCATGTACATGTTATTAGATAGTACATAATATTGTTAAATCTATAAAATACATGCTAATGACACACATCGAATAAAAATAGACTGTTTGATTTAAATAATTTGTTTTCCTGTATATGCGCTTTAAATTGAAAACTGCGGTGCATTTGCCATTGCATTGTTATTGAAAACTACCTTTATGTCATAATAGCGTGGACAGAAACTTGAAGCGCAGTACAAGACGCAATCTTAGCCTTTGAGTGGCATTTTCCTTCTTGGACACGCGCTCTTATATACAATATAACTAAAAGTTACTAATGCGGTTTTGATCACACAGTCTAACCTTCACTAATTTGGTCATGGGTTACACTCGTGCAGGAACTGTTTTGTTCTGAGTAATTTTCTTACAAGATGGATACATCACCAGTTCTGTTAAATACTTAAGTGCTCATTTTTTCTACCATAAAATCCGCATTCAAGTTTCTCAGAGAAAAATGTCCAACTTTCTCCAAGATAATCCCCTAATCATTTTGGCAATCATAATTGGAAATTGCCTCTGGATTTCGTTAATATGCTATTGTGGTTTAAAGTATTGGATAGGTAAGAGTATTTTTCTTAATGCAGTATTAATTCTGAGTATTCATTCATTATTGATAAGCTTTGAAACATTTCTGGTTTGGCAATTGTATATTAGCCCAGCGCTATTCCAGCACCAACGGTGTTGCAGTTGTTACACAATACATAATCGAATCGCAACCCACTGTGAATTCGTCAAGCCGTTCACAGGAGCCATTTTCCGGAGTTAGAAATATCGTTATCGTTGAACGTTCTTCCCTTGCTTCAACGCCAAGCAGTTCCTGTGATCCTCGGCAGCTGCAGGTGGCAAGCATACCAGGTTAGAACAGTTAGTAATTAGGATGCGTACTTACGTACAATAAATTACGAAGCTATAATGAATGCAAATTTCAAATTTTCAAATAATTATCTACGTGTAACCGTTGTTTTTTTAGACGAACCTCCTCCAAAATATTTTGATATTTTCCCAAATGAAGCTGCCAAATCTGGTGAAAACAAGGTGGTAACGTAAATGGGGAAATATGAGACCAACAAATTTTCGCAGTCGCAGATTTCTTATATAATAAATGACGTAATAAACTGATTTATTCAAGTTTAGTTTTTTATATTAAATTCTGCACGTGAATTCATATTGAATCATCGTCAAGGATCTGCTCCTATAACATATCATACAAACCCTTCTTATGCGCAGCTTTCGAAGATTCCATGTTTTTCATGGCTCTTCAAATTAGCATGGTCATTTTGAAATGTCGCATTCACATAAAACCCAAAAACGTAAAACGTCATTTCCTTAATATCCCTTCAGTCAACTTTGAAATATAGACTAGAGGCTTCATCACCATCATGTGTACTTGTGACGTTGAAGAATTTAAGGATCTTTGCTGCTATTTCGCAGATCCTGAAAAGCCCACCATTTCCGACTACGAACATCCATGTCCTAACGAAACTGAGCAAGAAAGTTCTCCGCAAAAGTTTGAAAGCTCGTTGATCACAGTCACCCCATCAATCTTAACCTTTCCGTACAACAACCCCAAGGATCACACGAAGCGGTTGACATTATGGAATCGAACCATAACTGCTTTGAAAATTCGGATTAGATCACCCGATCCCGAAGTCTTTACTGTTTATTTGGACGGAACTAGGTATAAGCCTAGCAGGGTTGGCTCCATTTGTCAAATACAGTTGTATGGCCTTGCGGCGAAAACTATTTCTATAAAATGCACTCCTGGACGTTACAAAATAGCTCGTGCTCCCCTTCAACTGTTCGTGTACACAAGTAGAGACCTTTGCGAATGTCTTCAAGTACCTTTAGAAATATACCCCTCCACCGCTTGGTTTAACCTTCCGTCAACCATTGTTATACCTGAGGTGGTGGTAGGAAGAAAAGCTCATGCTTTAATCATTTTACCCCAACCAAGGGTTTCCGAACGATTTTTTGTCACGTTTCATCCAACTGCCACGCAAGATGCGATAACGCTATCCCCTATGTATGGCACTATTGGAGGGGATGACGGAATCAAGCAACTTAGGGTTACCTATGCCCCAAAAGAGTACACAACGGTTGCATGCTCCATTAACGTACATTTTCCTGGCTTATCAACGGAAACAGCGCATGAAATCAAAATACTAGGAAGATGTAGACCCGGCAATGAATCCGATATGATAAGGAAAGAGATAGAAGAAATTGAAAGCTTTCGTCCAAAACCGGTGAAAAAGAAAAAGAGATTTCCTAGAATCTTGATTAAAAAACGGGAGTCGCAACTGCTTGAAAAGGATGCAAAAGGGAGAAAGGTTAGAATCCAAGAACCACTTCAACCCCGCAAGCCCCCGCTAAGTCTATTTACCATAGGCGGAGTTATGCGCTTTCTCCTTAGTAAAGTAGACTTGGACAATGAGTACAAAGAGGAGCATGAAAGAAGAAAAACTGCTGTAGAAATTTTGGCTAATAATATTGAGCTTAGTACTGAGGAAAAACTGAAAATTTATAATGATATTAAAAAGCGGTTAGGGCTTCAAGACTTTGACCAAGACAAGCCAAGCTATCAAAGACCTATTGTAAGAGCTAAAATGAAGAGGGATTGGGAACAGTTCCAGAAAGCCGTGGGGTTAGCACTAATGGGCAAAGTGGAAGAGCTAAAGTCACCCCCTCCAGAAGAACGTAGCGTTTTCCAAGATTCACGTCGCGCAAGTCGATTTGTTCGCCATGAATCACTGGGTTCTGGAGGAAGTGCTGCACCTGCAGTAAAGATTGGCAGCAGTGCAAGCGCCAAACCCCCAAGTTCACATTCGCATAAAAGCCCGGCCAAGAGGAAAAGTACAATGAAGAAGTTTAGAAAGTCTGTGTCGGATGACGAGAAGAAAATGTACACGAGCATTATGGCGGATGCGGTACAACTGGATCTAACTCCGAAACAAAAGTTTGTAGGTTATTTAGTAATATGGACTAAATATAACCATACAATGCAGCAAAATTATGGACAAAATTGTATTTCAGGTGCAACTTGTGCTCATAATCATTACACGCCAAAGAGCTGCAAAACGCCTAAGCAAAATTAAGGTGCTTGTGGAAGACATGAAAAGGTTTGCCAGGAAAAGATCGTCACGAGCTAGTGCAAAGGCGTCCAACATGGGGTCTATAAAACGAAAGTCAGTGGTTCAAGGTTCGAAAATCTCTATGATGTCGAAGATAGAGGAAAGAAAAAGCGGTGTAAGTAACAGGGAGGCTAAGCGAAGGTCATCGGAAGCTCAAAAGACAACATAAAATGGAGAACGAGAGAATGAATATATTCTAGGTGTTGTCTATTCTGGCTATTAAAAATGTCACATAATGCACTGCATAGTAAATAACTAGCGTTATGCCAGATTTACTGACTGATTATTTGTCTCTTGTCACCAAAAGCAAATGGCTAATCCACATTAGCAACATGACAGAACAGAAAGTTCAAATAAATCTCACGACATTACATCTTCATAACGGTTTTAAATCCATTAGTTTTATTGGAAAACTTGTCACCGAAAACGTATAAACAAGCTAATAGATTATTTTTCAGCTTTAACGGGCCTTGTTTGACTTTCTTCCCAACTTTGGCTCGGTGAATCCGTTCCTGCAAACCACAAAAAGAGCCACACATCCATTAGCAAGCTTTTCCCCAGGTATTTTACATTTCCTCATAAAATCTCGCAAATTCATAAGTAAACTTACTTGAAACGCCGTCTGACGACCTTAAGGTAACGGATACGGCCTGTTCCGGTGGTCTTCCTCCTTTGAGCCTTGATGCTCCAGTTGTCTGTAAAAATCAAGCAAAAAATCGTGCATTAAACAAACGTCTAAGAACAAGTCATTCCTTACAAACAAACGCCAATAATCAACTTTCTCCAGTAAAACTTACAGTGACGCAGCTTGGCCCTAGGGTATCCACATTGCGCACACTGCGACTTCTGGATGTGGTATGATGACCTACCACATCGCCGGCACAACGTGTGCGTCTTATTACGCCTCTTTCCAAAACTTGACGTTCCCTTCGTCTAAAACAAACAAGAAAAACGCACAATTAAACTTAATTAGCTATCACAGCAGAAACCATCTTCAGCCCCCACTCCCCACCTGCTCACGGGTACCTTACAAACCTTCCCCGAAATCCTCCACACCCCAAATAAATTTGCAAATCCAAATTTCACCAACTTTCCAAACATCAACTTACCATTTTAATTAACTAACTGCCTGCCAGGCACCTTAAAACTGATTAACTTCCTGCCTAAAAATTATCCCAAATGACGGGAGCTCACCATTCAAAGTGTACTGAAACACACGGCAAGATGCTGTAAGCCGAGGAGAGAGACAGAGAGACCATGCACTCCTCCGACTTCAAAGCTGCTCAAAATTCCGCCACCAGCCAGCTTGATGGCTTGTCCATCTTGCCATTCTGGTAAACCAGTATGCTCAAAAAGGCAGAATTGCTAGTCAGTTTAGCAAGCAGAGAAGTAGGAAGCTCCGCCCCCTTCTGTACCAAAAGCTGGCTATCTATCAGAGCTCGCGATCGCGAACGACGGTGTTTTTCCTCTTTGTTGAGTAACTCGTTTCTGTACGTAAAGAGAAGAGGTTGGCATAAAGAATCGGGAACTATAAAAAAATTAGTACCTGTTGTAAACTTCAAGTTTACGCTACTTATCAAAATAATCCTCTAAAATAGTCTTCAGAATCATTTAGGTAATTATATGATTAAGATAATTTGATGATTTTTTAGTTAAAAATAGGATTAAACACGTAAGAATTGCATAATTTAGCATGGGAATTGTTAGCCAGGCACGAAATGTAGATGCTGACCTGTCTGTGCAGAAGAGCCTGTATTCATTCACAGATGATGTGTGTGTTGTGCTTAGGGCACAGCTTGCAAGAAGGTGTATGGATTTGGTAAGAGTTTTTGTCCTTGTCTTTTTACTTCGTAGAGCTCCTCCACCTCCTTTTCCACTGTAAATGGTAGTCGTGTTCCTGCGTAATTGGACAATTTTGGAGTTTGTTAAGTAATTTTGAGTGAACAGAAGTTGTGGTGCAGTTAAACAAATAATTATCTTGGGTTGTCGTGAGTAAGTCTGTTTGGGGCTGGTTAAAACTGCTGCCTCCACATCTGTTATCTGCGCTCCAGGGCTTATCAGTAACGGGCAATAGTGGAATAGTGGTCAGGGATAGATTGGGAGGCACAGCAAACAACGAACGAGGTAAGAAAGGGACAATGATTGAAATTAAAGAGACATGTGACGATTTTGTATCTAGTAGTAAAGTAGTAGTGACTAATTAGGTTCTTATTGGATTTACAGGTAGTTGTTTGCTGGGCAGGCAAAGGCTTGATCCACCTACAAAGCTGTGACGATGTTTTACTGGAAACCCGGAAACTGAGTAAAGTGGTAACAGATCAGTTTTTTGTGAAGAAAACTTTTGATTTGAGATCGGAAGTTAAAATGTCCAGGGTAAGGACGTTAGAGGAACAGAGGCAGCATCACGGGGTGTATTCCCCCGAGTGTGGGAAACAGGATAATGCTGGAGCATCTGATGAGGATATTGATATCTTGGAGGATTATGATAACTCTGGATGTCTGCTTCTAACCATTCCGCTTGTGGTGAGTAAGAGTAAACTTGCTTAATGATTACAACAATTAATTGCAGGGTGAACGCATATTTATTTCCTGAAACTTTATTAGTTCGTGTTTTTAATATGGAATGTCTGTTTTGCAGGTTCAGGACATCTTACTTGCATTCCTTACCGTTCGTGAGCATCTTACACTTCGTCGCGTCTGCAGGGGCACCATGGAATGGGTTCAGCGTCCACCCTGGAACTCCAGGAAACTTCGAAAGTGGCAATGTCATATACCGAAGGTCACAGGAGATTGCCCTTATGGCCTGAAATATGCTGTAGCGATGAAAGTTCCCGTGTCAAGATTTCAAGTAATGATAAACCAGAAAGAGCCTAAGGATTTGGTGTACAAATTTCTCGCCCTGTATGGACCGTCGCTGAAGACGTTACATTTTACGAGAAACGAAGATAATGATGATATCGAACTGTCTGTCAAAGGAAGTGGAAACTCATGTGCTTGTACAAGAAAAAAAGTTTGCTTCAAGTGCAAAGATAAAGTCTCTGTAATTGATGTACTCTTTATGGATGAAATTCGGTTCCCGTTTGTCTTTCAAAAACTGCATGAGTTAAAGCTAGACTTTGTTTTGAAGAATCGACAAGAAGCCAAAGTAATTATCAAAATGCTGGAAAAGTGTACCTCAATCAAATCTCTGAAACTTCCACTGTTTGATCTCGAAGAGGATAGCCCTGATTTGGTGTCAATGCCATACATTGTGATTGAAGAGTTTTTGAATCCCATTATTTCGTACGTTCAGCGTCGCGGAAGACACAATTTGGATGTTATCGACCTAGAATCATGGAAGGATTCTGATATTTTGGACCATGGATTGATCTGTAACCGTTTTATGGATTTGCTGACTGAAGGAGCTGTGTTTGGAGTACGGTTTGTCAACGTATTGGCCGATATAATTGAGAGAAACTTGTTTGCGAAACAGGACTGGCAGTTTTTAGTTGAACAGGAACACTCTGATATTCGACCGTATCAAATGGTGCAATCACTGGTGAATCCAGGACCGAAACTCTTGACCTTTCTCAAGTTTCCTCATCTGGAAGAGTTGTCTGTGGGATGTTCAGACTACCAAAGTTACACGGTGCCACAAGATATCATGAGTCGAGTTGTTTGGCCAAATTTAAAATCAATTAACATTGACACCACACCACCAGTTCACACAGGAGTGGTTTCCTTTCGAATAGGAGACAATGTTGTTCTGGGAGTACCTGGCGATGCTCGCAAAAATGCGTGGGCCAGAACGATGAGCATGATTAGTGGATTCAATGGTGCTATTTCAAGAAGGAGTGTGGAAAAGATTACTATTAACGAGAAATCTGCTCGTTATTTCGATGGAACTTACCATACATGTGGGCTTGAGTTTCCTCCGACCACACTTGCTTCATCCTATCCAGATCTAACTGTTTTGGAAATTGAAAGATGGGACTCTGCTGGAGATGAAGGATTTTTGCTGCTCTGGAGAGCATTGCGACGTCTCACTAGTCTTAAGATAAAGAATTGCTTTCGTCTGACTGATTATGGATTTGTTGGGAAGAGAGAAACGAGTCCCACTTTCCACAAGTTAAAATGTAAGTGAATAAGGCTTGATTACTTTGCTTTGGAATATAAAATAATTAGGTGTTGTAACACAATGTGCATACTAATTTATGTTTTGTGTTTTTGCTTTTGCAATAGGTTTAAAGAAACTGGAGATCGTACTAAGCACTAGTTCGTCCCAGTTGACTGACCGTACCCTGAAGCTAGTTTTTAGCCATATGCCCATCACGGATTTCCGTTTGGAAGGTTGCGTGCATGCTTATGGAAAAGGAGTTGGACGGGTGAGTTAAAATTTGCAAATATTTATAGATTTTTTAGCTAATATTACTGACAGCAATAGAATAGTGTTTTACTAATGTATTTCTATATGCAGATTACTGAAGACGGTATTTTGGCAATGGCGGATGGGAGATTTGGAAAATCAGTTCAAGTTTTTCACCTGGATGTAGATGCTTCTCCCTGGTTAACGCCAAGAAGGTGTGGCGAGCTTAGTCGGCTGTTTCGTAGTACCATTTAAATTAGAGGCACTTGGATTGAATCAGTAAATCTATTAAAAGGAGAACCAGTAGCTACAAATTAGTTATGTCGTGATTTAGTCTCACCCAGTGTTTTTACATTTACAAACTGTAATATTTCAGAACTGAAAAAAGTATTTATTTCACACGCATATTGAACTGTGGTGTCAAATTTGACTACATATTGTTTGCTTGCCAATCGACTTCAACTCTTGGAATGCTGTTAAATCTGTGTTAAATAAATATCTATTAAATAGGTATGTATAATAGGTAATTCTATTTCTCAAGAAACAAATAGGTTCCTTGTTTAGGTACCTAGTACCTAGTTTGATAATAATGTACTGATGCCAGTTTTATACAGATATTTTACATCTATAACTACTTGTATAACTTATTTCACATATTTAGTCAATTGTTAATTTTTGTGAAGTCATAGTTTAAATTTTAAACTTTAAATCGCAATTTTTGTTTTATTTTTGTTTTCGCTGATATTTTGCTTGTAATAAAGTAAAATAGTGTTTAAAAAATTGATTTTCTAAAAGTTCAACAAGATATTCTTTCCCATTTCAACTTGCCTATTGCTATTTGGTTAATACTTTAGTATCCATAAAGTTGATAGTTAGAATAAGATCAACTTCATTGATCTTTACATATTGATCGATTTTGAAATATTTTAATCATAGTTTTGGAAATCATAAGACTCGGCACTGCATTGTTGGTTGGAAATTCTGGTTACTCTCTAAACTTACAACTTATCTTAGTTTAAAATATGACACATACTTGGAAGACTTGTCTAAAACCTTTCACTCGTACGTATTTACTTGACTTCCCCTGCTATTTTTAATGAGATGGAACCACTCCAGCCCCACTAGATCCCAAATGGGGATGATGATGTGAAGGATGGTGGTACCCAACATTTTGTTGCACATTACCCCCACCCTGCTGTCCATACAATCTGCTTAGGGGAAAGAGACTAACTTCACTTGCACTTCCTGGTGACGACGTTACTGGATGATTTCCGGAACCCAACACCATTCCCAAACCAGCTCCTATACCACCATAATGACTATTTTGGCTATTTACCCCATGATGCATGGCATGTTGTTGGGATCCTTGTTGCTGCGAAGACACCTTATTTTCATTCACTTCAACCCCCGCAGCCCCAGCTGGAGTTTCCATAATTTCCTTCATAAAAGAAATGTACATGATTGCCAGTCTCAGAGTTTCAATCCTTGACAAACGCTTCTCGTACGCAAAGGTAGGAACTTTTCGGCGAAGTCGGTCAAACGCCTCGTTCAAGTTGAACATTCGGCGTCTCTCTCGAATGTTTGCAGCACGTCTTTGGGCCATAGTTGCCACACGTCGTCGAGGTTTCTTTGGCTTGCTGGAGGTTGATCTGCTGTAGAATATAAGATTGGGGCTACTTGAGATTTTTTGAGAAAAGTCGTTTTTAAACACTACAATTAAGATTACTGACCTTGGTTGAGGATTTGATGGTGGCAAAGAAGTTGTGGCACTTCTCACTCCCCACATAACGTCAGGAATAACGTCCGGTCCTTGATGATGGTGGTGATGATGATGAGTATGCAAGGAATGATGACCAGCAGCCGTAGCTGCTGCTGCCGAGGTGGAATTGTAATAGGACGCAGCAGAGGTGCGTTGTCCCCCGTTATTATCCCCCCACATGGAAATACCTGCAGCGGTAGCTGCCACCGCAGCGTTTAATGCTGACACAGAATTTGAATTGTCTGAACGGATTAGTGCAGCTGCTGCTGCTGCTGCCGCGGCCGCTGCGGCTGCAGCCGCTGAGTGATGATTCAAATGCTCAGAGTGATTATAAAACTGTCCCATTTGAAACAACGATTGAGAAATGGTACTACTGCTATGCGCCACTTGTTTGTTATGATTGCTGCCACCTCCTTTCCCTGGTTGTTTAGCCATTGAGGAACATTTTGTTAATGGGGAAAATTAGCAGCGAAATACATTGCCAAAAAGAAGAAGCACAAGAAGAGAAATATTTCCCTTGCTTTCTCTTGAAAAGCTAGAAGATAAATGAAAGCTGGAGCAAGTCTCCAGCAGAAGGTGCACAGGGAAAAAGACAAGTTTTTCGGGGGAAAAGTGCACTAAAAAGGCTTTCTCGGTAAAGTACGACTTTGCTACAATGCACGACTGTGTGCTAGTAGCTTTCTCGGTTTTAATAAAATGATCTAGTCTGGCGTGACAACAGATTTGCTGACACAATAGTGTATTAATGTCTTTCACCAAAGAAGATGGAGAAAATGGTATAATATTCTGGCTGAGCCAACTTGTTCATAAAGTTTGCAGGCATAAAAAGGTCGAGAAAACAGGAAAGCAAGTGCGTTTGATAGAACACACATTACCATTTTTGGTTTAGAAAACTTATTTGTCAGATTTTTCACGGATGTGCACCATACTACTATACGTAACTTAATCAAGTAACGAGACAAATAAATCCGGGAGCATATTTCAATATCATATTGTATTTTACTTATAAATGATGCTTATAATTATCAACAGCTGCGGGAAGTCATTGTTAATCTAAAACTTTTCTTGAATATTTGGTTTTTTACTCAGTAATAATATGACGTGACATGACGGATTATTTTAAGAGAACAAGTGCGCTATATTACATGAAAAGAAAGCGGAATATTAAGGGTTGACTTTGACTTTGTTTTCAATTGTTACGCAAGCAAACCAAGGCAGATTCCAGATTCCTGGCATTGTTGAATTTTGCTTGGGTACACCACACAAATCAACACAAAATGTATCATTTCTCTGTCCCATCCTTTCCCGTTCCCATACCGTATCAAATTGCACTAAATACGCAACACGCTTAGTTTTTCTCCCCAACCCTGTCATTTGCCTTTTCACTTTTGTGTTGTTGCATTGTCCAATATTCAATTCGGATTAGTAATGGAGAGACCCTTTGAAACAATTCATCATATCAATATCACTCCTTACACAGCATTATTGACAAATTGAAAGAGAACTGAATAAATATTGTTTTGTTGGAAGGAAAAACAGCATTATTTTGTGAAAATATTGCGCATTATATGATTCAATACTTTAGTTAATCGGATTACCCCATTTTTCATAAAAAGCAATAAAATAGTCATTCAGCTGCTGTGTTTATAATTAAAAAAGAAGCATACTGATTGAGAAAGTGATGGCATTATTGGTATTGGATGACAAATTATTGTACTGAGCTAGTATGAACTGAAATATTATATTAGCTTAAAGATTGAAATTTTTTTCCAAAAGTTGGAAAGCTTGCGGCGCGTGTGGCCACAGGACCACACGGGGTTTTAAAGATGTTGCGGATTAAAATTTAAAGATATCAGATTACAACAATTTAAAATAAACTGTTGTTGAACATTTAAGACCTTTTAAGGGCTTATGCACCAGCTACCCCGAAGTGAACTCGTAAGTACTTTAAAAGTTTAATCAACATTTTAAACTTATTTATTCAAAAAGAATCCATACCAAGACATTCTCATTTCAGAAAACCGAGAAATGTTTACCCACATAACCTTTTCCATGTATGCATCATGCACCGTAATAGCAGCATAGCTGTGCACGACGCAATTTTTCTCCCTTCTTTCCCTTCAACAGCAAATGAGCAGAACTGAAACTCATCCCCTCTCGTTCACTCTTCGGTAACATCTTGAAAAGTTGAATATATCCAGCAGCATAATATCAAGGTATAACACAAACTGAAAATCAATTTCAACTCTCTCTTCTAGCTACTTTAGAAGCCAAGAGTGTTTCCCTTCCTTCAGCATGTATCTGGTTCAATAAAATAAAAGTTTTGTGCAACTGGCCCAGCCTGTAACAGCTTTCTGGATTTTCATTGGATACGCGTGGAACGCAGGCTGGTAAAAGTGAAAACGAAAAAAGATTTTTGTATAGATTTTTTTCTTCTTGTGTTTGCAAGACTGCCGTATTCTACAATGTGAAGATATTCTTCATACAACGCTTTCGGGGATTTTCTTGGAAAAATATTGTAAGCTGATTAGGATGCATGACCAAATGCTTTCACTAGTACGTTTTTACAAGCTTAGGATAAATTAATTTTAGTTTATTTACAAAATATAACAGGTAATTCTAAAACACTGTACAGTTTACATGTACACAGTTGAGTAGGCAGGAGGAGGAATATCTTCTATTTTGACCTCTTTGCTTTTTGTGGCTTCACTTTCCTTAAGTCCACATCTGGTAACCTCGTCGTAGTCCGGAGCTAATATTAGTAACGCATTATCATTAAAATGTAAAATGCCTTGAGAAAATATTTTTGAAAGTAGAAATGCAAGAGTTTCCAACTTACGCGTGTCGTACAATGCAGTGTGCATTTGCACTACATTGAAATCGTTAGCTGACTGGTCAGTATTTTCCGGTAGAGTATAGCTAGGAACAAGAACGGTTTCTCTATACACCAGTGCTCCAGCCCGAGCATTTAAGACTAGATATTAAAAAGTTTGTTACAAAAAGATTGGCTTATTCGAATGAAAGCAAATGACTTACACTTCTTTTCCCTTTGCAATCGCCAAAACAGAAGTAACATGAAGATAATTGGTATGCTAAAGCTGATTAAAAAGAGTGTCACAATTCTAGAAAGTAATTTGGAACAAAAAAGCAGTGTAACTATTAAGTAACTGTACATGCTTTTGCTTGAGTGAAGGGAAACGACAGATAGACAGGTAACTTACTTTGCCGTGCTAAAGTTTGACCAGGGAAGGTACGGGTTGTAAGGATAAATGGTCGAGGACTTCACATCCCTTTCCGTTGTAGTTGATAAATCTTCGTCGGAATCGTCCTTCTCTTCAGAAGAATGCGAATTTCTTTCCAGGAACAAGTTGTCTCGAATGGCCCCATTGATGTCAGCACAAAGAGCTTGCGCAATCACCGAAGAAAGCAAAACTGCGTGTTTGACGAGTATTTTGGTATTCATTGTAGTTTTGTTGTGAAATGAAAATAAAAAAATAATGGACTGGCGTTTGCTACATCTAAAGTTATGCTATTGCTTTTATTTTCCAAAGCTAGTGTACGTTTTGAATTTGAACTATGTACCTATACTAGATTTTGCTGGAGACATTCTACTGGTTGGGATTTTGCACTTTGATTGTACATCATGCTTTAATATTAAGAGAATCGTTTTATGTTTTTGACTTATGAATGATAACATGACATTTACCACTCTCGTCATAAAAATTATTACTGTCATCATCAAACATTGTTTTCCCATCCCATAATATTGAGAGGCAATAGAATATACTATAGCAAAAATAGTACTCTGCCATACAAAAATATCACCACAAAAGTTTCGCATTTGGAGCATTTATTAAATAACTCAATATCTAATCTAATCTTATGTTCATGATCACGGTCATATAATTGGCTGACTTGATTAGATATATTCCAGTGTTTGCACTTTCGGTAGAACTTTTGGTGTCAGCACAGATTGGCGCAAATACAAATAAAGCATTGACATCAACTCAACGCTTTGTACTTTCGTTTCGATACATGAACGTATAATTAAATGTTTGTATAAACAATTGAACTCAATTTAATGTTTATGAGTGGTTTAGTTTTTAGAAACAGAAAATGATAGAAATTATATGCATGTTTCAACTTGAAAATTAGAGTGATCAATATTGGAATTCGTCATTACAAACTTGATATAGAGTTTATATATATATGTGTGCGATATGACGTGTTCAGTGTGTGTTCAGAGAATTGATTGCTACATATTTTCTCAGAGAAAGAGAAATACTTCTTTCATTAGCTTTCGTTTTTCTATGTGGCAGCAGCAGCGTCTTGCATTTGTGCCCCTTCCGTCATGCGAAAGCTTGGCGTATATGGTGGTGGAGGTGGACTAGAGACAGTATCTTCATCTTCTTCTTTCGTTGGAGAAAGTTCATCATAGGAGGGTGCTACAAGATAATATAAGAAGCATTAATGTTTTTTAATTTGTAAACTGTTGCAAATTAGTAAATAAATGAGCTGTTCTATGTTTTCGGGGTTTTACGGAGATCATATTTTTCTAATGGAAAGCTAAAATGCTCATTTGAGATGTCGGGACTCCACGGATGTCGATGGACGGAAAGTAATGTTAAAACAGTCTCATTGTTTTCGGTCCTTTGAACTCCTATCTGCACCCCTATTTTTGCATTTGAAGTATTTGTTAGCATGTTAATATACTTATAAACTTTTTGTAAAAAATGGCAAATTTGGAAAAATTCTAATTTGGTTACCGTTAGGCATCATGTGCACCCTTCCGTCATTGCTCATAATCACAGTAGACCGTGAGAAAAACTGTATACTGTGAAGACATATAATGCAACAAAGAATGCTAACGGCAGATACCCCAGCGGCACAGAGGATGAAAATGAGTACTTGCATCAATAAACTGTATCGGGGTAAAAAGGACCGGCTAAAACGTCAATGTGTCATTAATTTTTAATGATGTAGAATTATATTCCACTAATTGTAATTTTTTAAACCTTCCATACTTTTCCATATTTTCATTGTCCGAAAACGCATTGGAATTCCTTTTCAGTCCACCGTCTCTGTTTAAACTATTGTCCACTAGCCTTACACTAAAGTTTCTTTTAAAACTGTTCACAGAGGTAAAATTTTGATGACTTTTTAATACTAGAATCCGATATTGTGTAGCATTTGGCACAATATTTTCACGTGGTAATGCTGTAACACTCAATAAGCTAATGGAACAGAACCAAATGCCAAAAATAACTAAATTTTTCATCATGTTTCAAATTTTATGTATGTATTTAGCTGTAAAAATTAAAATGTAACCTCACATGCAACTGCATTGCAAATAGAATAGAATGTAGAATACAAAGACACAAAAGTATTGTATATAATTCTTTAAACGTTCACAGATTACTCATGCAAAATTGTACTTAGCAAAACTGCGTACCTTGAATTTAATGAAAATCTCTCCAGGCAGTACAGTCCTCTGCAAATCTTCCGACAATTAAACGATTTTTATTTTACTGATTACAGAACAGTGGAGAGATAAGGGTTTGTGATGAAACCAGATCATGCCTGTGTAAAATTCAACCTTTAAATGAGACATGCCATACTATTACCTACCTATATAGCTAAACGTAAATTTGCTGAAAACATTGCACAAATTAAATATGCAGACCACTATTGAAATTCACATGCATCAATATGTAAGTTTTAGCAATCATGAAAAACGGGGATATGATCTCAATCTCAATATTGATGTATAATATATAGTCTTACTCATTGTAATCATAAAAGCCAGTCTTTGTTTGCAAATGTTTGACAGATTTTTTAGTACGCTTTCTACCTTATGTTTTTAAACACAACTTATTCCATGCAGAGATCTAGGAAGTTTCAACTATGATACAGAGTTTTTAGGTATAAATATTTATTTTGAACGTTTTTCATTCAAATATATGCCTTCTCTGAATATTTCCGGGATGCGAAGAAGTATGCCAGTGGAAACCTTTGAAATGGTCAGTTATCATTTGATACAATTGCAATTCTCTTCGAAACAATTTTGTGTTCGATTAATTTCAAAAGATTTACAAAACACTTCAACTTTTGAATCATGACACGATTCGGTAAGCTGATTTTGAACTTTCTTTTGCTTTCGTAAAACAGGTTCTAAATGTTTTTATAAATAATATAAAATAGGTACAATCAGTTTCCTTCTGTTGGTTTCACTACAAATGGCATATTCGCAGTGGGAGACGACAACACAACGGAGTTCAACGGACACTGGTACTACTGTTGTAGTATACGTACTACCAACTGCGGGTACTGGGATATTGGTTAGTTGTTGGTCCAACAACACCAATCTATTCCATGGAACACAGAATTTTACATACGCTGGAGAAATTTCTTGGTCGTGTTTAAATAGAAATTATGGTTACAACTGCAATCAATACGACACGTTTTGGTGTCGCGCTCGAACGGGTAGTAACATTCTCCTGCGGTTTCCCGTTTACGGAGGAGGTGTTGAGAGAAATTCTTCTGAATGGGTTATCAATTCGAGGGGCAAGCGACGACTTTCCTTAAACTCCAAACAAACTGATGATTTCAAAGCAACTTGGTGAGTAAAGATTCAAATAATAGCCTATGAAATATTATTATTTTATTTGTAGTTATAAAAATAAAATGAAAATTCATTTGTGGGCTTTTCTAGGATTGTCGCCTAATGCACATAATGTGCATACAAAATAATAGGCAGCTAACTAACAGCTAAGAACTACCTTGCCTAGTTAATAATATGTTATTCACATTCATTGCAGTAAAATTGAAATAAAGTTTTAGACTAAACTGATACATACATAATAAAATAAAAGTTTTTGTCAGTCTTCATCCTGATTTTTTACGCTGTTTTGAACTTGTCTCGTTTTTCGTGCAATGCAGGAATCCATGCATTTCATATTGTTTTAAATAATCTCTTCAGGATAATTTAAGCATTGTATTCTTAGATTTACACTGTTTAGTTTAATGGAGGTTAGGATATCAGCATCAAAAGTTAATCATCCGACACAAATACGGCAGATTTGTTTCTAGCTTTATGGTCTCACAACGCCCCATTACAAGCTTTCAAGTTCAGTAATGCTTCGGTGTATGACGGAGGGTCTTCATCTGCAGTATTCGCACCAGTAGCTAGTTCGTCCTCTTTATAAGCCAGAACAAGCTCATACGAAGGAGCTGTGCAAAGTTTTAATAAATCGTTCCAAATGTTTGAAATGAAATAATTACAAAACTAATTTACTTGCCAAACTTACGTAGATCTTTATATCTTTTTGTCCTTGTTTTTGTTTGAGATCTGTCATTTCTCCAACTAAATCCAGTGACTAAAAATATAAAAAACTAAATTCAAACTTGTTATCCTTTTTAAATCGCCATATTTGATTTTTCCTTACTGGGCCATTGAATGGTCCAAGAGGCACACCAGCACATTGAACAAAGGCACATTAGTAAAAGAAATATTAGAAATATCCCAACAAAGAGTGCAGCAAACCTTTGCATATGAAAATTGAAATAAATATAAAAACACATTAATGCACACAGTCACATCTGGGAAGAAACAATTAATAAAATCCTAGTCACAAGGTTTTACCTGAAAAACAGTGTTTGGTAATAATCTGAGCGATTAAAGTTCACTGTATGTTTTAATCTCTGCCTACCATCTTCACTGGCTTTCTCTAATTGAGAGCTTGTCACCTTTAAGGGTGATAATGGCATACAGTGACCATAATGAACAATTACTTCCGACAGTAATAAAGTGGATATTACGCCCACAAATAACGGATATCTCCTCAAAGTGTAAATAAACAGCATTGTTTATAATTAACTCTACTGTATTCTTATAAATTGTTTTTTTTATCATCGATAATCACTGCACGTCGGGGTCAATCATTATGAAAACAGAAGATATAACAACATGCCATTACTTTTGTACAGATTTTTTGTATTGATGAGAATAACCTTAGACCACAATCGGTCACAAAGTGCACTTCTACCAAGAACATTTGATTGCTTTGAAATGAATGTTAATTTGTAAGTTGCAAATCACAATGAAGCTATTGAACTCTTCAAGTAGGTTGTAGGTGTATTGATTCGGTTTCCCGTTAAAACAACAAACCAGTCAATATGAATGTTCAAAATGGGTTATGCATCTTTGCATACTGTTTTGCGGACAGTTTTGTTTGCTATGTGCTTTAGTCAAGTTTACACTGCCAACTTTATATACGCTTCAGGCATCAACGTTTTGTACATTGCTTATTATATAGCCTGAAAATATAAATATTGCCAAATAAATTGGCATATTGAACCAAAAATCTTTAGATATGTATAAAAATTTATTTTCAATCTGCTTGAATGACTGTTGCACAAAGTTAGTGGAAAGATATTTTTCATAATGCAACATGTAGAAATGCTTGGTAGAAATATTCAAACTTCCTAGAAAATCAGCGTTTGGGACTATAAGGTGGCGGACTGGTGTTGACTACGGTTTGAGATGGTAGCTCTTGGGAAGGAGCACTTGGCACACCATTTTCAATATTAAAGTTGAGACCGGGATATGGAGGTGCTGTAATAAGAGCAAAAGATGTACTTTCACTAATTGGAAAATAACTTGTGAATACGAACGCTTGCATTGGATAATGTCTTACGAGACTCCGAAGGTGAAACCAGTTGTGGCGAAAAATATTGAAAGGATGAAACCTCCGTTGCTGCGTTATCTGCGATGTTTACCGAGTGCTGAGGAACATGAGGATGTTGAAATTGACAAGAATTAATTGGGTGACAATGTGCAAAATTCAGACTTTGCTGACTTGCGGTCATCATTCCGGGATGGCAAGAACAACGCATTTGCCAAACTGGATTTACGATCCCGGTGGCGCTGTAAATGTGAGCTTGATTTTGGTTATGCAGTTCCACAACAGAAAGTCGGTCTAAAATACAAAAGTAAAACTTGTTGCAATTTGTTTGTCACATGAATATTTCTTTTATTTATGAAAAAAAGTTGTCCGTTTTTTATCTCGTATACTTGCGAAAGGAGCTTGAGACGAAGTTGTTGAAGGTCTTACAGCAGCTCTGCGGTTTCCGTTTGCGGCTCGTAAAGACACTGGTCTAAGATTTAGTACATTTTTACAGCATGGCCATGGTACATGAAGTATGCATAGCATGACGATTGCCACAGCAAGTACTGAGCCAGCCAAAGAGATTCCAATTATGGCTCCAACACTACTTTAGTAAAGCACAAAGAAGAACTATCAAAAACTGATAATATCAACTTAACTTGAGATGATCATACCAGCAACAAGATGTTATAACTAGTATATATTTATATTAGATATAATTTTCTTACTCTGGATGCATTTTGAAACAATTGCAATTTTCCTATTACTATTTTTAACGGAAAGCTTCGTTGTTGTTTGTCTTGTGCTTATCGTATGCATTCGCTTTTAAAAATCCAGATTTATCAATTCCAAGTTGCAAATTTGAAAGAAATCACAGTGGAAAAATATATGCGTTTTGTAAAATAATGGAAAGAATTGAACTATAATTCAGGTCGGACTTTCCCTTTCCCCACAAGAATTGGATGAATTGTTTGAGTCACCATCATCGGAGTTCATTTTTCGAAATAATAGGTTATCATTCATAGGTGATAAGATTATACCCCGAGCCGATTCTTTTATGCTTTTGCTGTTTCTTCTCTATGTGGTCATTGTTTAGAATGAGCAAAAAAGAATCCATGTCATAACTTTGTAGTTTCAGAAGCCTCTGATCTGCTCTAATAAAGCAAACCTCATCAGGTTTCCGAATGAGGTTAGCGGGGTGATAAAAACCTGAATCAAAATTGATTCCAGAATACAGCGCAAACGACAAAGCAAACTTAATCGTAATCCCGATTGGGTATATATTTATGTTTACAGTCTGTTTTGCTCTACTTTTCTCTTCAAATAAATATTATCACAGCATATCATATCACCTTTATAATGTTATTTTATTTGTACAATTAGGTCTACATGATTCATGCTTTTATTTTTGTCTTTGTACAAATAGTTCGTAAAAACAGCGAATATAAAAAAGTACAGTAAATTTATATCCCAAACTTAGCAATCCTTTTGTAAAATTCACCTTAACGTTAAACCGTATTGTATTCATTAACTTTAATTCATTCAGTCTGAACTTGAACAGGCACAACTGTCAAATCCATGTTGTCCAGCAATCTGGAGCTTTCATCCTTTGGAGTAGGTGCATACCAATTGGGCACTCCACGAAAATATTGAGCTGCTGCCAAGGCACGATAACGAATTTGCTGTTGCCTTCTTTCCGCTCTAGCTCTTTCCTGTTGGTCTTCATAAGTTTTACCTAAAAAGTCAAATCCAAAGTTGAACAACTTTATGCAAATTCATTTCTTTTTGCTTATCATTCAAACGCTTACGTTTCTTAGATGAATGCCTATAGTAAAGATAAGCAAGTCCAACTCCAATTCCAAACAGAACCAAAATCAAAAAGAAAAATCCTAGTAGAATGAGAACAGTGTGTCCAGTATAGTCAGACGGAACATTTTCCCCGAAACTGGTGGTAGCGTTGTTAGTCATTCCCACAAAAATTATACAATAATATCGGATTCAACTACCAAAAAACTTAACGTTATAGTTGCAAAACTTGCAAAATTTTAGTAGTAACCACCATCATGTCGTATAAAGTTTCAAATTAAACCAGGATTTATGCTTGTAACGTCCTCAACAAATTTTCAAAGATTTCCCCCAAAATCCCTAAAAATATCTCAAGTTTTTACGTTTTACGTTAATCCAAAGACTCTGCGTAAACGCTAAAATAGAATGACATCATGTCTACATAATGTGAAGTCACATAAAACAATCAAAACAAATTTTTTAAAGGAAATTATGACAAATTTACAAACCGGAAGTCCATGGAGTGATATCGTAATTCATGCAATATAAGTCGCTAAGATCAAAATCTTGTGGTTTTCCTTTCTACTTGCTATCAATATACCTCATTAACCTCATCGTGAGAACTTCAAAGCCAAAGCCGAAGCGATATTTTGTATTTCATTTTCATGAAAATCCATACAAGCTTTAACAAGTCATTTCTCAAGTTAGCCCAAAAGCCTCTTGCCAAAGCGTGGGAATCCGCACAGACACAAAGTATCCATTTACATGTGATATACGCTTGTAAAAGCAGTGTTTGTTATTGTTTTGCTTTTAGATTTTCTTCAGAATCTGTATGAAAACTAGTTGACGAATTTGTGTCAGTGTGACCTGACCTGTGACACCGGAAGCTTTCCAACATGGATGACGTCCGAGACATTTTAAATCTTCAGGATGGAGCGGAACCCATGGACGATGACCCGGATGGGAAGCGAGGGAGGAAACGGGGTAGTGCTAAAGCCAAGGTAAGTGATTGACGAACTTTTAATGAAGGTCAAAGGTGAACGAGTTGATAATTAATTAAAATATGGTCATGTTTTAGGAGTTCACACCCAAAAGACCTGAGGGAATGCACAGAGAGCTCTACTCTCTTCTGTGCGCTGATGGAGGAAAGCGATTTGACGAGCTGGCTCCCCTGTACCCCATTGACAGTTCTGGGGGAGGCTACCAGAAAAAGCTGAAGCTGGGAGCTAAGAAGGTGCGACCTTGGCTTTGGACACCGTTTACCAATCCTGCTCGTAAGGACGGAGCTGTGTTTTATCACTGGAAGCGTGCATCTGACCCTGTTAAGGAATATCCCTTTGCCAAGTTTAACAAGGAACCTCAAGTGGTGGATTACACGGACGCGGAGTATGCCACTCATTTAGATAACGATGGATGGTCTCGTGCTGAAACTGACCATTTGCTGGACTTGTGCAAGCGTTTTAACTTGCGTTTTGTGGTGGTACAAGACCGCTGGGATAAACAAAAGTTTGGTACAAAGTCTGTGGAAGATCTGAAAGAGCGGTATTACAACATTGCTAATGTTATCCAGAGATTGAGAACCCCGCTGGGGGTGGAGCCTCCCAAGCCTTACAACTTTGATGCGGATCACGAGAAAAGGAGAAAGGATCAGTTGACCAAGTTGTGGAGTCGCACACCGGAACAAGTGGAGGAAGAAGAGTTTCTCAGAGCGGAAATTAAGAAGATTGAGGCTCGTAAAAGGGAAAGAGATAAGAAGACGCAGGATCTGCAAAAGCTTATTACTGCAGCGGATGCTGGGGCAATGGCGGATTCCATTTTGATGGGACCTCCTGGTACACCCGGACTTGCACCAATGCACAAAAAGCAAGGAACCGATTCCAGGCGTAACAGTAATACTTTGATTTCTGCGAAAAAGAAAACTGGCAAGGCTATTCAGACTATAAGAGGTGGTAGGGACAGTTTAGGACAGTTGGTTCAAGTTCCAGAAGTATTCCAGGGTATTAAGTGGCCAGAGTTCAAAACGGCAGGGGCTTTTGTGCGCAGTCAGAAGATGAAGCTGCCTGGAAGTGTGGGACAAAAGAAACTCAAAGCCTTGGAGTTGATTTTACAAAGATTGCAAGTGGACATAATTCAGATTCCAACGGAGGAAATTGTTACAGCTTTTAATGAGCTCAGATCGGATATTGTACTACTGTACGAGCTGAAGTCAATGCTGGCAGCTTGTGACATGGAAATCCAGAGTATTATGCATCAGTATGAGGCAATTACGGGGAAGAAGTTGGATATTCCTCCGGAATTGCTTCAGGAAGCAAGTACACTAGTCCAGTCTTTTGAAACTGGTGGTCCAGGACGTACAGCAGGTACCACAACTACACCAAGCAGCTTGTCTGCCAGTTTGGCGGTGAATGACTTGGATTTGCCCAGCGTAAGTTTATTTAATAAAATGATTGCTGTTATAAACTACAACAGTTGGTATTTGATTTTAATAATCGTTTTATTTAAATTACAGCGCAAGCGGAAGGCTGCCTTGGAACAAAGCAATATTCTCAAGAAGCTCAAGTCAAAAATGCTGTAAAAATTTGCTGACTTTGTTTTTAGAATTTCCGTTTTAATTAAATCTGCGCCTTAACCTATACGTAAGCACCTGCGGAGGTATTTTATAAAATTAACTTTTCGATATTTACCACATTGGATAGTTTTTAGATAAACTGCATAATTATCGTCCAGTTTCAAGAAAATTGTTAAGTAGTTGTAACGTTATCATTAAAGTTATAAAATAAAAATGTACATTCTAATATCAAATTGCTACGTTCACCATTTTGCGTATACACAGTACGATTCTTTAGTCGTTGGTCTTAACTACTACCACTTCATCCCTAAATTAGTTTTTTCAACAGCATGAAACTCCGTGTACATCACGTGGTTAAACAATTCTTTATTGCTATCTTCGACTAGTAGCATTTCATAAACCTGTTGTGACACAGAACTCGATGAATCTCCTTTGCCACTGTTCTCGAGTTCTTGTGGTAGGCTCTGGTATTCCTTTTCCAGTTTTGAAGCTAAATCTCTACTTTGGGTAGCCTTGTCCACTTCCACAGGTCTTACTTGGGCACCACCGTTAAGACAGCCTAATATAAAGATAACTTGTAGTCAACTAAAATGGATAATGTTTAAGGTTTAGCTAAAGCTAAGATAAGCCCTTATGCTTTACCCATTGGACACGCCATGATTTCCACGAAATGTGGCATTCCCGTTTTATTAGTTTTCAGTTTCCTGACCAGTGTTTGAATGTTCCGAAAACCCGTGGCCACGCAGAATCTCAAAGGCTTTTCATTTCCCTCACGTTCTAATGTCGCTTCTGCGATGTCAGGATTTCTAGCAAAAATGTTGTAATTATAGCGATTAGAATAGCTATTGACTCACCAAAGCTGTCATCATTAAAGTTTATTTTAAAATACCTGCCAACTTTCCACTCAATTTCACCATCTATTGGTCTCCCCAACTTTTCTGCCATTCGTTTCATCACGTAATCCGCAAATCCCCCTGACCCACTGCCCTGATGTCCCTGCATCTTAAATCCCTTCAGAGGTTTTCCCATATTGTCTCCTTGTGCAAAGAAATCCACGAGTTCCTCTCTGGGAAAATCGACTAGTGTTTTACCAACACTTTCAAAAAGCTGCTCCACTTCGATTGGCGTTATCACTACATCCACTTCTTTTGTACGATATTCCTCCAAGAAAAAAGATGTCCGGGATGCTTCCAACTTCCGGTCAAAGCATGGCATTAAAGTTACATGGTAGATCTGATCTGGAGCAATGTTATTCAGGCGTTTTCCGTAGATAAGCTTAATTAATGAACCCATAATCTGTTGAGGGGACTTGACGCGACTGATTCTGGGGAGGGCATGAGAATGTAATTTCTCAGCATAACAAACCCATCCTAAAAATGAAAAGAAAAGAAGTTTGTGAAAATTTTATAATTACTGAAAAGTAAGAAAATCGAATTTACCTGGACAAACTCCAGTCAAAATGGGAGTACTTCCGGTTTCAATTGCTGATTCAAACTCTTTAAAGCTTTCAAAAAGGCACAGATCTTCGGCAACGGTTATCACAGTTGTGTGGTCTGCTCCCAACTCAGAAAACATGCCTGTTAAATAAAATTACCATTCAAGTAAGCTGCTAATTTTGATGTAGGTGCAATTAAATTTTAAAAATTCGTTATGATTTGTACCTGCTAATCGTTCAGCAGTTTCCTGACTTGGCAAGTTGTATTTATTGGCAATAGACAAAACTGCTTGTGCACTTAAGCTAACTACTGCTTTAGAATCATTTGTGGTTTTATTGAGTTCCAGAATTCTTTGGAGTTCTTCCGAACTTTGCTGGGAAATCAGTACACTTTCCGCTGAAGTAATACAACCGCTACAGGCCAAACAATCGTTAAGGGTCACTGTCACCTTCTCAAGGGTTTCCTTCTTGCCCTGTAAATGTTGAGCAAGCAAAGAAAACCGTAATCCGAGGGTACACAATAATTTAATGTTTTTATACGGAATGTTCAGATAGTTTAGTACCTCTTTAATCTGAGAATAGGTTCCATCATCCTCGATTTCAACCCGAATTTTGGAACCTGACGGTTGAGGAGCCGCTTTTGGCTTTTCCATAGGCTTGATGCATTCCTGGGAAGATGTAGAACGAATATATAAATCACTTTGATCAATAATAGTTTAGGTAGAACTTTCACTTTAAACTCTTCTTACCAGACCCGGGCTGATAAAGTCATCCAGATCGGTCAACTTCAGAATACTGCTAAACCCAGCTCCGGTAGACATGGTGGCTTCTTTTTCTATTTAATAGATAAACTTGACTCCAGCTTTCTTTCAATCACCTCAGTTCTAACTTTAATTGTCAAATGTCTCAGAGAGAAGAGAGCTGAAGTAATTTTTACCAAGTTGCCAAACGCTGTGGTGCATTGGTGCAAATTTCTGTAACACATGTGATGTGTCTGTAGCACATGTCGCAAACAAGCTAGCTATTACGTTTCGCCTTCCCTATGCTGTGGCTGTCGGCTGTACGATTACTAAGAGTTCACTCGGTTCGATACTATACGAACCCCAGATATGATATGACAATCGATAATCTCCTTCAATGCGCAATTAATTTGAGCAGATAAACAAAAGTTCAAGAATGTATTTTAAAAATAAAAAAATGTTGGAATAATAAGTATGAGTAATGCCAAAAGGACGCCAACCATCCAGTTGTCGCGGACAAAGATATGCGCATTTTGAAATATTTAAAGATTTATTCAAATTCAAAAGAATTGTAACTTTTCAAAATATCCTTTACTAAACCAACAAAAATATGTACAAAATCAGAATTTTTAAAGTTTTGTCTGAATAACTGAAACAAAAGACCCTTCTAAACCTTAAAACATTTTAAGCCCAAGGGTTTTAGGGTCCATGTAATATTATACATTAAATTAAATACAAAGCTGCAGTACAAAATTAAAACATTAAATATAGAAAGTGAAGATAGCTACAATCATTTATACCATTTTCTCCCAATCTCATAAAGAGTGATTGTTATAATATTATGCTGTTACATCTATAATACTTTTCATATAACATTCATATATTTGACATTTTTTGTTTCACTTTAACTTTAATCCGAATGTAAGGCACATTTGTGAGTTAATCTGTATCAGAAAACTGAACCATTGTCAAAGAATTCTTCATGCAAAAACATAAGTAGAAAATTGATACACGTTTGTACAACAAGTAAAAAGAAAACTGAGATGGTTATGTAAATGTAGTACTAGTAAGGAAAGATCCATCCTTTTTTCTATATAAATACTGATTTAACAGTAAAAGTTATCTGAAATACTTAATTTTAGTCTTTGGAGAAGCTGAAGACTCTGGTATGGGTCTTCAACGGAATTTGGCCATTTTGATAGCTATTCGACAAGGAGTCGTCGACGACGATGGTAGACTTGAAACATCTTTGGCATAGTTGGTCAGCAGTTGGCCACAGCCGTCTGTTGGAACATCCGTTCCTCACAAAGTCGGTAGTTGAGAGTCATATCAGCCAATGCCGCGTTGGCGTCAATGGTGAAAACCTACAATGGAGAAAATTTGCAATACATTTTAGCATTTCGCTTTCATTCCTGTGTGTCAGTAAATTTGAATCATAATGATTTCAATACTTACTGGACAAGGCAACAAATTGGCTTTGTGGATAAGCCAGTCCTCATGATGGTTGTGAACGCTCTTGAGATACTCCAACTTGATGGAATTCTCCTCAGATCTTCCTCGTTGTCCAATGCGTTCGTACACAATCTCGGGGTCAGTCCTTAGGTAAACTGTTTAAAAGAACATAAGCATTTTACAACATTAAATGACATAATCCATAAAAAAAAATAGCGGAAAAAGACTTGGCGACCTACTAAAGAGATCAACTTTGACAGGCAAGTGTTCCAGTGAGAAATCAAACCACTCAGACAACACAGCATACTCGGGATCATCCATCAGGCCTTCATCTCGCAAGTTTTGCACGAAGCAATATCTGATGAATAGCATATCATGATTCATGACAAGTTTAAACTAGTAAAACGAATTCTGGACAAATTCTCCAGCTTTCCACTACTAGAATTAAGCATTAATGACGCTTGAAGCACCGTACCGGGCACTGTAGATGGATCGTTCCATCATTTTGATTGGTTGCACAACAGGCTTGGTATGCAAGTCCAGCATGGTAAGCTGGACATAGGACTGGAAACATAAGCTCCATTTCCTCGGGTCCTTATACATCAGATCCTGTCAACAGACAAGACAAAACTGTCACTCAACCGTTGTCCCTCCTCAAGAGTCATTCAATCATTGTCATTTGTAATCATTTAATACCCTTCCCGCCTTACCAACAAGTTATACCCTTGGCAGTCACGCCATTTAGAAATGGGCTCGTCATACACGCCCACAGTAGGGAACTTCCGGAAGTGTTGCAAAAACGTTGTCTTGCCACTTCCGATGTTTCCCTCCACACAGACCGTAAACGGCTGGTTGGTCATTTCTTCAGACATTTTTGATAAGTCAAATTTAATCAATCTACTACTATTTCTCAAGTTTCTTAAGAAATTTGCCAGTTTATTCAGTTAGCAAATTTGCGCGGGGAAGCAAGAGATTCCCTAGATTCTTTGGCAATGATTTATTTTAAAGTGCCTGGCCTGGTGTCTGGGCAATTGGTTTGGAGTATGTATTTTCTGGAGGACTGACGCGGACACACTGACACCACCACCAACTGGCATTGTCTTCTATGCTAAAATAACCTAACCCTTTCTTTCGTTAAAAAATGTAGCCAAAAAACGTTGAACAGTCGAGTATTTTCAGAGAGATCTACTATGAATGGGAATGCATCTTTCACTTGTTGTTGTACTTTCACATGTTTACCAAACGACATACCAAAAAAAAGTTGCTAAAAAGCCGCCGGATTTTCCCTCCCAGATTCCCAAGCTAGAAAAGAGAACAACGACCAGGTTTTGTTGACAGGATTGCGAGATGAGTTTGTTACGCATTCACGCATAAATAGAATGCAGTTCAAGTGCAGATGCAGAACGGATACGTGATGCAGTTTTGTATGCAAATCAAGTAGAATGAATGACCGGCACTTCCGGTGGGAGCCCATCAATGACTATGACTTAGTTTTCATGTAGAACGGATGCTTTATTTTTATAAAATGATTAACTATTTTTTTTACAGTTCTTTTGATCTATTTTCCAATCCATGCCTGTCCTCTTCCAGGTCATCCGGAAGTTGCCTCAACTGCTTAGTAGTTTTATAATAGCGATACATCCAAACACCCAAAATGATTGTGAAAAGCCCTTCCCCCGCAATGGTAAATGTGGTGGAAAGAGAGTACTTCCATGGCGGCTCTGTTCTGTAGTGGCCCAGGGTCAGCAAACTGCCAAAAATGTACCAACCGATTTGTTTGCATGCCTCCATTGTCTGGATGACATTCCTTCGGGAAACGGCAGAAGTAAACTTTTCCATTACAAAAAGGCCAGCAAGAGTTATGGGGAAGTTGGCAAAGAATGTGATTTCCATTTCGGAAATTAGCACACGGTCATAAAGCCACTTTGGCTCGAAGTAGTCCACGGGTCGGTAAATGTTGTCGATAAAGTGGACAGTGTGAATGATATGACTGGCTAGGTAGCAAATGATTATTCGCACTGCGGAATTGCTTAATGGATGGTAATTGCAGGTTTTGTCTTTTCTGTTGGAGATTTTATGCCAGTGAAGGAGGAATTTGATTAAAGAAAATAGTCCAAGAAGAAGGGTTACTAGCAGGAAGGCTTTCCGGGTTGTTGGAAGTTCGTCCAGTTCTTCGTCAACGACATATTGTCGCCCAAAGCTGGACACAGCGTAAATTGGCATTGTTCTGTAAAATATCAATGCAACCAATTAACCAATCTTTCAATCAATTGATTTCAACTAAAATTATGAACTGACTGGCTTTCTTTTTGTCACGCACTTTTTGGCTTTCCGTAGTATGGTCTCTTAATTGCTTTCACTTTTGTATTCCTCTGACATGTCATGAGATTAACAAACAAGCATAAAAGTTAAATTAAGTTTCAGGTTCAGTGTGTCCGTGACCAACTTTCATTTGCTTATCGTTATATAATAGGTTATCAATTCATTGGGCAAATGTGCACAAAATTAATCGCTAACTTGTCATAAAGTTTTTATCTTTAGACTTTGCACTGACTTGGTGCAACGTCATGTGTTATTCTGGTTAAAAGTTAAAGTAAAGTGCAGTGAAGCATTAAGTGCGTAGGCAAATTTACACGCGTGATTCCTTCTTACTTTGTCCACTTTGTTGATAGAATTTTTGTACTCTGGGGCGCGCACGGCTTTGTGTACATGTTCACTAGAAGTGAATCTCTGGACACTTGCTTGGAGTTTCATTCGGTGATTTTTGTTGTGACTTCAGCAGTTGGACCTTAATTTAATTGCTTAATGTAAACTGGTCAATAATTAATCAGTTCTTACAGTGCTAAATCATGGAGACCAGAACTTCTGCAGCAGCGGCGCTTGAGGAGACTGAAGCCAGCGTAGACACCGTTGTTCTCAAGAGATTAAGGTTTGTCCTGAAAATCATTAAGGCACTGGCTCTCCAGCCGAATACAAGGTCACGACAGTGTCAACTGTACATCTATGAAGTAGTAGATGCCATCAAGGATTGGAGTGGAAAGCGTAAGAATCAGTGAAAGATTTTTTGTTATATTGTTAAGATGAAGATGATCATTGATAATTTGTCACAGATTTTTAAATTCTGGTGTTTGTTCTTTAGCTCAAGGAGGAATAAGGAGCTTTATCGACACCCAGATTTTTCCGAGTGTATGTCGCCTCATTTCAACCTGTAGTAAAGCTGAGTTTAACGAGTTCCAGCAGTTTTATGGCAAGTTTATTTTTTCCAAGTGGGAGGAAACTTGCAATTTTAATGTTCTTGACTTTCTAGCGGATATTTATGGATTTATTACACGGTAAGATTATCATGAATACTAATACTGATAAATACTTTGGTTGGCTATTTTAAAGCAACTGTGAAAAGGAAAATGATCATCAAAACATTTTTTCTGGTTTGCTTCTAGCATTGCACCACCTTCCGTTGGCGTTGAGTTGGTTGAAATATTTAAACAGGAAGAAATTCCTATTCATGTGTCGCTGATTATGCTGCCCTCCATAATCAAAAACCTTCCCGAAGAAGTTGCCAATAATAATAATCTTACGGTATGTAAAATGTAATGATTGTAATTGCTTAATAGTTTTTATGTAACTTTGAAATAATAATTATAGCATAATATTGGTAACTTTGTTTTTATGTGAATAGGATAAAGCATCCAGACATTTCTTGCGCCTTCAAAATGATAGGCTTCCTCCCCAGTACCTGAACCTCCTAATGGCAATCTGGAAAGGTGTGAGAAAATTAGATAGCCAAACTGAGAATATGTATCAACTTACCCCAATACTCCACCGGTGTATAGCGACATCCGTTTACCTAGAGTATCTACAGGAGGATGATGTGCTGAAGGTATTTTTCATGTTACATTCAATCGCTAATCTTCAATCTGTTGTAATTAATAAGGTTTTGATGTTAAATTTCAAAGATACTTGAAGTGCTGACGGATTGGAGCGAGAGCGTTACAATAAATTCGGAAGGATTTCTGTTGATTGCAACTCTATTTCTTAATTCAATCCGCCCAAACCCAGCAATGTTGGAAAAGGACCCTAGAAGCGACATTTTAGTTCGAGTTAACAGATTGATGAAAGGAATGGTGGTCATTGCAGAAGGTTGCAGAAATAAACATATTCGTGTGTTTACAATGAAGGTTCTTCAAAGGATTTTGGAATACTCAACTGACAGTAATGACGAAGTTTTAAGTGAATTGCTGCAACGTAATCTACAGTGTGAGGAAAATGAGCTTGTGAGTGATCAAAATGCAAACAATGCTTTGCTTGACGCGCTGGAAGTGTCTGTGAAGCAAATTTCGAGTGAAGTTAAAGTTAATGAACCCGAAAGGAAGAGAATCAGACTAATGATTGACAGCCTTCAAAATCTGTTGGACAAGTAAATCATCCCACCTTTCATCTTTTAGCTTGGTTCAGTGAACCTTGTCGACATAAAAGGCACACTTTATGCTGCCACACTATTATTTTCCTTTCATCACCAGACATGGAATACATAACCCATTAGTAAATGGATTTTGACTTGCAATTAGTTGAAGATGTTATTGAGAGTGTCTGAAAAGTATTATTGTTCAAGAACGTTGTTGTGAAAAATATTGTAGACTTCATTAGCTACTCCGACACCACTTGCCATTGGTGAATTTATTGTTCATTAGTGCGTACATAATATACCGTACTTTACCGAATCTTAGTACTTTTAGAGGTTAGATATGCGCATTGGCGAATTTGTTAGGGATGACAAAGGAACACAAAGTCTGTGATGTACGTCAGCAGCAGCGTAGAGATTTTGTATTCATATTAATCCAGTAGCAGCATCAATACCAGAGATAGCTTTGCAAAAGACATAAAAAAGAAAAGCTTACAAAACTAATGGACCTCTTTCTACTCACCTTGATGTACTTACTAACTCAGAAAAGACAGTAAAAAGTTTGGTGCCATGTTGTTACTCACCAAATAATATTATCATTGCTATTGCCATTTTTTGTAAATGTGTTCTTGGACTAGTTCCTGTGCATCATCATCACTACTGATAATGAACGCGTACGCTTCGTTCGTGCACACGTTTCCTCCATGTCCCAATGTAATTTATATATGTAATAAAGCGCACGCTGCTAATACGCTTATAACCTGTGCTTTTTTGTGTTAAGACTAATAGAAAGATATTAACGTGGAAAAACAAAGTAATATTAGAAAAGACATCTCCTCCACTCCATCGTGCACCAGTGGCTCTCTACTGAAGGAGAGGTTTCTTGGGTTTGCTTGCCTCTCACATCACAACACACAGCTCTTTGATTTGATTTTTTATTGCTGGTGTCGGTGTGCTGTTGTACGGAGGCAAAAAGGATAGGGTTATAATATGTATCGTTATTCACTACATATAGTGGCAGTTGTGCTGTTCGTTAGAAGAACAAAAAATGGATAGGAAAGGTGTAAAAATGGATTGCGTTGCATTCTCTGACTAAACAAAAGTGGGTCTTCTTCGAAAATTACTTTGTAAGCATGTACCTGTACATATTTTGTTGAGATTATGAAATTAGGGTGGCTACCCTACATTACATTTTTAGTTTAATTTGTAACTCGACGCCTGACGCAATGTCAATATTACGCTTCCTGAAACCAACATTTACAAATTGAATTGAGGCTGTTGAGGTGTATGATGTTTTAACACATCTCTAGTCGTACCTTCACGGTGAGTTGACGCGTACTTGCAGTTTGAACACATTAATAAATTTGCCATTAGAGTAGTAGTCGCTTTAAAGCGATTAGATAGAGAGTGCGCTTTCATCACCGTTTGTTTGTGATCCTTTGACCATGTATGTATTTAAGATGACAGACGAAGAATTCAGCGGAATGGATCTGGAGGACTTTTCCGAAGAAGATGATCTTCAGGAGGATAGCATGATTTCCTTAAAGCGTCAGCTAATTGCTTCTGAAGAGGTATTACCAATTCATAAGTTTATGTTATTCCAGTTTTTGGAAATGTTTTTTGTGAGTATATTCAGTATAATATTGTGACTGATAACCTTAATTCTAGATAATACGTAACCTAAGGATAAGCAATGCATCTCAAGAGCAAACCATTCATAACTTAGTTTCTGCGATTGAAAAGTTACGGAGCTTGCATTTAGAGGAAAGACAGGTACGGCGAGGATACTGAATTTGATATAATGCTACAGTTGTGATGCTTCTTTTTAGATTTTAAAATGAATATTCTCTTTAATATTTTGTGCAGATTCTAGAAAACATTAGGCTTCCAAATTTGCTTTCAAGTTTTCGAATTTCAGATTCATCATGTTCCAAGGTACAGTAAAATCATCCAAAAGTTTGCTGTTATTTGAGTATGTCATGAAATTGAAATTGTATTTATCGATTTATAGGTCGTGGAACCGGGTATGGAGTACAGTCAGCACCCCCTCCTCAACCACATCATCATCACAAACATAATGCAACGATTACCTTTGAGCGATGTCATAAGATGTCGATTGGTGTGCCGCTCTTGGTGGAACAAAACTAATGAAGAACTTCGTAAGCGAAAACTAATAGGAATCAACTACAGAAACATCGAAAACTTGTCAAAATTTGCAAAGCTGATGGAAACCAGTGTGGATATTCCATTTGCGAGATTTCGCTTTGGCCTGTTTGTTGTGAACACACATAGACCTGCTGTGGAAGACTTTTTCTCAATTTGTGGACCGGTTATAACTCACATTGCTTTATGCTTTGCAAATCAGTTTTGCGAAATATCTCTGGATGAACTTCGTGACTTGTTCTTGTTGCGTGTTCCTAACCTGGAAAAGTTAGATGTAGAAAGACTACCATTGAAACTTACCAAAGAAAGGTCGTTGTTTCCTGCTGGAAGCCAAATACCCCAATTGAAGAAACTGAAGCACTTAAAAATTTGGGATAACATGGCATCAGACAATAGGATGGATTCAACGTATTCCGTGGGTCTTGTTCATGACTTGATTAGCATGGCCCCAAACTTGACGAAATTGTCTGTGTATACAGAATGTCAGCATTTAGTCGCTGCGGCACTGAAAAGTTTGGAGGAAAAACGTATAGAGTTGAGGGAACTGAGGCTGGAATCCATTTCCGAAGAAAATTTGCTGTACTTGACAAGATTGAGGTTTCCACTGAGAATGCTACGAATTGAGTACTTTGATACACTTACCGCTCCTGAGTCGGTGAAATCCTTTTTAACAACCCTAAGCTTCACACTGGAAGAATTGCACTTTTCTGATTACCGTGTAATGAATCATGCGGAGAATTTGGTTGTTTCATTTCCACGAATGGCAAGGTTGAAGGTTTTAAAGTTCCGAAGACCTTGGAATGATAGACGGTTGTTGTTCTACCCACTTGTTTTTAAAGATCAACTTCCATATTTACGCAAATTGTCTTTTCAGCATGAGCAAGGTAACTTCAAAATTAATCTTTTGGTTTATTGCAATAATTTATTTTTGCTAAATTCAATTTTTTATTGTTTCAGGGAGTCCACCTTACTGCATCCACAGTTATAGCGATTTTGTAAATCCAGAATCTACAGGTCCGTCAGAAACCGTTAATGAGTTGGAAATAACCCATGAGTTGGATAGCGTCCTAATGTTCCGCAAACTACCAGAAGCATTTCCAAATCTAACGATTCTTAAGTCAACAGACTCGAGCAACGAAATCATTCGTGCAATATGGGAATTTCTTCCTAATATTCAAGAATTATTCTTAACCTTGTCTATTTCTAATAGGAATATTGATTCGGTGAGGGTTTAGTAATTTCTAAACATTATTGCGGTTAAATAAATTTTAAGCACCTTATAATTTATACCGTACCTTGGTTTTCTAGATAATTACTGGAATTCCTGTCGAAGTTTATCGGCAAATCTGTAAGGAAAATTTGTACTCAAGGGTGGATGCCAATGTGTTGGGAATAATCAGAACGGATCCATCAATTTGTAGTTTAAAAAGTAAGACCTTCCATCAGTTTCTTTTTTAGTCAATACGATACTGGTTACTGAATCAAAAGGTCTAAGTTGTAAATCTCTACTCATTCGAATTTACAGAGCTACGAAAGTTGGTCATCGAAGGTCACCAGATCAATCGTGTAACAGATTTTTCATGCTCGTTTGCACTCATCTTCTTGAAAACACTAACAAGCTTGACTATTACTGATGCTGACGTAAGTTGAAACAAGTACAACCTATGAATATTTATTTTATGTCTAAATTTATAATAAACAATATTTGTGGTTTTAACTGCAGATTTCGGAAGACTGTCGGGACCTAATGAAACTGCATTTGAACCTTGTGCACCTGGAAATCTTACCATAAGCTTTCATCTCACTTTTAGCTGATCTTTTGATTTTTTTAGTCGCCGAGCTGCCTTGCACGTTCATTGTTCATTTAACGCAATAATAATAACAACAGTTCACAATTGTATGAAATAATAGTGTGTAATCAATCATATAACCACTATGTAATAGTTTATATGTACATTTCGCTTCGTGTTTGATTAACCCCCAGTATTATACATAAATTATACATGTTATACTTGCGCAAATTACTGTTTGGCCATTAAAATGTTTAAACAATACTTAAAACTCAAGTTGGATTTATTTACCATAAATTACTATCAAAATTATAATAACAATTGCAAGTACAACAAGACTTGACACAAAAATGAGTATTTTCGTCAGTCGTCTATTCTTCTTTTCTTCTTGTACTTTTAAATGGGTGGTTATCTTTTGAAACTGGCTAGCTTCGTTAGCCAGGTTTTCTGCCTTGTCATCTAGATCTTCGATTTTGCTTAGCCTACGATACAGTTCTCTAACGTTCCGCGAGGCAATATTTGTAACATCTCTCACTGCTTCCATCATGTGGCTCAAAGCTTTCGAACTTCTAGCTGATGATGAGCTGTTGGAGGAGGGTAGTTCGCTGTTATTAGCGGTGTTTGCATTGACATTTTCACCATAAGATCTTGTCCCTGAAGATTCCCCTCCAGGTTTATGTAAAAGCGGGATTGCGGTTGAATCCATGTTGGCTGTCTATTTTATTGTCAACCAATAATTAAGATAGTAGTGATCACGATTAAACTGGGAATTTCACGAAAAGTATGATTTTACCGATCTATCCGACAAGGGCATTTTCGGTTTTTCATGAAAAATCAGGAGCTTAGTCACATAAATATCACTAAAGTCAAAAATAGTACAAGGAACAAAAACAGCATTGGAATAAGAGTCGAAGGACAGTCTACTTACAAACCGGAAACCACAAAAAATCTACCGCAAAAAACTCAATCGTAATAGTAATATGCATGAAACAAAATTCATGATACATTGGTTTCTTTGTTAGTCTAAAACAAGCAAGCATACTTCTATTTTTATAAAATATTCACGAATATAAACTCATAATAAGGCATTGTACAAACTTATGTGTTGTAATTTCACAACTTCATTCCCAAAACTGACAAAACCAGGTACTAAGTATCTAGCGAAAATTTCCAATTTCCTATGAAAGACCTTTTCAGGGTACATTTGCTTCAGAACATTGATAAGCGGCGGTTTATGCGAATTAATACTACTTGGAACACTTATAATTATCTTTGATTCATTTCTACTATTACTGCTGGAACAAGAGGTTTGCTTGATTCCCAAAATAATAGTTTCGTATGGTTGCTTTTTAGTTTCCCCATTGAATGGACAAATGGGCACTCCTAATTTTGTTACCTTTAGACAAAAAATATTATTCAAAATGGTTATCTTGTCAAGTAATGTTAAAGATATATTGCGTTCAATGAAGCGTACCTTAAGCCAGTACAAATTTGTTTGGTGTGTGACACCCCATTTTGGAAAAATTTCGTTGATTAGCTTATCCTGGTGGGATTTTGCATTAGTACACCATACAACAACGATGCCACCATCGTTTAAATACTGTTTAATGGGCAGGTCAGCAATTCCATTGTCGTCGATCATTTCATACCTGCAATGAATTAGACGCAAACTGAATTGGGACATGTAAGATATTTGTCAACTGATGTCTCTTAGTAAATTTTTACCCAGCTTCGTGCTGTTTCCGTTTCCTCCTCCTAATAAACTTGTTCCACCACGGAGGGTCCATCACAATGAGATCAAACCCAGTTTCATCATTATCCCGGAAAACTTGCTCCATGTTGGTAACATCATTGCAATAGAATCTCGTTTCCGGTGGGAAAAGGTACTTGTGACTTTCTCCTCTTCCGCCCATTGTTAAACTGTTGCCGGTTACTGTGCTAAGGACAGCCTTGTCCAATGCCGGATTCTCACCCCTAAAGTGTGGCAACTGTAAGGACTTCACCGTGTCAAAAAACTGCTGACATGTGTGAACTGCCTTAAAGTTATTTCTTGGCCAGGAAGAGCCTTCATTAGAAAGGCTGTTTTTCGCACTGGCACAACCAGAGTCATCCTCATTTATTTCCGGTGGTGACTTTCCCTTGTCCACCTCAAAAAATTCTGTATAGCTAGGGTCACGAAGAAAAGCGTCATACAAAGCTTTTACAAACTTGGCAGTGTCAGCAAGTACTATTTTATCACAGTTATTCACTGGCTTTCCGTTAATCTTAACTTTATCCTTGAACGGTGATGTTATCTCAAACAATAGTGGGTTCAATGTGAAGTACTCACTATCTACTTTCTCCTTAGGGTGATCACCGACTCCAGCAACTTCAATTCTTTCAAAGAACTTTAGATGCGATATGATCCAGCCGTGGTCACTTGAATGAAGTATAGACATGTTTTACAAGTTTTCATGGTATAACTACCCGGTTTAATGATCGGACATCGGACAGCCGACTTGTCATCAAACACATGTCTCCTGCTTGTTTACCAACAAAAAGTCAGCCTGGTATAGCTGCAGACTCTGCAATGCAAAGACGCTTTGAAGTCGCACTTTACCCCAAGAGCAAATGAAGCTCTTCTTGAACTCTTGATGCATTTATGCCAATGAATCTTGGGAAAATAATGAAGTTTTTATAACTATGATCCATGAAATAACATGTCAGTTACTCAACCATTCAACAAAACAGTTTATATTGTAATATAGCATCAAAAGACAATATTTATTTCAGTTACATAGTGCCTTATTCTTGTACTATGTTTGATTGCATATCGAGACAACAAACTAAATTACGTTATTACATTTTTTACGACAATTCAAAAACTAAATGTAAAAGAATACACAGAGACGACGATAACGAGACTACTAAAAATAAGTATATACGTATATATTTTACTTTACAGCTTGTAGCACGCTAAACGAAAAATTTTATGCGATAATTTATATATATACGATAATAATAAGCACGTTGGGTTACGAGAGTTTATCCTAGTAATCAGAATATACACAAAAAAACAGGATCAAATACTGACTTGACTAATATCTATATTTTTGTAAGTTTTTAAAGAGTTAAAATTAGTTTAATTATTAAGTTATCCTACAGTTCATAATTTATATTATTACCAGTATGTATAAGAACGTTCACCAGTCTGACACATATCACTAATTTTGGGAATTTACTAGAAGTGTTGTTCTGAAAGCTGTTTTTACAAAATATAAGTTTATTTTTTATTTTCTAATTAAGGTTGAAAAGTGCTAGTAGGAAATAGGTTGACATCAGAGACGCAGAAATGAAAATGATAATAGTACCAAACAGTGCTAGCTATCCTTCGAATGGCAAGTCTTCCCCAAAAGCATTCATGACCACACGGCGAATAGCCTCAAGATCAATATCTTCTCCTGCACCAGCCACAATGTCATCCAGTGGGGGCTCATCGTCAAGATTCATTCCGGCAAACAGTACGTCTGCTCTAATATGACGAAGCATTTGAGGGTCAATATTAGGGTTGGGATTGGGGTTAAGGGGATTTTCATCTCTTTCAAACTGACCCCGATTGCCCAGCCAAAAATCTACGTCCTCAATTCTCAAACCAAGTCTGAATATTTCTGCAAGATGAACCTCGGGCAGTCTTTCTGGTCCCATGTCGCCTCCTGCCCCTCCTGCTCCTGCAGGTTCTTCATCTACAGCTTCATTTTGCCTTACATTCGGGCGATTCGCTGGAACTGGAAGGTCGCCGACAAATGCTTCATTGTTGTTATTAAATTGCATAAGATGGAACGCAGGGTTGTTCATATTATGTGGTAGACGAACTCGCACTCTTGGTGGCCCTCGAAGGTCTCGAATATTTCTTTCTGCGCGACGCTCCTGTTCAGCTTCCTCAAGCTCCCGTCTATAAATACGACGGAACTGATCCCGTCCCATTCTTTGTAAGTTACGCATAAAGTCCTCATTCCTTCTTAATGCTTCCCTGATACGAATTATCCTGAGTCGTTGCTGTTGATCGACTGGAAACACTCCTGCGTTTGGGAAGCCACGTTCCCTCATATCATCTTCGGAGTTGTGTTCTTCGAAAAACTCCGTGTCTTGCGCAGCAAACTTGGCAAATGCCGTAGTGCCAGATCCCACATAGGGTGCTGCGGTTGTCTTTTTTGGCTTGACTAAACTTCTATCGGGATTAAAGACCACCTCCTTTATTATGGGCTTTGTTTGAATTTGGGACTCTTGCGGGGAATCACAAACCCTAAGTTTCCCGATCAACTTTTCACCGGCATAAAACTTGCTTTGCTCTGTGATTTCCGGACACTCAGATACGTCGAGTAAATGTAACTGCTTGTGAAACTTGTCCGTGACGAAAATGACTCCGGTATCGGTAATCTGCAGGACAAACCAAACAGTTCGTTAATATTGATCTTTCTACTCTAAAAAAGTTATTTTGTTACTAGATATACTTACCAAAGGAGATCCAATTTTCAGCTCTTTCAAATTCTTGCAGTCAACCAACCCAAGGGCAATGGATGCATCTGATATTTTGGTGGCAACGATGGATAACCTTCTGAGAACTGCAAAAAATAATAAATCAATTATTTTATATATTTATAACAGCATTTTGGAAAAAATTCAATCTTGGTGATCCTTACATTGTAAACTTCCAATGAACAGATCGCGTCTGTATCTTTCTGCTTGCACCACAATGAAAGTACTTGTTTCCACCATATCATTGCAGATCTCTAGAGGTATTCCTGTCAATCCTTGATCAGTACACGTCGCCTTTGTGAACTCCACATCGGAGAGGAATGGAAGATTGCGGTATATAACACCCAGTCCATCATCATCTACACCCTGAAGCTGAAGGCTAGTAAGATATGGGAAGCATCTTGAAATCGATTCTAATGTCAGGGTTTCGGCAATCGTGCAAGATGAGGATGTGATGATTTTCAAAAGTTTCAAGCTGTGATCATCCATCCTAGTGAGACCAAATGATGAGGAACGACCACTGGCTTTCTTGAAGCCGAACGGAA
This sequence comes from Entomobrya proxima, assembly GCA_029691765.1. Classification (NCBI taxonomy): domain Eukaryota; kingdom Metazoa; phylum Arthropoda; class Collembola; order Entomobryomorpha; family Entomobryidae; genus Entomobrya; species Entomobrya proxima. Next base: position 11,153,929 of record CM056169.1, read on the forward strand.
TAGATTTTTCCAAACTGGATGTGGTAAACTCCAACTGTTCCAACTGTGGCAAGTTCTGTACAAAGTTAATCGACCCTTTGAAGTTGGTCATGTACAATGACTTTAGGTTGGATAGTACTTGAACAGATTCCTCTGGCTTCAAATGATTGTTGGAGACGAAACTCTGATAATTGGCGAATGAGTCAGGAAATGAGATTTGAAGCTCAGACAGGGTGGCACGAAGGGAAGTAAGGAAATCCTTAAAAGCACTTGCTCTAATCCCGTTCGAACAAGTAAGGTAAAGCCTTTCAAACTGAAATTGCTTTGTAGCGAGACCTTCCACCCCTTCGTTGGTTAATTCTAGGTTTACATCAAGTCGCCTAAGGTTTGGCAGGTTAACTTCAGGTTTTCGCAAAATCTCTAGTAGCACGTTGGAGACTTTGGTTTTAGCAGCAGCAGTTTTGATTGGGAGAAACTCAATAACTTCTAGGCTGGGTAGCACCTTTAGCAAATCAGTTAGTCGATCTACTGCGGAGGTCATGTTAGAAGGTAGAGACGCAAGTCGTAACTCCTTCACTGCAGGAACTTGATACTGTCTCTCGGCAATTACGTTCCTACCACTGCGAATGTTTCTGGGAAGATGCCTTAACATTAGTCTTTCCAATTGGGGTACCTTCTCCTCCAGCACACCCAAAAAGTCACGCCAAAATACGTGAGTCTGTCGAAACTCCAAACATTTGATATGTGGCCCAAACAGTGTCCAAAATTCTCGCATGTGCTCGTCAATAAGACCGGTGAAGTCCTGAATGCAGAGTTCAAATTGAGCGTGAGGAAAATCCGTTGTATCCCGCATTGCGTTGTTGTATACTCGAACTGCATCCAAGTCCGTTAAGACAACCACTCTTTTCGTCCTAAGAACTTTGCACCCTTCTGTGTTCCACACTCGACAGACTAGACGACACGCTTCCACTTCCTTTGCGGGTAGGTGGCTCAGAATATCTTTTACAACCTAAAAATATTCAAATGAATTGTCGAATTATTTAAATGAGGTCCTAATCAACCAAACTAAAAACCCGCTCAAACTAAAACTTACATCAGGAAACAAGAGAGGGTGTACCCCTCCATCCACCATAGACTCATCATCGCTAATATTTGCATCTCCGGGTTTCTGCATCTGCTCCACCGACACCTCCACACCATCTACCACCCCATTTTCTTCCCCAATCGCGTCCACGTTGTTCTCCACCGTGGAGGTAACCTCACTGGATGATGATGCTGCAGGCTGATCTGCTGCAGCATGCTCCCCATTCACAACTCCGGATGGACACTGGTCACAGTTGGTATCCCAATCCACCTCCATAAAATCCAAGTAGTAATCTGGGAAAGCGTTCTCCGCTTCCTCTCTCGAACTGCAAAAGAAACAAATAATAAATTAGTTAATCGAATTAAAACTTCAATTAAATTACCCATTATTGGATTGCAACATTATCTTCCTTTAAAGCCCCTTACCCATCCATTTTAACAGTTCCTCTCTCCGTCCGATTCTCCGTAGTTGATAACTTTTCTCCTTCACAGCTTCACATTCACCGTCGCGTCACACTTTTAAAACTCTTATTGATAAAGTTGCCGAAAAATAGCTTCAGACTGATTAAGGATCAGTCTTGGTTTGCTTCTTCAGGTAAAAATTTCCGTTAAAAAGTCAAAAAGCCAGATCAAGTTTCCTTTCAGTAGTAGTGGGCAGCTCTCTCAACAATGAATCATTTCAAACCTGCTGGTCAACAAAACAGAAAAAATATTACAACAAATTGTAATCCCAACAAACACGCCTGACACCTCTAACAAATTGACCTCCGCTTGTGTCCGATAATTTCTCCAAAAAAAAGGAATTTACAAAATTATTAAATGTCCCTTGCAAAATTTTGCATTGGCAACAGTCACCAGTTCAGTAGTGACAATGACGAAACAATGACCTTTCATCAAGGTGGTGTCGGCAGTAGCACAATGAAATGAACTAAAGTCAAGTTCGTCCCAAAAACGTTGGTCATTGACCATGTCACTTTGTATCGGCGGTCAACCCAAGGAAAACAACCGGATATTTTTGGTGGAAATCATTCCAGCTAGAAACTTCTTGTGCATTGCGACATGCAACTCATAAATTATTATCCCAATTATCCTGGAACAAATTTTTGATTATTTACCTTGCTTGTATATTCCGCACTAGTGCTACAGCACTCGTATATCCTCTGCCGATAAATAAATTACGCCTTCACAGCCTTCTTGTTGCAGTTGCCACAAAAATACTAAAAAACTCAGGTTTTTTTTGGTAGGTATTTTAGTTGCAATTCAATTCGTCAAGAGACAGAAAGTCAGGCTACATGTAGATTAAGTGTAAAGATATTTCTTACGACGACGTCTTGTCCCGTGTAAGTAAAACAAATGGATATAAAAACGAGATGTTGATGATGATGATTACGCTCTGCTCTAGGATGGCGATTGGTAAATGGGATGTGATGACGAACTTTACTCACAGCACTATATCCAGACTATCCAGACTAGATACAATACTCAGCTTTTGGACTACCGAGACTTTTTTTCCGTGTTATGACATCTTATAAAGAAAAACTTTTCCTTTTAGGATTTTAGGTGTATTTCTTAAGTCCGCACATTCAACATTCCACATCTACACGCATACAGACAGGCATATTATCCACCCTCGTCGTATTCCGAGTCGTAGTTTTTCCTACATACAATATATCATAAAAGTCATTATCTTATCCTAATTTTCTATTATGTATATTTCCTACGAACGACGACGATGATGATGATGATGATGGTCTATGTTGCAACTTGCAATGTAGAGTGCAAGGAGTGTTGAGTGTGGAAGGAAAAATCTTTAGTGGAAAAGCCTTGAGAAAAATGAACGTACCGCCGCAGGTTTTGGTGAGTGCTGATACTTTACGAATACGACAACGAAATGCAGCCTGAAGAAATGTGTGGTAAACTAATGGGGGAATGATGGGGGCTTTATGCAAAATTATGCGATAGATTTTATAAGACGAATCAAGTGGCGACTGGCGACATTAATATCACTTTAATGCAAATGTTAAAACTCCAAAATGGTTTTGTTAAATGATAGTCTAGTTTCCGCTTTTGGCTTTGACGTTTTGTGTAATTTTAGGGGAATTGCGAAACAGAAGCTTCCTAGAATAACAGGCTGTTGTCTTTTGCTTATGAATAGTATGTAATTAGCCATTGTGAAGTAATGAACATGAAAATGAAAGGAACTTACAAGCTAAAATGGGAGTGTTTCAGTTTGCCCCTAATTTGGGCCAAGCAAAGGCTTCAGTTTCACTAATGATAATGACTATAGTATCAGCAGACCGTTGACCCCTCCTAGTAATGCTTACACAATGTACAGATGCCAATTACATAGCTGGAATCGATTTGAAGGATGATTGGGGTGTGTTTTATGAGTTTTTGGAAAAGAATAAAAACAAAGTGACTAATTGATGTCAAGTACCTTAACAGTCCGTGGGAGTACCCGTTTAAGATGTTTTCTTTTCAGGTGAAAATATGAGTCATGAGTTGATGTTTATAGACTTGAGGAATAACTACCCGACAAAGAATTTGTTAACTCCTTGGTGTTGGTACGAGTTGCCTTCTGTTCTGAGACTAAAATTACTCAATAACTTTCATAAATGTTATGGCATGCAAAATGCAATCATAATAGGTTGGATGCATCAACATGTTATTTTCCATTAATTACTTTGCATTTATTGCAGAAATGTTAGCAATAACAACTTTTTAATTTTTACGGCTGAACTATTGCATTATTGGACAGGAAGTGCATGAGTGCATGCCGTACTTAAACAAAGCTTCAATTAAATGGTTTAGTAAAGTTTATAAACAGTCGATACGCTTCTGCATGACAATGACACGGTAGGGCTAGTGCCGTAAACATATAAATATTGTAAGTTATCAACACATTTACAAACTGATTGATTGATCAGAAATCAGAGATCAGTATCGACATGGGTTAAGGAGAATTTAGCTGTAAAAAAATTCAGTTCATGGAACATTTTTTTCTATAAAATTCGTTTCAGTAATACGAATGTCCGCACAATTCTGAACTTTTGTGAAGTAAGTTTATGTTTAATCTTGGATTCGTGTTATTGCGCGTGTGCATTTTAGGTTGAAATTATAAGTTTCTGTTTTAATGATTGTGATTAGCCTTAATTAGTAGGTACAATACTAGAGTTGTGGTAAATATAGCAAGGACGTAGGAAATAAATATAGTAACACCACAACCACTTCTTGTTCTGTCATATTTATGTCGCTAAATCTCATGCACTCAAAAAGTTTACCAAACCGCTATTGAGTGTTTGTTTGATTGAAGGTGAACTGTCCGCAAGTTACAACGGTTTACCTGTATTTTTTATTTACAAGTTATTATAAAAGGGATGAACATCTAAATACATGAAAAATTGTTGCGTAAGCCCTGCCGGCATACTGAACGCTACAACAACAAGTTGACGATTATTGCAATTTGCAATACATCCAACAATGCATGAATTATAAGCGCGCAGTTGCTTCTACGTGATTTACTTGATTAGTGGAAAACTAGTTAACTGTAGTGGGTCTGTACCAATAATGCTTGCAATATTCCATGTTATTCGCTATCACTACCATGAACGTGATTTTCGCAAAAAAATAAATAGGATCAGAGTATGATTCTGCGTATATTGTAGCTCAACAAGTGCACTGGGTCAAGTTTCCACTAATCCACTACTTAGTGTATCAAGGCAAGAAAACAGTTGCCGTTTAAACTTCCATACGAAAATTCTCAGTGATTCACAATGTAACAGTACAACTGTAGCAATTTGGCATAATGGCTAAGCTCGCTCGTTCACACGGCAAGAAGGCACATGCAACACAACATCATCATCATCAACCCCTGATAAGTTTTTGTACATGACAATGTCATGAGATGAACGCCAACGATTGGGGAAGGGGTGAGAAGCATAATTATATGGGACATCAATTTTATTTTGCACGTTATAGCGTCTCCATCAAGAAGAAAACTTGTTCAGTTCATAGTTATGGCTAGGGTGTTGCGGATAGATTGTCAGTTAACAGTAGGTTAGCTTGAGTGACTTTTCTATGAAAATTATCATTCAGTTTAGACAATTTGCATTACTGGTTGGTGTAACTAAATAACACCAGAAGTTACAAGATTCTGAAGGTTTTTATCGAATCACCTTGCAAAGTACAAAAACTTTTTTCATGTTTCCAGTTTTCAAGACCAATACTAGGAGCAAGGAGTGTTGTGTCGTATCGTGCGTGCCATAGTTAAAATCCTATAAATTCTCAGTTTGATTTCCTCTCTCGCACGCAAAATCAACATAATATTTAATTATATAATGGCTGTCGAGGATCTGTCAAACAATGAACGCGAAATACTGGAAAAGGTTAGCATACATTCAAATTGTGGATATGCTTTATATTATGCATCTTTATTTTGTGTGTTATAATTACTTATCATTGACATTTCTTGTGACAATGCATTAAACAGTTGGAGGAAAGAACGGAAGACTTAGATTTTGACCAAGGAACACTGATTAGATTTCTTAGAGGTAAGAAAAGTTCAATCAAAAAGCGAAAATGTTGTATGTAATAAACTACAAACTTTGCGATGCTTAAAATTAATCCACATTTTGCATTATGTGTTTTCAATGAAATTTTCCATTTCTTTATAGCCAGAAATTTTGATGTAAAAAAGGCCGAGAAAATGCTTCGAGATGTAAGTCCAAGAATACGTTATCTTTAGTTTTTTACAATAGCTCATTATGCCTGTTCTTGTCAACAACTTGTCTTATCTGTAAAATATAGCTTAATTTTTTGCCTAAATTCGTTTGCATTTAACAGTCAAAAAAATAGCTGTAGCACTCAGCATCCATTAAATACATGATTTTATAATGCTTTCTTTTAAAAAGTCACGTAATTATTGTCCCAATTATAATGCAACACGCGTCATTGGTGTTTTTCCAGTCAGTTGAATGGAGACAAGAAAATGAACACAGGTATTTTGGAGATTCTAGTAAACTAGAAAGTTGGGATCCTCCTTGCGAGTTGCCTGCAGGATTTGATGTTTACCATTGCGGAACGGACTTAGAAGGTCGACCAGGTAAAAGAAGTATTCTTATATACCTACTTAAGTCACTGATAGCTTGCTTTGCTTATAGTTTTTGCACACTTGGTTCGGTTCGGTTCATCTCAATCCAACCAATTCATTTTTTTTTCACCTTATCGGTATAGTAAAGTAGCATGCAACTTTTCGTATTTCTGCACACCTACGGCCAAAAAATTATTGTGCAATGCCAACTTGAAAGGATTTTTATCGTTCACAAGAATGCGATTCTATACTTTTATGCAAACTATCATGAATGATTTCCTGCTCATTATATCAATCTTTTTTATTCTTGATATGATGCAAATGTTTGAAGCAAACAACTTTATATAGCTCACCATAGCTGTTTTTGCTGATTTAATGAACCGAACACTTCGCATATCATAAAAAATACGATTTTTACCAAAGAGAAAATAGTGCCAGCATTTTAAAAATTTTAAATTTGCGTGATAGTTTATTACGCTCCACTGGGAATGTGGGCTAGTGCACGGGACATGTTTGAAAAAGGTCTGGAAGAAGACTGTCTTCGATATGCTGGGAAAGGTATGGACCTGGTATACCAACGCTTGTTGAAGACAAAGCATCAGAATTTTGTTTGCCTTGTGGACAATACCGGAGTTACTTTCCGCAAGGCTTGGTACGAAATCCAGAATTATCAAGGTAGGTTTATAATTTGGTTCTAAACAATGAGCATATTCACCTATTGGAAATACCTGGCCCATGCTAAAAAATCACAACTGCAACTAATAATTAATTAACTTTTTTAGGAGTTCAAGATCTCATTCGATTATTCCGAGAGTATGAAGGTTAGCAAAGATTTCATGTTAGCAAGTGTTGCTTTTGCTTCTAACGATGAACGAGAAGAATAGTTATTTGATGATAGGCTTCATTAATTTGATTTTTGTTCTACATAGCAAACTTTCCGGAAACCCTGCATAAAGCATTTGTGATAAACAGTAAGAATGTTGTGCAATCAACGAAAACTAATGTACTTTTATGCTCATTAACTATTTCAATGAAATATTTTTCATTTTCCAAATTATTTACTAATGCAGCTCCATCAGTGTTCTATTGGGGTTTCAACATCATAAAACCGTTCATGACCCAGCATACCCTTTCCAAAATTAATTTCTTTGATGAAGACGAAACAAAATGGATGCCAGCATTGTATGATCATCTACCAATTGATGCCATTCCACCACAATACGGAGGCACTGCAGAACTGACACCACTATTTCCAGTTGTCGAAACATACACGGATCAAATTGACATTCTTGCTTGCGAAGAGAATTGAATATACAAATTATATTTGTTGTATATTTCCAAAATTTTACGTGATGTTATTTTTAAAATCTCAATTTTATGTACAGCAAAAAAAATATTACCAAAGAATTTACCTGTGAATACAAAATTATACTTAAGTATTTAACTTTCTCTGTTTGCCCCGCTTGATTTGAGTCCCATTTCCATTCCCATTTTTATACATTCTAAAATACTTGTATGGGGAATAACCGAAAAGAAGAAAGTCTCGCTTGTATTTAGTGTACAATTTCTTTACTTCCCCCAAAGTCAACATGTGGAAGTATTTTTCAAGGAGCTTTTTATTTGCTGTACCCGTTATATGATTCTTTCCTAGATCAATGGCAGTTATTCCAGCGTCTTTTAACGGCTGCCTGATTTCAGTATCAAAGTTTTCCAGTTTTATAATATAATTAAAACGAAGACTGCACGGGGAACAAAGACGAGTTATTGGCTGCCAGTGTTCGTCCATTCTAGAAAAATCACGGAAAAGTGCCGTTGTAAATAAGATATTTATATTATTTCATAACGCATGCATTTTTCAGCTTTCATGAAACCAACTTGCCTTGCAATCGGTGTTTTAATTAAGTACGTAACAAATTCGTTCCATGTAGGCTCTCTTCTCGTTCCATTTACCGCATTTGAAATGGACGGGTCACTTGAATTCGTATTATTCATTGAATGATCCTGCTTTATCATAAATTTTCCATAATGCTCGTGATAATAGCCATCCCTATATGACAGAGAAAGGATGAATTCAACATTTCAATTTGGAAAAGATTGTTACAATATATTTAAAATTCGCCTTTATACCTGTAGAGCATATCCCTCTGAGTACTTTCTAACTTATCCCTATAAGCACTCAAAAGCCTCTCGAATGGATCGCGAGCTACCATAAAAGTCTTTGAAAACTTCATTTTATCCAGCATAACGTTATTTGGTAATCTGGGATAGAAATCCCTTAAGAGTTTATGAACTCGTGGATTATTGCTGACGTTTCTTGAACCTGCAAGTCTTAAGAAGAGTTTTGTTAGCGTTGTGGATCCGGCCTTGGGCACTTTGCACCAAATCAAACCCTCATCTGTGGCTGGATTCTTGTAATAGTAGTAGTAATTCCAATTAATGCTAGATATTAAAGATATACAATTAGAGAACAATGTTATGTCTGCTAATGTTTCATAGTAAAAGAGTTGTTGCAACCTTTCATGTCGAACCAACTTGGAGCAAAACCTCGAAGATGGTTTCTTTAAACCCAGAAAATTTCTTGCTGCTGGAGAAAGTGAAAATCTACTAGATTTCATGGAAAACAGGGAAATGCCGATAAAAATTATCACAAAGAAAACTATGAGCGTGAAAGAAATCAGTTTCGCATTTATGGAGTGCGGAGACAGTCTTAGCGTTGGGAGTTTCATTGTTAGATTTTTTCTGAAAATGACAACTGGTGAAATTAAATTTTACTATGAAATTTTTATCTTTTCGAATAATTTAATACGCACGATTAATTAATTGAGTAACATTTCAACTACAAAACTTAGCAAGTATACAGGTATAGACGATGACGATAATAGAGAGCTAGTGAAGAATTTCTGAACAAAAATGTAATGAATGCTTTTACTGAAACGATATGGCTCACCACAAAACCGGCGATGCCTAGAAAGTATGGCTTTCAAAATCTAAAATGCTAATAGTGCCCAGTACCGTTAGAAAACTATGTATCTACAATAATTTAAATTTGTAACAAGTAACAGCAAATAAGCTGATTTTAAAAACGCATGAGTGAGTTTATGATTTTCTAAACCTATTCTTTACAAAGCCTTGTAGCAAAGGATCATTTTTTCGTCCACTACTATTCGCCCGTCTTCTTTGCTCTTGTTCAAAATATTCGCCTGCTAATTCTCGAGGTGAACCACTTTGTTGAGTAAATGGGAATGGTGCATGTCTTACATCCGAGCTCCGTCTTTGCCGTAACGGTTTTTCATCTTCCATATTATTGACTAACAATGAATGCCGTTTTCCCGTAGCACTCTCTTGCGGCGATTTTACATTGAGAAAATTGCTAGCCAGCGTTTGCATGACATTGGCGGACAGTCCCATTGCACTGGCAATATCTGGAGTGGAGGAACTAAGGGACGATTGAGGACCTTCTGAGACGGATAACAATGTGTCATGATGGCCAACGTGATTCATTGCTCCCGCTTGACTTCCATAACTGCTAGTCGATGATAACAGAACGTGATTGCTAGGACCCTCAGAAACTTGTAAGTTATTTATGGATGCTGACAAGCCATTAGCTTTGATTTTATGAAAAGCAGAGAGAGCCGCGGTGGTATTATTATTCTGGTGCAAGTTTTCGTTACTTCTGAATTCTATTCCCATTACTGATCCATTGAGAAGCTTTTGAAATTTCTTGTACAGGCTGGGGAAGGTAGGTCGTAAATTAATGTCTGGGTTAAGGATTTTCTTGATGAGTAAGAGAATCTTGGTGGAACAGTGAGGTTCGTAAAGATGCAGAGGAGTGATTCCACCAACAATGAGTCGTCGTACTTCCTATGTAGATTAAGATATTACATATAAATTACAAATATGATTAATATTAATACATATAATGCATCGTTTGAAAAGCACTAACGTACAGGTTGTTTGTTCTCCGCTCCATAGGGTACCTGTCCTCCACTGAAAATTTCATACTGAAAATTTCACACCATTACTGAAAATTCATTCTGAAATTCATACTGAAAATTTTATACCATTAAAATTCCGAAACTCCAGACATCCGACTCAAAAGTGTACATTTGCTCTACAATACACTCTATCGCTGCGTGGCGATAAGGGAAGAGCTTTCCATTTAGCTATAAAATGAATTATGTATAATGTGCGTAAGAAACTTGAGGTGGTCGGAAATTGGCATTTGATAAGCACCTTTTGTGACAATGACTTACTGCGTAAATGTCTCCTTCATCATTCCTGAGAAAGCTGGACAAGCCAAGATCAGCAATCTTAGCGGTTCTGTCATTCAGTAGAATATTTCTGGCAGCTAAGTCCTTATGGAGTATTTTGTTCTCATGCAAAAACGACATTCCACAACAAATGTCCTTGCAGAAGCGTATCAGTGTTTTCTAAATGTTTGTAATAAATAAGAGCTTTAAGATTTGCTGAACATACTAATCTCCTTTACATTTGAAAAATATAGTACTACCTCTTTTATGTTGTCCCTTCTTCGAAGAACATACTCGAGCAAGTTTCCGTCTTTCATATATTCAAAAACTAGCCAAGGTAGTTCAGAGTTAGCTGCATTAAAGTAACAAATCACATTTAGTCGGTGATAAATGTAAAAATTGACAAACATCTATTTTGCAAATAAGGAAATATTAATACCATCTTGCACCATTCCATAAAGTTTTACAATGTTCACATGGTCAAGAACAGCCAGTTTCAGTAATTCTTCGTAAGCCGAAGTTGTAATCTTCTCACGTTCACGCTCTGAGATTTCTCCATTTTTCAAATCTTTTCGAAAAATTTTCACCGCAACAGGCACATTTTTTTCTAGAATTGTTCCTGTTTAAAAATCACATTTTAATTTACATTGCACACTCGTTATATATTTTTAGATGTTTTTTGCACCTTTGTAAACTTTTCCAAAGGATCCACAACCAAGTTCAGTTTCCGTCTTGATTTGATTTTTCTCAAACAACTTTACCGTAATGCTGTCGTGTTCCACCATTTTGATTTAAAAAATTGCATTAAAGTTAGAAAAAAATATGAATGCTCATTCAGATAACAAGGATTATCTGATATGATTTATGAGCCGTAATGAGCAAATTGGTCTCCTAAAATTCTGATAGCCAGGACGTGACTAGTTACAGGCAGCGTAGTAGCAAATAATCTGATGGATTTTAGCTTTAGGAAGTTCCAAAACTATCAGGGTATAACACCTAAGATAATGTGCAACAACGCAGAAAGTCCTGATTTGGTGCATTTATGCATTCAGTCATTCCAATTCGTGGAAATCAATATAAAGTTGACGCAATGACTTCCCTGTCGTGTATTTCCGTTCAATTTATCATGCATTACCATTACCTATGTATAAGTACAAGCCGGCCACTTGATAAAAAAGAGAGAACCATAAAGTTGGTTTGTCATATTTATTATCAGTAGTGGTGATACTAATACGATTACACTGAACAAAAAAGCTACATGAAATTGCGATTGATGATGGCTGCAAAATATTGTTTTTATCACGTTAGCGGAGTAATGTTCATCACCAAAAACTGATTTGAAGCGGTTTAGTGGTTAGTTTATCGATTACTGATATATCAAGATAAAAACTATTACGTGCTGTTAGACTAGTTGACCATTTAGTAAGGTAAATGAATAAGTAAAATAAAATCAAACGCCATCATTTCATTATAATAGTTTATCGTAACAATTTCCAAATAAACGCGACATAAAACTATGCATGAAATTATGAAGCACTCACCTGCTTGGTAAATAACTGCAAACTACACCAATCAAATGCCCACTTTTAAAAACATATCGTACTTATCCTTATATGGTGCAAACTTTTGACGATACTTGGAATCTACAAATCAATCATTTGATCATTTGAGTACGTCAAAAACTCGTGTATGTGATTCATGTGCGTACTTCCTTTGTTCTTGATGCTTTCGTGTTTTGAACTAAACTTTGGAAGCCACCGCTCCACCGTTCATTGATAGGTAACTATTTTATACATCCGAAGTATATAAACGCCAAATCGTTGACGCGACACAAAACTTCTTAGATGCGTGGGGTTGTATGGAATTTCCCCACAAACATTTGAAAAATATTTATGTTATCGTAGCTAAAGTTTGCAGGCATTATATTTTCTGCTTATTATTATTTAAACATCGTTTTCTGACCTTTCATTTCGCGTACGCACGATTAAAAATCATATTATCTGCATGTGTATTATTTAAGATTTTGTAAAACTCCAAACCAGCACTCACTTCGAAACGACAGACGACATCTAAAAGTTGCCGCAAAAGCAAACATCAGAAGTATGGAGTTTATCCATGCTACCTTGCTTTAAAAATTCAAGCCCACATAAATATATTCTATCATGCTCTCTCTACCTATACTCTATACCCTCTCCTGCTTTGGCTAATCATTAACATGATGTCCATGATGATCATGAGTATCCGAAAATCCTCTTGATCTTCACAATACAAATCATCAACCATACACAAGTTTCAACTAAGTTACATGTTTTATACCTGTGACTCAGGTGGGCATGTAAGTTATCTCATTTTTCTTGCTGAATTTTCATGTTTTCTTTCCATACTGCTTCAAGACCAACGTGAAAATGACCACTGATAAATACAAGCTTATCTATTTTGATTTTCGAGCTCGTGCAGAGCCAATTCGTCTAATTTTTGCTGCGGCCAACGTTCCCTATGAGGATTTCCGGCTGGATCATAATGAATGGGACAAACATAAATACAGTAATTCTACAACAGCATGAAACAAAATCTATTTTGTATTTAATTGAATTGAATTATACTCATTAAGTAACATTTCAAACATTCTTTAGATTATCCATGGGGCACTTTGCCAGTTTTGGAAATCAATGGGGAAGTTCTAGCTGAATCCACTGCAATTTGCAGGTATCTCGGAAGAAAGTTTAACCTTGTTGGTTCCAGTGATTTGCAAGCAGCCAAGTGTGACGAGTATGTAGATGCCATTATGGATTGCCGGGCACGTATGTCAAAAACCCAATTCCAAGAAACGGCTTGATTAATATCATGTTCCAAAACATAATCACTAATTACCTTAATTTTCTTACAGACTGGAAAACATATTACTGGGAAGAAGATCCAGTGAAAAAGGAGGAGCTGAAAAATATTCTGCTCAATGATAAAGTGCCATTTTACTTTTCCCGGTTTGAGAAAATCCTGGCAGCCAGTCCAGGCGACTACCTTTTGGGATCTGAGTACACTTGGGCAGATTTGCATATTGCGCATACTGTCAGTTTCATCGATGAAACCGTCCAACCTGGGTTGCTGGACAAGTACCCCAACTTGAAACGGTTTAGTGAAACTGTCTTCAAGATACCCAACGTTAAGGCATGGATAGATAAGCGACCTAAAACTATACGTTGAATTTCTTGTTATGATGCATGTCATGGTGCATATAATACATGAAAACACTTGATTGTGGGATGTAAATTGAAATGAAAATCAAATAAAAAAATTATTACATCATTCAAAAATCACGACAAGAAAGAGCATAATATACGTAAGTTTTATGACATGAGGAGGGTACTATGACGTGCGCTGTTCTAGGTGCTTCCATTGGATGATAATTAAGTAATTAACAAATTGTGTAGGCAAACATAAGTTGTTTTCCTGGCATTTTCATATTAGACTATCATACTTTTGTAGCTTCATTATCATCATTCACTTAGGCTTCATATAATACTGTCACGGGTTGGTAAATGGCAGTCGGATACAAACAATAACTCATTAAAATCAAGTGGATTCATATGTGATGAGATAACAAAACGTATGTCTTTGCTACCTGACTTTTGTATATTGCATAACATTATTGACATTGCATGGCCTTGAGATCAGCTTCAGACACTTTTTGTGGTGAGATAACAGAATGAGCGAGTAATGGTGTACAATGACAATGCAAAAGTCAAAACAAACGTTATAGGGAATATTTACCACCAGCTCATTTTAAGCATGATAAAGTGAAAATGTTAATGATGTTATGTTATTATGAAACGTTGAAAACGTGGCATTGCCTACCTACATCATGGATGGATGTTTAATGTTTAAAACATGGATGAGCACGAGTAAATATATGGGTTCAATAAATAAAATGACTGGCGCATTGTGAGCAAAGTCACTGCAGAAGTTACATCTACTAAAAGTGGCAAAAGCGCTAGACCTCCAAGTATTTTTTTAAAAATTCAAAACTTTCGAATATCCATTGCAAAAATGTACAAATTAACGTACTTCGACATTACAGCAAGGGGTGAGCCTGCTCGGCTTATTTTTGCCGCTGCAGGTGTAAAATTCGTGGATAACCGTGTAAAACACGAGGACTGGCCAGCCTACAAAGCTTGTAAGTATTTATTTCAGAGGAAATGACGATATTAAATGATTGAAGAAATTTATTTTACTTTTGTTACTGTTAATTCCTAGCTATTGGAGGTGGCCAAGTTCCAATTCTGGAAGTTGGGGAGAAAAAGCTTACCCAAAGCAAAACAATATATCGTTACCTTGCTCGTAAATTCAGACTTGCAGGAATGGATGAATGGGAGTCCGCAAAGTGTGATGAGCTTGTGGATGCAATGGGTGATCTTGTAGAAGGTAGGTTTACTTGTATAAAAGGTTGTATAAGTTATGATTTATAACCAAAGCTTTATGTAGTTTAATATTGTTGAATGATTTGGTATTTTGCAGAATATGTTACTTTCGCTTTCAAAGAAAAGGATCCCGTCAAGAAAGAGGAGAAGAAGAAAGTCTTTGGAACACAATCCCTACCCGGGTTTTTGGGCCGACTAAATAAAATTCAGGACGAAAATGGTGGCACGTGGCTGGTAGGGAAAAGTATGACATGGGCGGACATTGTTGTTGCCGAATTCTTAAGACAATTGTGTGAAGGTAGTGCTGATGATGTAATAAGTGGATATCCGAATGTCAAAAAAGTGCAAGATGCTGTCTTCAGCAATCCAAAGATCAAAGCATATCGCGAAGGAGTTAAAAATTAAAGATTTGTTTTACTTATGATGACTTGGTTGCTTTTGAATTATGCTAATATCAGATATGTGTTCAGCCTAAATGGTTTTAACCAACCATAATTGTGTACAAAATTTCATTGTGAAGCTGTTTGTAAACTTATCATTTGTCATTAAAATTAAAACTTTGTGTGAAGAGCAGCCATTAATTATATACGTTAACGCGGTACTCCATTTTATTGCTTGTTAGTTTCGTATCATGATCATTAACATTGCCAGATAAAGGTAACCTTCAACACCAATCATAATCGGAAAAATACATAAGTGTAGCAAAAAATATCTGGCCTATCCAGCCACAATGTGGTTTATAGATTAGCCATCACAAACTATACGTCTGTACTTTCCAAGTGTGATTTTGTGCTTTAAATCACTTTTTTCTGGGCATTTTCTATTAACTATAATCAGTTACTGAAAATATTTGACTTTAAGGTATTTATAGAGAACCAAATTAAAAATATGAATGGTTGGAGTGGAACTCGTAGAAGACGATATTTGTGGAGACAATGGTTGGAACTTGAAAATTTTTACAGGTAGCACATTACAATAACTTTACAATATCTTTTTCCATTTCCTGAAACAAATAGAAAGCAAAAATCGTCATATTTAAGTTTTGTAACAATGATTTAAGAAAATAAAACGCCTCCATTTTTCATATAAAACATACCATTGGGTCGGATGGGGGTCCAAAACGTTCAACAACATGCCCTTCCTTGTCAATTAGGAATTTGGTAAAGTTCCACTTGATGAAAGCACCTACGGTTCCTCCTTTCTTGGATTTCAAATACTTCCATAGCGGATGAGCGTTATCTCCATTTACATCTACTTTGCTTGTCATGTTAAAGGTAACGTTAAACTGCTTAATGAACTCTTTTATCTCTGCCTCGGTGCCTGGCTCTTGACCACCAAACTGGTTACATGGAAATCCAACGATGCGAAGACCCTTCTCGGAGTACTTTTCGTACAACTCGGTCAACTGAGTGTAGTTGACCCGGGTCTTTCCTCACTTGGATGCC
Organism: Entomobrya proxima; assembly: GCA_029691765.1. Lineage (NCBI taxonomy): Eukaryota > Metazoa > Arthropoda > Collembola > Entomobryomorpha > Entomobryidae > Entomobrya > Entomobrya proxima. Next base: position 11,170,190 of record CM056169.1, read on the forward strand.
ACATTGACAATAATTAGAGGGTGACCCCTAAGAAACAAAGAAATATATAATATTTTTCTGCTTTTTTAATAAGAAAACTGTTTTGTTTAAAAAATCACAATAAACTTACTCAAACATTTTCATGGATTGAGGATTCCCATCAATGTCGACAAAATCGAATTCATACACAGACTTTGCATTTTTCCATGCTCCCGAATCCTGCGATTTCCAGAAAGATAACATTTTAAAAATATGTTATGCAAAAAATATTAAATATTCGCTAAAGATTCTTCGAAGCACAATAAAATCCACAAATTTTTTACAGAGGACAGATCAACATGAGTTGCTAGAAACCAACAACCCAGACCAGCTAACGCCGCAACCAAAAGACAAACACTAGCGGCTACAATGGCCAAGCAAATCTTAACCTTGCGGTTCTTGCTGCTGGTGGCATTTGGTGAGATTGGTTTCTCACTGGTAGTCACCGGAGAATACATGGAAGCTTAAAAGGAAAAAAGACAAGAAACACAAATATCATTAAAATTGACTCACCAAGTCGACTGGTGTAACAGCCGATTTAGAAGAATGGCACCCCATTATGGATACCCCCACAAGGCCGTATTTAAATACTCTAAAGTGACTGTTGAAATCTTTATTTCTTTGGGTATTTGCTATAGATCCTAAAAGTCTCGAAGACGATGATAATGCAAATGACAACAACGGACGAAGATTCATTTAGTCCTGACTGCCAGTATATAGTCGGGAATTGTACATGGGGTTTTTGTAGATTGGCAAATCATCATAGTCATGCATCGTTGTTGTTTTCCATTCAGTCATAAATAGTGAGTCAGGTTCAGATAAAGCATTGCATTGCGGGTCCGAGACAACGAGGACGATGACGATAACGCAGTATAGTAAGCAACGCAGTTTTGGATGATGGAAGATTGGAGCAGAGGTGCAAAGTACGGATACCGAGCATAAGGGAAAAATAAAAAATAAAAGTATTATTACTACATGCTACAATACATACTTAAAACATGATTCAATTCAACATTCCAGAATTCTCAGACGCTAAAATAACATGTAGGTAGTTCTAAACAAAAAGTTGAAGTACGAAAAAGATTCCAAGGTTATAATAATAGCAAGTACGCAGTAGTAGTGTGTACTTTAAAGCTAACGCTAACAGGTAGTAATGGAATTATAAACATGAGAGGTTTTTGTTCTCATTTCGATAATAATTTCACTTAACAAAATTACCCATTTTAGTGGGTTTCGCATCCCGTGTGGATGCGCAGGATGCGTGCGTACTGTTCCACCAACATCAACACTAAACACTCAACACGCGTTATGAATGGGTTATGGTTTTGAATGTTTCACTTTAAAACGCAAAAGTATGTACATGAGATATTCACTTTGCTTGATATTTCAAATTTAAAGGAGAAATGTTGCAATGGACGGAGAGATGACTAGAAGTAAGTCTGAAATTACATGGTCAATTTCTTTGTCTTTAACAATTAACTTTGAAGAAGTCACAAAACTTAACTTGAATTGTCACTAGTCTGCATAAATGGTGAATTCGTGAGAAACTTTAAAAACTAAAACAAAGAGATGCAGAGCAACTTAAGATTGAAAACGTGAAGCATTGCATTCTGAATATGCTTAAGAAAGCTATAATTGTTTGAGGAATTTTTCATTTCAATTTGAGAAGAAAGGATTTTCAGGATTTGTCTCGGATTCCACAATTTAGCAAACCACTTTAACTCTATTTGTATTCATTTTTTCATATATATTCAGAATAATAATGTTGAACTACTTGATAGAAAGGTACTCTCCAAGTTCCATGATGCGTCTAACAACAGGTATTAACAACATACATGACCTTTATCCAAAATACACAGCTAGCTAGGCTAAAGGCTTTAGCTGAAACTGAACAACTGTAAAAATGACATGTTGTGCAACCATAATTTCAACTATCTAACCAGTAAAAGTAAAAATGAGTTATTTTTATTATCGAACAGGATAGTAATGTAATGTCAGTAGTCAGCAATAGGCAAGCCTTTTACGAACTACAAACTAAGAGCGAACAACCCAGTTCTAAGCTTTTAGAGTAGATATGACTAGTAGAGAAATGCCTTTACAAAATTTATGAAATTCATTGTTCCATTCTTTTTCACAGTCCACTTTAGCCAAGCGAATGTGACAGAATGATGACAATTTTTGTTGACACTGGCAAAAAGTCTAGACTAACGAAGTGGAAAGTGAAGAAAGCAAACATTCGCGTGGTTAACAAAAACTATTGTACTTAAGCATTTTAGTTGAGTATAAACTTATGCCGTTACAACAGCAAGTTTCAAATGTATTTTTCTGTCACAAGTCACAACACCTCTACGGACATAACCTAACCATCATATACCTTTAGAAACCTCCCACTGGTTTATCTAATTCCTTGCCCCGGTCGCAGCTTTGTTCCTTAATACCAAAAGTGACATGCTCAACATATGAGGAAAATGATTCAACCAAAGAAAAGCCAAGTTTATGTAATTGTATGTTTCTTATCATCTATCTCGTGTAGCAAAGTGTAATTGCTGCGACTCCAATGATTGGAGTCCAATCCCAAATAATTTATGCATGGATCGATATATACCTAAGAATATTTCCCTTGCCTGCTTTCTATTCCATGACCAATGTCGATAAAACTCCGAAATTACGGTAATGGATTGCAGCAACGAAATGAAATGGGAGGATGAGAGCTTTGTTAATTATTAACTTGATTAGAATGGGCTATTATAAGTTGTTACAAACTTAAATTATACCGTAATTTAGCTAGGAACTGTGGAACTACAAATGTAGTGGTACATGAGTGCAGGCAAGAGTGCCAAGTTATAAGTTTACAAGTTACCTCCCATAAGCACACTAAGAATTTAATGTTTGTAAATCGTAACCTAGTCATGCTAGACTCAAAATCAACATTTGTCAACATGAGAATTTCTTAAATGCTGGAATACTGGTACAATAGATTTTTCAACTTTTCTGTTTTAAGTTGAGTTTGTGCCAGTCAACCGATGAATGAATATGAATAATTAAATGATATTTTTGAGAGCGAAAACTATTTGCAGGTGATATTTTAGAAAAATTTTGAGACACTTCCAGATTCTAGACTGTTGTCTGTCTAATATTAAGGAAAAGCTTACTATCTAACCCAATCCAACATTTTTTCCAATAAAAAAATAAATGTGCTAGAATTATGTAAATAGTTACCTAAATGTATGAATTTTTAATGAATCTTACATGCTCAGTTTGTATTGGCAGCACTACTAAAGTGAACACCACCCATAACGAATTTTTTGCAACCTTGGACCAACCTCAAGCGTAAGCATACCTACGTTTTACATCAAAAGTTACCGTGAAAGTTGGCAAATACAACTTTTACATTTTAGGTTCAAGCAAAAATTTCCCAAGAACCTCACTGTGCTGGAATGGATTTATCATCAACATCAAGGTTTCAGTAATATTGACTTTTTATATTAAACATTATGCAATATGCATGTATTGATTTTTCTCCAGTGGTTCCAAATGAATACATAAAGCATTATTGCTGACAGATATTTGTTGTATATCTTGTTCTAGGTGCTGTGCATGTAATTGGAGCATAATTTGGTCAATAGGAAATATTGAATGCATTAACATTAACCTCAGAGTGACAAATAGCTGTTAGATACTAGATAAATACTAGCTTAGCTTATAATTTATGAAGCTTCCCACAGCTTCATTATTGTAACTGCTTGTTTGGGAAACAAAAATTCTCTACTAAATAAGCTAAAACTAAGCAGCATAATTAACGATAATGAATAATGACATTTACAATTTAGAAATCAAGAAGCAGATTACAGGTCGATTATCAAATTACTTCAAAACCAAAATGGAAACATTCCCTGCTGTAAATAAATGTTGTTGATTGCCTTCTCAAGACAAGGTCAAACTTCATGCAATTTGTCATGTCATCATCATTGGATTTCAATAAGTATTTCAGCAATCAATTAGCAGTCAATACATCAACTCTATCTAAAATGATTTGCGATACAACACAATAAGCGTTTCAGGCTTTCAACGAATAAAAGATTGATTATGGCAATAAAGTTATCTTATCAATCCTACTTTACATGGATTGAGTTTTTTATTAATATAAGTTATAAAGCCAATAAAATGAGGCTATCCCCTCCTAAATTCCTGGAATGGAAGAAAGTAGTTAGTTTGTACCTCTACGGGTTTTGTCAATTGTCATTGTGCAATGTTCGTAACTGTCAAAAGCATTCTCATCGTCTTATGCTATTTTGGAATATAAGAGGTAAATTTCTTATCATATAAAATCATTAAAAGGCAAATACTTTCTGATCTGCCACAAAAAAATGGTGCACAGAGACACAAAACCATGTGGGATATTTAGGGCGTATTATGCGTGCTTGGAAGTTTTCTAAACGACCTTGTTTATCATAATAATCGTTGTACTTTATGTCGCTTTTACGCAGCTTAATATTTAAATTCCAATTTACCGTTACCTAATTTCAAGTCATGTATAGCTAGGATTTTTTAAAAGAATGTGTCGGTTGTTACATACCTGAGTTAAACTCCCAACATAAACAGCCTTCGTTACAAATGAGTGGTTTGGATGCAAACAACTGCACTTAAAAATTCACAACACCAATTAAGGTCCGGCGTAAGCGTAAATGCAGGTACAGGTTGTAATGTGAATGTGGTTTCACTTACGTAATGTTTAATATTTAATTATTGTCCACAAAACACGAAATCAATGGAGCAATTTGGATTTCTAAACATTTGAACGCAGCTGATGAAATTTGTCACATGTTTACATGCTAGCTTCTGGAAGACCTTGAAATAATGCATGTGCCCTGAGTGTGGAAACCGGTGCATGCACAGAAATGTGATATGAGCGTACTCTAAAATTTCGATAGATGCATGTCTACTACGCATACAATTTTGTTGAATATGATGTTGCATTGCAAACCATGAAGAGTAATATAATATGAAGCTTTCCTTATGCATTTTCCTTTCCTGAGTAATAAAGTTTCTTTAAATAAATTAGAAAATAGTTTTTCATCTTTCAGAAGTAATGATTGTTGTAATGTTTTAAAGCATTTTCAGTTTCCAATAATTTATTTCAATGCTGTTCGGCAGTTTGTATCAGAGCCATTTTAAATTGATAAGCGTGGAATTTTGGTTGAGGTTAATAAGCAGTTTTGTTTCAGGTTTTAAAGGCAGAGGCAGCAATAGCTTTCAAGCAGTTAAAAAATACGACATGCTTTCTTTTCATAAAGAATTTAAAGACCGATTTCAATGAGCTTAGCTCAGCAGAACAAGACAAACGTACTCGTACATTTTGCAAAATCACCCAGCATTAAAACTTAACTATCCTATTTGTATAAATTATAATATATTCTAAAATATTGATTGTGTATTGTCTGTAATATTCTTCTAAGCTACATCGATTGAAAACGAATCTCAAATCTCAATATTTCATGACCCCTACCTATTTATATCATTTCACAGTTCAATGCTCGGTTCTCGGTCGCTTATCTATCCATGCCTTAACGTTGGGTATCTTGAAGACAGTTTCACTAAACCGCTTCAAGTTGGGGTACTTGTCCAGCAACCCAGGCTGAACGGTTTCATCAATGAAGCTGACAGTATGCGCAATATGTAAATCTGCCCAAGTATACTCAGATCCAAAAAGGTAGTCGCCTGGACTGGCTTCCAGGATTTTCTCAAACCGGGAAAAGTAAAATGGCACTTTATCATTGAGAAAGTTATGTTTAAGTTCCTCCTTTTTTACTGGATCATTTTCCCGATCAAAGCAATATGATTTCCAGTCTGTAAAAGACACAGACACTGATTAACGATTATGCTTTGCCACATAACCATTACGAGTAACGATTAATTGACCACGATCATGACATGTTGGAATTAAATTAAGTTATTCCTTGAATAAATATCTCTACATACGATTCCGGCAATCCATAATGGCATCTACATACTCGTCGCACTTGGCAGCTTGTAATTCACTGGAACCAACAAGGTTAAACTTTCTTCCGAGATACCTGCAAATTGCTGTGGATTCAGCTAGCACCTCCCCATTAATTTCCAAAACTGGCAACGTGGCCCATGGATATTCTACACAGCATTTTCCGTATAAAAGTGAATGAAAGAATATTTACTATAATATAGTTGCACATTATATTTTATGCAATTACTGTATTTATGCTGCTCCCATTCATTATGGTCCAACCGGAAATCCTCATAGGGAACGTTGGCTGCAGCAAAAATTAGACGAATAGGCTCTGCACGAGCTCGAAAATCGAAATAGATAAGCTTGTACTTATCAGTAGTCATTTTTACTTTAAGTAGTATGGAAATAATACTGAGGTCCAGAAGAAACGTTATGATGCCGGAGTCACAGGTACAAAACAAGTTACTTGTGTGTGCTTAATGTATTGTGGAGAGCAAAAGTATTTTCGGATACTCGTGTTTATCATGGACGATGTCCATTGGACATCATATTAATGATTAGCCAAAGCAAGATAGGGTATAGAGAGCATGGTATATAGAACATTATGTGGGCTTGAATTTTTGTAGTATTAAACATTGAGATGTCAACTTTTAGATGTCGTCTGTCGTTCCGAAATGAGTGATGGTTTGGAGTTTTTAAGATCAATTACAAGTATGTATGGATGCAGATTCTTAATCGTGCTTCGTGTGCACAATGAATGGTCACACAGCTGTAACAATAATTATATGATATTTGCGTACATTAACATTGCAAACTACAAAAATGATAACAAAAGTTACAAGTATTTTCAAAATGATTTTGGGGAAATTCCATACAACTTCACGCATCTAAGTTTTGTATAGCGTCACCGATTTGGTTTGGTGGTTTACATAGTTCGGATGCGTAAAAACGATGCGGTCTCCCCACTGCGGTGGCATCCAATGCTTAGTTCAAAAAACGGAAGCATCAAGAACAAAGAAAATGCGCACATGAATTACATACACACGAATGTTTTACGTACTTAAACCATCAAATATCAAATGATTGATTTGTCAATAATTCACCGTCAATTCCTGGTAACGTATAATAAAGTGTCGCCAAAAGTTTGCCTGTCTTCCATATTATAATGATGTGATAATAAGTTTATTGAACCATGAAAAGGTGGACAATTTCATTACATTACACATACATTTATACTGAAACTGAACTCTTAAGTAGTCAATGTCATATCTTTGAATCACGGGAGATCTGTAATAGGTATATGTTTTTAATATTATATGGCAGTGATATGATTCACAGGCTGTCAATGATTAGTTAATGAAATTGCTAGCCAAAATATCACCGTGAGAAATTAAAATGTATGATTTGTTAAAGCGAGAAAAAACATTTCATTATTTTATTACCCCTTCCTACCTACATCAAGTCACTGTTCAATGCTCGGTTCTAGGTCGCTTATCAATCCATGCCTTAACGTTGGGTATATTAAAGACAGTTTCACTAAACCGCTTCAAGTTGGGGTATTTGTCCAGCAACCCTGGCTCGACGGTTTCGTCAATGAAACTAACAGTATGTGCAATATGCAAATCTGCCCAAGTGTATTCAGTTCCAAAAAGGTAGTCGCCTGGACTGTCTTTCAGGATTTTCTCAAACCGCAAAAAGTAAAATGGGACTTTAACATTGATAAGACTAGTTTTTTGCTCCTCCTTTTTCAATGGATCAGATTCAAAGTAATATGATTTCCAGTCTGTAAGAAAACACAATGAATGTGCTTGTGCTTTGTCTCCTGACATGTCGTGTAATTAATTCGTTAGAATTTTTTACATACGATTCCGGCAATCCATAATGGCATCTACATACTCGTCACACTTGGCAGCTTGTAATTCACTGGAACCAACAAGATTAAACTTTCTTCCGAGGTACCTGCAAATTGCGGTGGATTCAGCTAACACCTCATCGTTAATTTCCAAAACCGGCAAAGTGCCCCATGGATAATCTAAAGCATAATATTTTATACCATAAGCCAATGTAAATAAGTTCACATATACCTAGGTAAAAGAATTTGGTTTCATGGTGTCTATTTTCTTTCAAAATTACTGTATTTATGCTGGTCCCATATTTTATGATCCAGTCGGAAATCCTCATAGGGAACATTGGCCGCAGCAAAAATTAGGCGAATTGGCTCTGCACGAGCTCGGAAATTGAAATAGATAAGTTTATACTTATCAGTAGACATTTGCACTTTAGCCTAAAGGAAGTAACCACAGTATGGAAATAAAATTGAAAAACATTGGCAGGGTAAAAGTAAAAGGAAAGTCAGCATGTGGTAAATGCAATAATGCGTGCCTGAGTTTACTCACAGGTAAAAAATAAGTAGATTTGCATGTGTAGATGATCAATTGGATTTTTGAATAACTACTAGTAAATTCAAGAAATAGTATGGTTCATTCAATTAACGAGGGCTTCAAATGTTTAATTGTAAAGACAAAGGTACAAGAATATAAGAAGTACGCACATGAATCGCGCACAGAAATTTTTGACATACCCGCAATTTATTAAGTCTACCAGCCTATTGAGTTGTGGATTATCCGTATCTTATCAGTATCGTTAAAATTTTGTGTATTCCATGTAAGGACACATTTATGTTTAAAAATCAAGTTCGAATACCTTCAACTAACAGTGATGGAAGTCTAGCGGGATAGAGGGAGAGCAAAGAACATCATGAAGCTTTGTTGTTTGTCTTAGCATGTATTCCCTTCCTAAGTTTCCCTATGAAATATCATTGGACTCACCATGTCTTCTGGTATAACAGCCGAGGAAGAAGAATTGCACCCCATATGAGTATCCCCACAGAACCGTGTTTGAATACTCTAAAGTGACCCTTCAAATCTGTATATCTTTAGATGGTTGTTTCAAATCCAAAATGTCTCGAAGACGATGGTAATGTTAGCCATAATTTCTTTTGTCTTTACCACTCAACTTTTCATACGTGTGTCACAAATTGATTTTAACACTCACTTTTCAAAGTCTTACTAACCTACTCCTTAAATCATGAAATTCATGAAAACCATTATAACCTAAAAGAAAGAAGAAACTTAGAGCAACTAAATTGAACATTAGTTATCATTATGTATACAGTATATAGACTTTATGTAATGCGCTGAAGAAAGTTCTACCTAAATGTGATGTTCAGGATGCGTCGGACAAGTGTAGACAACGTATTTGACTTTCATTCCAAAATATATTGCCACCTTTAGCTGGAACTGACAAAGTGCAAAAATGACACGTACGACCATAAATCCAACTATTCAGCCAGTAAAAATATATGAGATATATATGTAGCGGTATGTTTTATGCATTTGCATTGAGATATGGTAAAGTAAAGCTTAGGGAAGAAAACCGTCCCATGTTAATCTTGCAAAGTACCTACGTAGCATCTGAATATGCTTGAGTGGTGGGAAATTGCTGGAGAGGCAACCTCATTGTAAACTTTGTGTTTTCTTGTATGTAATCAGATGACTGTTGGGAATAAACCTATCTACACCCATTTTAAGGAACTAGATATTTTTAAGTGCACATTAATATCCGTGGCATTATCCTGGAGTATTTAGCCAATCAGGAAAAGGGAAAGGAGACTAAAGTAGGTCGAAAGAAAAGTGTAATTTTTTAGAGAATGCGGAAAGCCCGCAGTTGTCATTTATTTTTTGAGAAGTAAACAAGTATTTTTTACGCGTTGCGTATATCTTATTTTATATTTATTTTTTAAGTTAGTAAATTCCCTAAGGTAAGAAAATACGGAAATTCTGATTAGTGCTGGGGTAACGTGAGACTATAGGACATTGCTAAGTTTTAGTTTTTGTGTCTTTTAGGAAATCAGTTGGGTATCTGGAAATCCTTTGTGGTTATCACTGTGGCATAGAAATCCGTTCAGGGATAAGAAAGGTAATAATATTACATAATTGAGAGTTTCGTAGAGTTGTGAATTTAGTTGAGAAAAGTGATTAAGGATTATGATTTTGGTCTATTGTAGTTGGTCTGATTATCGCTAACTTTGGGTCAGGATCGTGGTATCATAATTATCTGTGTGGCACTGCAATTAAAAGTGGTGAGTAATTATTGGTATTAATTAAAGGTATGATTGCGTGAGTAATTAAGAGGTGATTGGTAACTTGGTATTTATTGTTTGCTGATCTACAGCCACCCTGTAATTATCTGGAGTTTGGCTTTGGAGTAGTTATCCCCGTTCCGGTCAGGAGTGATTCCGAGAGGAAGCCGCAGTGAAGTCAAGGAGATTAGTTTTAAGGTTAATTATTATTTTATTTGATCACGAAGTGTCAGTGATCATTCTATGTAAAATATTGTGAAAATTAGGGGTTTGGTTTCTCAGCAAGGCTCGAGACCAACACCTCCATCGATGGTATAATAGAGTCAGGGTACTCCTTAGCGGCAAGGCCGTGTCCCTGACATCTATCGAACGCGTGTCGCGTTCTTATTAATTTCACGGTTAGGAAATTCATAAATTCGGTTCTTTACATTTCTGGTTTTAAGTAAACTTTAATTTTCGAGTTTAAATTAATTGATTAGTTAGCTGAGCTCAGTTTGGTAAATTGATAGCAGGTATTTTAATCTTTGACTTTCAATCGATTGTGTGAAGAAATGATCTGAGCTTAATCAATAAATGTCATGACGTAAATAATAAGAAATATTCTTATTCAGTTTTCTGTGTAATTATTTCTGGATTGGAACTGAGTTATTATATCTAGTTAATTTCCGATATGATAACGAAATTATTGTAGTGGTAAAGCAATCATTTCTATTATTCAAATGACTAGGCGCTTCTCCCCTACATATAATTTATCGAATAGGAAAATAATGCGGGCGGAAAGCCTTTTAGAACGGACTATGACTGAACAACCCACCCACTTCTAAGTCAACATAAATGAAACAGAAATGCTTTTCCAATTTAATTATTTATTTATTGGTGTAAGCCAGCAAAGAGCAAACCTTAATGCAACGTAATTACGCTAAGTATAAAGTATAACGGAAAACCCCCAGCACGCACATGCAGATCGACTTTATGAAATTCATTGTTCCGATTCTCTTATATCATTTTCTAACGTCTAGTTTAGCGAATGAGATATGAAGGCTTAAAATTTTTGTTGAGAAAAAGTCTACAGTGTGGACCACAGTATAAAAAAACAAACATTTGCGTTGCAAACCAACGGTATGTACTTCAGTTCTGTTTCAAACGTCTCATGCTATACCCCCTGTTTGGGAAACAAAATTTATCTATCTCGGGCAAAATATGTGGCATACGATAATTTTTAATTAATACTGACCATGAGCATTTATGAAAACCGGTGCTGAGAAATGTAATGCATAGATAGTTAAATTCTTAAATTGCTAATTGGATTCTTTGCATGCAATGTATGGTAATATGAAGTTTCATAAGAATACACATGTTTGATGAAAAATATTAAATGATGCATCCATTAAAACTTCTAATTAGACAGTTTCCTTTGATAATTGCATTAATATGCTTGAAATAAAATCAAAAATGGTTTTGAATCTTTCAGAAGCAATGATTGGTGTATTTATTTTTTCATTTTAAAAGTATTTTATACTCGCGTTTCATTCCAAACATTTATGGCAGTTGCAGTTTTAACGGCAGTGTAGACTCCACACTGTGGAGACTCAAATTTGACTTGGTATTTGTTTTTTGGTAACAAACAGTATTTGTCAGTTTTCAAGCAGGTAATGCAGTGTAAATATTACAATAAGCAGTATTATTCAATATTCAACAGAGTATTTACTTGTACGTTTAGCAAAATAGCTCAACCATGCAAATATTTCTGTATGCTGAAAGGTTATCTATTTTAAAGACGAATTTCTGTATGCTGAAAGGTTATCTATTTTAAAGACGAATTTCATATACATAATCAAAGAATATTTACTAGTACGTTTAGCAAAATAGCTCAACCATGCAAACTACACTATCACTTCACGTTTGTGTTTTTGTAGTCTATCTGTACTTAAATCTATACATTTCAAGCGCTAAATCCAGAACCTTATCGTAGATATAATCTCAAGTTTATAGATGAGGACATGGTTATCTACCTTTCGCAATCAAAGCTGAAATGTAAGTTTTTAATATCATATGGCAGTGATGTGAGTCACAGATTGTCTAAAAGTTAATGAAGAGCTCCCTTCCGGCAAACGTGTCTTTTAATTTTTGCAGCCCCTCCTCTGGTATGTTGATGTTTGGAGTGAAATTCGTCATTCGGAAATAGTGAAGATCCATGTTTTCCACCAGTTTTGAGAGTGACACATCAGTAATCTGGAGAAAATTAAAATTTGTGAATTATGCAAGCAATTGAATGTTGTTGGAGCAAACATTCATAATGTTAAAGTATGCTTTGGCCTACCTTAGAGTACCGCCTAGCAATCAGCTCCAATGACTTGATCGTTTTGCATTTAATTACCCCCAAAAGTAATGAAATGTCTGTGATTACTCCAGTCAAAATTAGATTTCGCAGATCTGAAATGCAATTTCAATTTAAAATTTAACAGTAGAAAACTCATTATATTTCAATTTGCATGCAAAATCCTACTCACTTTTTAGATCTGCAATTCCTGGAAATTGTTTTAGCCCCATTGCATAGAATTCTTTCTGTGCCAAGTCTACTTTGCAATACTCTTTGGGTACTCCGGTCAGTCCAGATTCGGTCCATTCTCCATAAAGCACTATAAACTCCTCCAGCATCCGCAGAGACCGAAAAATAACTCTCAAGTACTGATCTGTTGCGTGATCAATAGTTAGCCGCTTCAAGTTCCACGGACTTAATCTGATGGTTTTAATGACCAAAGGGTCGGTCCCCTTTGTAACAGCATGAATTTCCAACTGATTGATTTGTGACCTTTCTGAAAAAGTCGAGGGAGGAGACCCGCGTTCCCCTCCAATATTCCCACTGGCAATCATATTGGAATCCACCTCCATTAAAACAACAACGAGATTGTTAAGCTTCCTTATTTCCGCCAAGTTGTCCAAGTATCCATTCCAAATTATTACGGACATATTTTTCATGTTTTCCAAACGAGGAAACTTTTTATGCAACCGGAAGCCATCGCGAAATGTAAACGTGAGGACTTCCAATGTGTGCTCCACGCTGTACAGCAATTCATACAAATCATCACATCCAATATCCGGTGTTAGCGTCAATTGCAAACTTTTCAATGGAAGATTCCTTTCCGCTAGCGAGTATAAGTCCTCATTCTTCAAAAATGTGTCAATCTTCAGGCTTGTCAGTCTGCTCAAGGACATGCTCCCATTGTAAATTATATTCTTAAAAAGGACTCTCGCCGGATTTTCAAAAGGCGACGTAAATTGAACAATGTTTGGATAGTAAATTTCCTCGAGATTGGGCGCAGCTTGAAGAATTTCTAGTAATGCGCTAATGTGTGTATCTCGTCGACTGTAAATGTGGAGATCCTTTAGCGTGTACGTTACAACAATCACCTTCAGTTTAGGATACTGTTCTGTAATAACTGGACTACTTCTATTGACGACCACAGCAGCAGAGTCGGACTCATCATTTTTGGGATCCGGAAGGGCGCATTGAATAGGAATACGAAGTTCCTCTAAATATGGCAGTTCTTGAAGAATGTATTTTTGGACATGGGACAAATCCCAGGATATGTTGCGTAGCTCAATGTATTTTATCATGAGATTACTTTCCCTGAAGAAATCTCCAATGTGTTGGCTTTCATGTTCAATGATGAAACTTGTACATAGTTGATTTAGGCTTTGTAAAATAGGCAGTAGAGAGGATGGCAGTGATGATGATGATGACAAAATGTGAGTCGCTGACGGAGGCAAGCATGAAGACGATGATGACGCTAGAAGCTTTGTCAAGTTTACTTTGCTCTGCTTCCGCATCAACTGAAGAAGCTCAGCGTTCCAAGTTCGACAGACTAGCCGGCATTTCTTCTGTTGCCAGAAGGAAAGGTAGCCGAACACTCTTTGAAGTATCTGCGATAAAAATTCATGCAAGAAAGGCACGGTTTTTGGAAAATTGGTCAAATTTAATAATGAAGGTTTCAAAACATTTGAAAATTACCGTTGATACATGAAGTGGATGCATATTTTCATCCAACGACTCATCCTTGCTTTTGCAGGAGTCAGAGTCGATAGTATCATCCTCTTCTGAAGAGGATGAATGAGAAAGAATAGGGAAAATTAAGAAATCCGGCACTAGCACACTTCGTGAGTTAATGGTGGCAAGTGGCATTTTGCGCTTTCCTATTTTCAATTTTGACATTATTGATTTTTTAAACACAAAAAAATAACTTAACAGAAATAAATCTTTGAGATCATAAGATGGCTTTCTATTATAAAGAACAACGGACACGTGTGAAAATTATGCAACAATGCAATAATGCTCTCTATATAATATACTATTCTGTGGTGCACAAAAAAAGTTACTTCCTCTCATCCGTCTAGCCAGGAGGAGAGATCTGACTAGACTGAAAGGAAAAGGTTGCTTGACACGGCTAAAAACTCCCTTAACCTACATCACTGTTTTCTTTCCGAGAGAGAGAAAAGAGCCATCAAGTTAAATGAATTGGGAAAGATGTTACACACACGTTGTTACTACTACAATAACACACCCTATCAGGTCGGTTTCGAATCGTAAATTTTGTAAGCCATGCTGATGTAGACAAGGTAAGAAAAAAATAATAAAAAGCACACCCAGCACAAGGTCTCGGTTCTGTGTTGTATTATCATCAACCTAGAAAACCGAATACTATGTAGTACAAAGTAGCGGCTTTAATTTGATGATGGTGAAAAGACAGATACGCTCGCCATTATACTACAGGAGGACGACACACTTTTTTCAGAGAGATTTTCTTTTCACGATGATAGAAGAATATGATTGTGTGCCTATATCCAAAATGTGTTTGTGACGGTAATTGTAGTAAAATAGCATGCGGTAAGCCGTAGCCGTTGCGGCGATCTATAAAAGTCGTTATAAACATGACCATTATCACATTTTCAGCTAGAAAATATATAGGTGTACCACTTGTTTTTATTACGTGTGTAGTGCAATAAGCCTCGTTTCATGGGATAATGTGAAGGTTATCATACTCTCTTGTTTCTTGTTCTAGCAGCTATGTAAGCTATAACTGTAAATTTTGTGCAAAAACGCTTGTCGCAAACTATTTTCATGCTAATGTTTTTATACGCGACTACAGAGCATGAGAAAAACAAATATTAGACTATATGGATTTTTTAGAATTTAAAAGGCTTCGTTTGCTTTTTACTACAAGTCAAATAGTCAGTGAGTACACACACATGACATACGATAAGTGTGACTAGTGCGAGGCCAAACTATGTAACAGTCGTCAGATGTTGGGTTTTGCGTTTGTTGCAGTTTGGCGAGCATTATAGGTATAACGGCATTGGCTTTGGAACGAGGGGCCATCAACGGCAACATTGTACAGCATACACGCAACCAGTAGTAGAATCAATGCAGAATGCAAGACGGCTGGCGTGAAGTTGGATTAGAAATGAAGGACATTTCAGATATTATTTCCATGTTTGCTTGGAACGAGTTTACTTGCGTGGCATGGCAAGTTGTAGTACGCTGCCTATTTATGGAGGAACAATGGATTGCAATATTCCATATTTTAAGGAATTGCAACTTCATTTGCACACACACCATCATACCTCAAATAAATTTCCTAGTTTCCTTGCTTCCTGTCTAGAGAAAAAATGATATGTTGATAGAATGATGATCACCAGCATGAGCATATATACCAAACAGACAGATCAGTTTTCTTGGATAAGTGGAAGTGGAGCAGAAAATAAAGTTGCAAGCTCAAGGCTATCTGTCATTGATATACCATTACTGCGAGTGCCTCTTGGGTAAAATGCTTAACACTTGTGTACATACTTGTACATTTGACATTCAACAGTAAGAAAATGCTATAAATTTTGCAAGCATGCGAAAAGGAAAACCAAGATGCTTTATTTTTTGTTTTTATACGTCATGATCTAGTGTACTCTCAAATAACATATAAACAGGGTGTTATAATTATCATAATGTGGACAGATTCATGACCAACTGGGGATAAGAAATGCTGGGTTTCTGCAAGTTATGCTGTCACTGGCTCAGACTGAGTAATCATTATTGCCTGGCGCAGCTCGTAGACAGCACGACGCGCTTTCGGCGTTTTCTTACTTTATTAAGATGATAGGGTTTTCGAAGACAGTTTCTATTGCATGCAATGCAAGGCATATAAAAATGACAGTGATTTTATTAAAGAAAATGTTAGGTTTTGTTATAAAAATGTTTAAAGAAGGATTCTTCAATAGGCAAACATTATTAAAGCTTGCAGGTTTTTTATATCGGAAAGTTTTGAGTAAAACCGGCAGACTGATTAGTATTGAGGTCAATAAAATACCGCGTCAAAGAGAGCCTTGAATGTTTTACAGGTCTTTTGGATTTAGAACCGACACCGGGTACCGCAATAGATGGGGATCTACAACCATCGTAAGCGTACGACTACGATGCAGTGAAAGTTTGCTGGTAGAGGACTACCCGGGTTCTATTCTAATTTGCCTTTTATGAGAATGTTGGTATTTGCATATTCCTATTTATAGCTAAAGGTCATTCCAGGTCATTTGTTCTGTTGGAGCTAATTCTAAAAATCTACCTAGACTTATACATACCGATTCAGCAGTGACTGACTGATGCCTTTGAATCAAATCAAGCCCAAATGACGTGACGCAGTATTACTCTTTACACTTTAGGACAATTTAATCGGTAAATGGCAGTGTAAGCATTTATTTTATACTAAACCGTATTTATTATCATGTAATAGTCTTACGTTAGTTTTCCCTCTCTAGAGAAGTCCCGTGTTTGTAATACAAGTGGCATAACTTCCCTTTTGTTCTCTTGATTTCGTTACGCTTTTCTGATTGTCTGCGATAGGAAAACTTGTATCCTCTGGAATTTCTTCTAGTAGGCTTGCCAAAAACCTGAAAAATGTTAATTAACAAGTACGTGTGCATTTTTGCCCTTCTAGTAATGCTCTTGTAGCATGTTTTTTGAAGTAATTTTGGATACATGTATATTATACCGTTTTTGCACACTATGTCCGATAGTCTTCATATAGTTTAGTAATAATAACACGCAGTAGTTGACTAAACCTTAGACTAATCTCTTTGAGCTAAACTACGCAAAATAGTTACAAGGAGTATGCTGTCTTATAAGGTAAGAGGCAATAAATGCCAAATAAATGTGAGCAATGTAATTTCCTATCGTTGTTGAGCGGGCAGATTAATGTCAACATGTTTTTACAAATTTTATAAAAGTGATAAAATTACTTCTTAATTTCACAAGAGCTTCAAATGCATCAAGTGATCTTGAAACTTCAACTTCACCCATGAAAACTACATTTCTTTCTACACGAGAGAAAGAAAAATCAACTTTTTTCATATCTGGGGCTAGGACAAGCAAATTAAGATTAATGTTGTAAGCACAACCATGAAAATGTTTGGTGAAATAAGGAATAGATTATAAACTATAGTATTTATTTCTGGGGAAAGCATATCATAATATGTAATTTTTGGTTATTAGAAAGGTAGGTTTTCTGAGTCATGTCACATGTGTACTGGTTGTGTAATGATCTGTAATAGTACTCCGCTGAGATATAATCATCATCAAATCATCGTTGTCCTACCATTAACCTTACAACTTACGAGCAACCTTACGCTTACATGCATACAGGTGACATTTGAGTGAAATCAATCTTGTAAGATACGGTTTTGATATCACAAGTAGTGCATAGTACTTTAGTTTACATAATCCTGTTTCATCTACATTAATCCAGTCCGCTATAGTATGTGTTGGTTTGTAAAAGTGATGGCGTGTGCTGATGATGATTGCAGATTGAGATTTGATATAATACGCCCGGCATACACCATAATTATACATGCGAAACCGTTAGCCATTTTATTTGAAAATGTCAACATAAAAATAATCATGATGATGAAAATGATGAAAGGGTTGAACAGGTGTGTATCAATACTCTTCAGTAGTTTTATTATAAAACTTTTATAGTCGTTCTATATCTTTATTCTCTTGTAACCAAATGATATAACAATTTTCGTACTGAGGTTTTCGGTTGTACGGTTGGTGAAAATCTTGGACGTTGTTTTTGTGTTGCTCTCTTTATGTAATGAACTCTTAAAAAGTATCTATAAGCATCTTAAGATTTATGAAGAGTGACGAAGAGTTCACAAAATAAACATGTGCCAAATTTTATGTATTAACGTGTATTACTATACAGAGCCAACGTCATTCACAGCCTTGCCTGTGGTGCAATGTAGTAAAAATTGTAGTATTTTGTGTACTTTCACTCTTGCGTGTGTCCCTTTTTAAGGTATTATGATGCATGATTTGTTCATTTATAGACATTTAAATGACTTCATGTGCCTATTTTTTATTAAAATAGAATAACTTTCACTAAGCAGTATGTATTTTTGTTTAATAATTTATTTGTCTGAGGAACAATAGAATCATGCCGTCATACAAATAAACATTTTCAAACAACTACTAATTTAATTTTACTATATATAATATTTAGTTTGTATGTATGCATATGATACATATATTGTTTCCGAAAGGCACTTCATTGAAAATCGTTTTATATTTTCAGTTTTAGAAAATTTTATGTGTTCAGTTAACATGTGCTTTAATAGTTTTTACAGCTATAATTATTTAGATTTCTGTGTTATTAATTTTTTACATAGTATAATCCGTAAAATGTAAATAAAATACTTGATATATTTATGATTATAAAGAAACAAAAGCTACATACTACTACAACTACAAAAAATTAGACTTAAGGTACATTCTTATTAAAAGTGATAAACACAAATAATTTGTAGAAGAACAAGAACACGATTTTCTTTACAATCGATTATATATTATACTTAGTTACTTAAAACTAAAACATGTTTTCTCGTATTTTGAAGATTTTAAATCGTCTATGTTTTGTATTTACAAAAAATCAACTATCTATTATTCTAATGTGCAATAGTATACATTTGCATTGTACTTCCAAAACTTGTTTAAGGTGATAGGTAACATTACATTTACTTTTAAATTACTAAAAGAGGCATATCATATTTAAAGTAGATATTTATTTTTAGACGCCTGTCCAGCAACGTCACTTAATTATTGGATGGAAAAAGTCAATAGTACTGTGCATGTTCACGTTAATCAACTATTTAAACAATGAAGTAAAAGCTTCTAAACACGTATATTATGAACATATTAAGGCAACAATTAGCATATAAATATTCATACTGTGTAAGTACTATTGAATAGCGATTGTTAACTGCTAACTAAAGGAAAAATATATTGAAAAAGCGAAACAAATATGATTTTTTTGTTCTGGAAGCAAATGCATAATTTTAAATTGAAATGTATTTTTTATCTTACTTCCGTTTTGCACATTGAACTATTAACTAAATTTAATCATTAATGGTTGCGTTGATTGTTTTACTAGCAAATTCGTATTTTAAGTCTTAAAATATATTGTCTGAGTAAGCTATGTTTAAGGATGGGTTTCTTTCACAGTTTAAGTACAAACATTAAGTATACCTACAACCTACATTCTTTTAATACATCAGATTTCACTTTCACGTTAAAATGTAGCATCTCTAAAAATTGCTGTTGCTTCTGATGAAACGCCCTTGCTCCATTTCCTCCTCTAATTCAAGTAGTGATTGTTAAAGGAGGAATATTCCAAACTTCCGGCACCCGGGAAATACTGTGGATAATGGGAAGTATAAACATGTGGATCATGCATGTAGGTCAACCCACTATTTTGGACAACGGGAAAGTCTCCAGGCAATCCAGACATTCCATGATGAGTGGGGTTGGAATGATGTGCTGCTGCAGCCGCGGCCACCGCCACATACTGCTGGTGTGTGGAAAACAATGAATCTGACACTGATGCAACGGACGATGTTACTGGAGCGTTACCAGGTTCCAGCTTCATACTGCTTAATAGTCCACTGGAGGATAAGTTACTGGATGTGGAGATTGTGTTGCTCGCAGAGTTGGGACTGTGACTGATTGAAACACTGGTGGGAGATGCAGACGGATCAATAATAGAGGAACTGTTGTGAATGCTACCTCCAGAAAGTAATGCACCAGAAGAACCGCTGTTGGCATTGTGAGTTGCACCATTAAGACCATGAATGCCTCCGGGAGAGGTTTGAAGGCTCAGGGATGAGCAAACGCCCGATGAGGATGACGAGGACGCAGAGGGAGATGAATACAGCATACCGGAAGTAGCGGAGTAATTGCCGTGCGTCAAATGATGAGGATGATATGCTGCGTGGTGGGAATGGGAGTGGTGATGGTTCAAGTGTGAACTCAAGTGGCTAGGTCTCATGTGAGAGAAATGATCCCACGAGTCGGATGACAAAGGAAGGCTGGAAGAGATAGCGTCCACTGCGGAAGACGAGTGATTTGACATGTTGCTAGAAATGGAGGAAACTGATGAAGCTCCGGAAGAAATAGAAGCTTTGTTGCTGGCATTTGATGATAACGAAGAATCAACACGGCAATTTTGGGAAAGCTTGGCACGTTTATTGGGGTTAGGCTTTGATTCTGTTTTGGGAGTAGTTGGTGGGGTAGGTGGATTTGGAGAGAGAGTACCAGTGCTGCCATCTACGGAACCTGGAGACTTTGATGATCTAAAAGTTTTTTAAAAAATATTAAATAAGTAAAGCTGGCTTGATAATAAAATTGCTATATGTAATTTTTCATATTATGAGTTTTTTGCATCATACTTGAAAACCACGGAGGATGATGACTTGTCCTGTGGAGGCTTCTCCGAGCGTTGCTTCCTTCTCCGTGGTTGGTACTTGTAATCTGGATGTTGTTTCTTGTGCTCGCTGCGTAGTCGTTCCGCTTCCAAAATAAATGGCTTTTTCTCCTCTTCACCAAGCATTCTGTAATTGAAATGAAAGGGAAAACATGAGTACACGAGTTACCATTTTGTTTGTCAGTTTTAAGGTGTAACTTTAGGTTTTGTAAAGTCATTCATCCAACCACTACAATGACATACAAATTACATAAATTACACAGGTAGGTAACCCTTAATGCTTCAGTGATTTAGGAGAAAAGGTGAAAAATGAAGATTTACAATAGAACAAGTGGATTATACCAGCACGCGCCATGGTCATAAACCTTTGCTAGACAAAGTACAGGTAGACAACCCCAACTAATAAGCATTGGGTTCACCGCAAAGGTGTAAATTCATGATTTCCATGACCCTACTTTTCAAACAGGATAACAAGTGTTTTGTCACTTTTAATTAGGTGAAGCCCACGAAGGGCTTCATTTCATATTAGAAGGATCATGTTGCATTTTATGCATCATACATCAATATCTTTTTTTCCTAAAATTGAGTCTTATTTTAAATTACCTAAAATAAGCTTATCGAGACTAATACATAAATTACATACATGACGCATTGCAACTTACTAAACTCAAGACGTCAGAAGTTCATAAGGTATTTTTATTCTTATATCCAGCATTGATCGTTATAATTATAAAGAGCAATAAAGAACTCTTAAATGAGATTACTGAAACTCAACTTTAAGTTAAGGTCAGTAGTTACTTGCTTACGTAAGTTACGCATTTTTTGTTGACTGATGACGACTGAAAGTAACGTAATCTATTTGCCTTGTAAACATCTACATTACGTGCATTAAATAATTTATTATGCCTGTCATAAAATGGTTCAAGCTGTACCAAAATTTCATTTTTTACGCCTCTTATGTAAACATGAAAAGAAAATCATTATTATGTTTGCACAGTGCACCACCTAATCTCTGTTATTCCACCGGTATATACCTTTCCGTAAATTTCTACGATAAATATTTGATGGGAAGTTGTTATCAGAAAGAACAGCCCACAAGCAAGTAGTGCGTATATAGGTTGTATTGTATGTATTCTGGAAAATGTGAAATTAGATATGAACCACAAGTGTCATATCTATTTTCTTTAAGGAAAAAAATAGTTGAGAAATCGGAATCTTGTTGGAATATCTATTGCACAAATTTAATCATATCAAAACAGTTTTTTGAGCAGTGCCAGGTACACTATCTGTAAATGTTGGTATATTACCAATATATAATGAATTATGAAACTCGGCGTATATGAAGATTTGAAAGTGTGATTTTCAGTTTACACTTGTGTTGTCGTCAGAAAGTCAACTCGAGTCAGACACGTAAATCTTAAGTTTTCTCATGACTCAATTTGTAAGCTGTGCTGGAGTAGCGATTATCCAAGCAAATAAAAAGGAATTAGAAGATTATATCACTTTATATTTGTGTGTGTGGTCAATTAATGAAATCTCGTAAATAATCCCCGTATGATATGATGCCTTTGCTTACACATTTTTTTCTGGATGATAATCATTTGAAATCATCAGAAAAAATGCTCCTTGAGGTGGTCTCTGGAATAATCTGCTTCTTATCTGTACTCACTTCTGGGAAAATATGTAATGATGATCACAGCAGCAGCAGCATTTAAGTCTTAATTGTGTATTTTATATTATATGCGTTTTTATAAAAACCTTACAAAAACTAACACCCTGAAATAAGCCATACTATAATGCGGATAATCCCATATTTCCACTGGTGCATTTTTACGAGCTTTTATGGCATAAATGAATGTTATTTTAAGCACTTCATAGTCTAGCCAGATATTATTTTCAGGGATGCTATGCATTTTTTCTTTTGGAAATGATGAGCCAAGTGCAACAACCCAGCACAGCGAAAGGGTTAGTCTAGTTACTAGTTATTGCCCTTTCCAGTTCAATATAACCACCATCGCCACCACATTGCAAGTGTTCAAGTCAAGCTGGCAGAGTACTTCATAAATTACTTGTGTACATGCGCTTTGGTATATATACTAAATTGTAAATTGCGTAACAATAATAAACCGATATGCCCTCGTGCACATAAATTGCCCGAGAATTATATTGGATGTGGATTCACAGGAAAGAAATGTATTTTCTTGTAGGTGGACTGGACCTCGTCAGTCGTCACCCATCTTCCTTGAAAAACTGTTTAGTGTTTCTCATGAATTACTAGCTATATTGGTATTTTATTGGGGTATAAAATCCACGGGAGCACACCCTCATCGTGTAACTACATTTGAAATGTGTGTTATGATAATTTACGTACGCATATAATGTAGAGTAAACTTTCACAACTAATTGCCGAATGGGCTAGTAAACTGGAAAGTTTCGGGCATGTTTTCATTGTTCGTGTAAACCACAGAAATGTTGGTTTAATTTTTGGTTCATGTTTCTACTTTCTACGTTATTTTTACTACACAGCCAGCCAGTAAGGAAAAATTAAGACATACATCAAATTGTCAATGTAAAGACAAAAAGGCAAATTGTGGATCCATTAGCTTGACATTTCTGTTTCCTGAACAAACATTTCTTGGGAATCGGATTATTTCGCATCTACTGGAAATTTTTCACTCGCACTGACTTTCTGAGGATGCTTTGCAATTTCTTAGCTGGCTTAAAACAAAAAAACATGTTTAATGTTTGATGTATGATGTGTCCTCCTCTCTCAAATTCCCAGGATGACCACCCTTGGCTT
This sequence comes from Entomobrya proxima, assembly GCA_029691765.1. Taxonomy (NCBI): domain Eukaryota; kingdom Metazoa; phylum Arthropoda; class Collembola; order Entomobryomorpha; family Entomobryidae; genus Entomobrya; species Entomobrya proxima. The sequence continues at coordinate 11,193,934 of CM056169.1, forward strand.
TCAGAACAATTTAAAAAACAGAGTCATCAAGAAATGCTCCAAGTAGTGTACAACAAGCAAATGTAAAAAAATACTTGAAGATCCTTTTGTCTCAAGTTGTACATTAAAATCGTGCCTGTCCTACTTGACCTTTACATTTTGTAGCAATTCATCCCCTAAGCTCATCGCTTCATACAAAGTTAGATGTATCTCTCTACAAACAAGGAAGCAGGAGAGAGGCAGCAGCACACCAATTTACAGCGATGAACCAAAAAATTTAAGGCATTTTTGCTTATTCATGGCCCTCCTCCGGTGACATGTTTCTGTGGAAGAAGATCTCGAATGAGCTAAAAGGCGGCCGCCGATACTAAACCGTTGTATCTTACTGTGCTAGACTCGTCAAAAAAAGTTTCACAAAGATCATCATGATCTTTTTTCATCTGTTGTATATATACCTAAGAGTCCGAAAGTCTTTTGCAGAGAATGTACAGAAAAGACAAATAGGTAAACCCTGCAAAACAATTGGTTGGATCGGATGAAACGTCCATTTCACCTTCCTCCTTTTTTTATATCCCATTCAATTTTATGCTTCCTGTTTAAGTCGCAACAACAACAAAAACTTGCGCTTGTTTCATTCTATTTACCAATGATGGGTCTTCACCCAATGAAATCTGTGAGCTAAAGTAAATTAGCGCCATTACTGTCTACATTTTGCGTTAAAGAAATAAAAATAATATGTATAGAATTTCAAAGATCAGCCATGTTTGCAACCTGCCATCATTATAGCTTTATGAAACAAGAAACTTATAAGCTTATATACTTATAACTATAAACTTATAAGCCATGCCATGTTACTCTTCCTTTAGAAAGAAAGTAATAAAAGTTCAAAATCAAAAACAGGGTGTGACCTCCATTTCCTCAGGGTGCAAATAGTGGGGTTAAATGCTACACATACGAGCAACGGTAGCCAGCAGCAAAAATAACACCTTGTTTAAGCCCACACATAACTTTCCTAAATCAGCTTGACGTGTACAAAAACTGTGAGAGAAGGCAATTATGAGCAAGGCTCCCATGAAAAACTAACTCCAGTAAAGCCATTAAATTCCCTAACCTTTTGCCATTGACACTTTTTTGTTTTTCTCACTTTTATGGGCTGTTACAAAGCAGCAGGGATCTCCTTCAGTATCTCTTGTTTTTACAAGAGAGGAAAACGACCTGTGTAATTACAAAGTATTTTTCACTCTTGCAGCAGTCTAACGTGAACCCAGAAAAAACTCTGGAAGTGATTGACTACTGCTGCTGCCACTGCTCTGGGAATGGGACGGTTTCATTCATAAAAAATATGTACCTACTGCTTACACCATCAGCCATTCCACCTACAATAACAGCTTTCCCATTTCAGTACTGCGAAAAGATATTAAATCGGTAATAGGTTATTCGATAACTGTTTCAACTTCCTACTCATTTATTTTCCTGTTTGTTTGGTGATTACGAAGTCTCTCCCACCACCGTATTTACTAAATTCACAAACAAAATATTAATACAGATAACCTTATGCACTATTTATTGTGCAGTTGTCAATTTCAATTGTGCGAGCTGCTGTAACAGAGGATTTTCACACGCTTGTTTAGTAGTTTTTACATTCAATTTCGATTCGTATTTTTGCCCAATACATTGAAAATGTCAAGTCTTGCTTAAGTTATGTTTTAAGAATATTTTTGTGGTAAAAATAATATTGCTTCATGACGTACATGAAATAAATGCATGTAATATTTTCGTTTTACTCATTCTGGTGTGTGTGGTGTGCATGTGCATATTATTTATTGCACATTATGCTCAGAAACAATAAAACGAAAAAAGTTGATAAGTCATGCATGTTTAACTTTAAGAAGTTAAAGAGAAAATGGGACAAAAAAACTCTAAAGCATCATGAAGTGAAGGGTTGCCACTGCATTGCTTTATAAGGCAATAAAAACTTGTACATTTCTCTACCCTTTTTGGCTTCTTTGAGCTCTCATCTCAGAATATGCACTCCATCATTCAATAATGCTCAAAGTTGGAAATCATGCGTTGATTTTGTTTCTTGAGAAAACATTATGACGAAGATTTCTATGACTGAACATTCGCCACACACACTTGAGATCAATCTCACAACCCTTCAGTTTCAGATTACCACATATAAAAGCATAAAAATAGGACCTAAAGCCGTCCAGTCAAACTCTCGTTCTGGTTCTCTTGAGCCATTGTTTCAAAACCTAGTTATTGGGTTCGGACGTCGGTTTTATTACGAAAGCCCACACGAGTTTATTTTTAGGTAAAACAACTTCATTCATAAAACCATCTCTGTGACACTTCCTCCAGGTTGAGCCAGAGAAAAACCTGAAGGCTCCTTATTGCATAGTTAGGGAGCACTTCCCTTAAGCATGTTCGTTTGATATCTCACAAAGTTTTCATTGATGAAAATTTACAGGCCTGCAACCTAAATGATTTATTTTACTGAGCCTGCAAATGGCAATATTGAAAGAAGTTAAGGGGTGGTAGCAGACTCATTCATTCATAAAATTATGTCGCTGCCACATTTCACTTCACCCTTTGCCAAGCCCTACTCCATCGGCATGGCGGAAAGGGTACAATCACGCCAAGAATGATAAACCGCAAAACTACCCATTACTCTCTGGCAATTTGACAATGACATCTTATACTGCTGTTAATTTAAATCAGACTTTGTGAAGCAGAAATCAGTTTCAGGAGCAAAGGCTTTCTAGGCGACAGTGGTAGTCTGCTTTTCAGAAGCAAGAAAGGTAGCTCTCAAAAGTAAATTTAGAAAGGGTACAGGGTGAGTCAGGTATACGAAATCAAAATAGTTTGCAGGCCCTTTTTAAACTTTCGTCTTACTCATTCAAATTGACTTTCCCACTTTAAACTTAAGAAAATAATATTTTGGAAAGGGTTTAGCCAACCGTAACGAAAAAATCATGAATTTTACAATACCTTAGGTTTGTAACGTTGTAAGTGCTAACGTGTGAGTGTGATGACTCATTATATACGTACGCGAGTTATGCGCACGTAGTACCAAGCAGTGACGAATTTCACCCATTGTGCATTTTAAACTTATGAATCTTATTACTTTATTTTAATTTTTTCAAATAAGACATGGTTTGAACTACTTGGAAAGTTACATGAATTTTAAAAATCATAACTTGAAATTTTACACAAGCACCACAGTTCTTTCGATCTGATTACAAGTGTAAGCATAAATACAATTTAATTTAGATATGCGTCGACGCATAACAGTTCCAAAAACATAGAATATGAACTTGAGCTTTATTGTCGGTTTTACTACCATTTTTGCTGCATTTTATAGTAGCAAGGAAAGAAATTACGACTTAATGATATCATGACATCATTATAAAACATCAGAAAGGACGTGTGGAACCACGTGTGATATTCTCAAGAATCAGACCATGGTAAATGATTACACAATATTGATTTGATTGAAGCTTACAATTTAAAAACAAATAGGGATGGTCAGTTGAGTATCCACGTATATATAGTATTAATCAGTAATTATACGCTTTATATTTCATAAGGCTATAGTATTATGATGATCAAGTACTGGACAGCAGCAAGTTGTTTGCCCCCTCTCAAGACGACGATGATGAAAACTGATTTGATAATGCGACCTGAGTATACATTACTGATGGTGTATTATCTTAATATAAGCAATATAATGACATATGTGAACGGAACGAGGGCAAATTATTTTTAATTCGACAAAAAATTAATGTTTGACTGGGCAAGAAAAATAAGATTAGAGGAAAATATATATAAAAACGAGGAGGGTCAGTAGCACCCATCCCAACAAACGCTAATAAATGTGACAGGCTTCATTTCATCAACCCCAAACCAAAATCATAATATATACAGCATAGCATCATAGCATGCTTACGTTAATGATAGAAATCTTAACCATAAAAAATAATTACATATAAACACAAGACGTAAATTTTATATTATTTCACCTTAATATTATTATGGGTAATTTAAATTCTTATATGCGAAAACGTAAAAAGTGTTTGGATTTCTTAAAAGTTAATGAATATTTTTCTCCAAGAACTAAAAACCGTGCATAGCTTAACGATGTGATGAAACTACCCTGATCTCTTGTCTTTGGTGTAAGAAATATGCGATTTAGCTCCTCACTTTGATCAGTATCATCATCGTCACACTCGTCGTATTCTAACTTTCGTGCTACATTATAGATGCTAGAAGTTAACACAAGATCCATTTCTCAGACAGGAAAACCAGAAGGCTAGACCAGATGTTTCATAACCCCCCATAAAATAAAATTCAGTTTAGAATTTTTAGTAAGCCATAATAACATTCTTTGGGCTTACTACTGCATAGCTTTTTTATGTGTTTCACTGTCATAAAGTCATCCCAGTTTTAATTTAAAATGGGGGTAATGTCGTAGTTGTAATTTTTAATTGACGTCTAGTTCACAAGCTTTAACTTTCTAATCGCTTCTGAAAAAAGGAGCGTATACGATCTTAAAATGGAAACTTGCGCGAAAAGTAATCTCTGCAATGATTTTTTATAGTGACTGACAAGGATGAATGACTCAGATGTCCCATCATGTCCTCTCAATATCTCTTCATACTTTTTGCCACGTTCTGCTTATACTTCATTTCATTAAAATAGCTTAAGCCTTAATCTTAAGAAAAGCAATAATGACTACGATTACGTACCTAAATATACATGCCTGCTCTGCCTGTATACTATTGCATAGCATGGTTCTTTTTTTAATAAAGTCTGATATTTAAAACTGCCAATGCAAGAAAGCTTTGACCCCATGAACTCAAGCTAAACTCGCTCTTGTTTGGATTACAAAATGACCTGATCTCATATGTGCCACACACAAGGCAAAATTTTTCCTTGGCTAACAGTTGACCAGTTAAGAACAGCAGATCAGCTCATTTAAATCATGTGGCAGGTTAACTAAATAGGGACGGTGACAGCAGCAGCAGATAAGCCAGACTGTCATTGTTTTATGCGATTGGGGCAATGTGGTACATTCACCCTTGTGGAGAAAGTATGGTGCTTGGTTCATAAAACCGAATGATAATATATGCCTTTATGCTTTAACATTTTAAAGTAGAGTTAATAAATAAGATTGTACATTACCTCCATAATTTTCCCAGGCTTTTGCTCAACTCCGCATTGTGAAGTTGTGGATACTGTTCTGCCAACCGTCGTCTTGCAGCCTTTGCCCAAACCATAAATGCATTCATGGGCCGTTTCACATGTCCATTTTCCGGATTAGCTTGGGAAGTTCTGCAATTTAGTTAACAAACGTGATAATTTCGATTTAACACTTCACCACGCTTCCAACCACCCAAAATGTCAATGGAAGAATGACTTGTGCATAAAGCTTATTGTGAGTTAAAAGTAAAAGCAAGCTATTATAAAAGCAACAAAACAAAAACACAACAAGCATACAAAATCGAAAGGATTTAAATAAAAAAGTGTTTCTCTATTTTTATTAAAACTACTGATAAGATAAAGGAATAACTTGTGACGATATAACTGCATGTTTATAAATCGATAACTCACTTCTTTGTATTGGAAACAATGGACCAGTCATAACCCTGAAGAACTTTAGCAGCTGCCTTATCAATCTCCGCTAAAGTATCACCAACAACACCACAGTGCTCTGGGGATGAAGCCATGATGATGATTTTATTCGGTGCAAAACAATTGCCTTGTGTTCTTTCTGTGTGTTTTTTTCTAGTGTGACCTGCCCCGTTCAATTAATTAGCTCTGTTCAATTATCTTATTCATACGTAGAGCAACAATAAAAGACAGTCTTATTCTTAATCGCGGTGGTGGTGGTGATGGGTGATGCCACTTCTTTTGTCCAACTCCGCCCCTTTTTTAGCCAACACTTGCTTTCATTCACCGCAAATTAAATTATGCATCATAATCAAACTTGCTACGGGAAAAATGCTTTTATACAAAAGTTTCTACTGTTTTTGAAAAAGAAAAGCTGCTTTCTTCTCTTTCTTTTTCCTTTATACTGTTAACACACACACTTGTCTCCAGTCTTGTTATCTACGCATCTTGTTCAATTCAAAACACAAAACAACTTCTGTTCCCTTTCATTCATCAGCTTTTGTAAAAGAGAATATCAGTTTCACACTTTCACGCACGCATTATAATTAGTGTGTGTACTATGCTCACAAGATAAAAAGTTTATACTTTTTCTTTTTTTTTAGCTTTTAATCAAAAACAAGTTGTTATTACTATTACTGTATATTAAATTATCAGAGAGTGGCACACATTAAAACACTTTTTCAAAGAGTTATTCTTCATCAATGATGAATGAATGGGCAGTGTTTCCTTTGATTCAATTAACTTGTCAGCAACGTTATCTTTTACTCTTTAAAAAAGTCAAATACGCACGACTAATCTATACGCTACTCAAAGGACGCTACTATTCTTCTTTGTGGCTCGTGCTTGTGTGCGCAGTGAAAGCTGAGATGCTGTCTAATTAAAATCTCATTTTTGTGCGGTTTTTACTAAAACAATGGCGTAGCTTGTCTTTTATCATAAAAAGAAAAAACTTGTTTCGCTGATTATTATTTAGCACAAGAAATTCTATTGTTTTTTGACAAAATATAAATAAAAAAGCACATTCACTTGTGGCTCTGGACGAAGCACACTTTTGATATCTTGTCTTGGCTGTGTATGATGATTTAAGACGAGTTGAAAAGGTATTATTATTTGAATATTACATAAACCTTGCTACTTTACGCTGCTGCTGCTGTAATAATAACAGTCGATTCTTTTCAAGAAGAAGAGTGACTGATGTGAATAATAAGATATGTGTCTACTACTGTGCTACTATCAAGAAAATGAAAAGACGATTGAGAGTGATGCTCAAAGGAAATTAAAAGACAAGCTTTTGATGATCTCTGTGTATATTTGCTACTATTACTACTTCGTCTTCTGACAATATATAAAGAACCTTAAAGTTCAAAAAGGAAAATCAAATAGGTTTTCTCTCAGTGTAGATTTGTAGATAGAGTTTGGCTTTGTATGCCTTCTGACTTTTGCTTGGCTTACGATACGGAGATTACTCTCTGGTACGATGGAACGCAAGAAAATGAATGAAATCCATTCACCCTCTCCACGAGCTTTTTGACTTTTTTCGAGCAAGTACGCAGCATATACACATACTTCAACCTTTTTTAAAAAGATTATTCCCTTTCTTCGATTTTTCAACTGACTTTATGAACTGATGTTGTTAAATGATGAAGAAAGACATGTATATTATATACACATATATGCATACTCCAAGTTTTAACACAATTTTAGGTATAATTTGTGCAGTATGCTCCCTCCTTTCGCCAAAAATCTTAAATGAGATAATACAGACTTGACTTACATAGGTATGCATACTCACAGTACGGCACCGTAATATTAAACATTGGTCAAGTATTTAACTTACCATTGGAGCTGTTTTATGGAACGGAACTCAAGAAAGAACTGACAATCTCGATATACGATATATAGTATGCTTTATGGAAAAATCTGTTCTAGATGGGCAAACTATCAATTTATCACTGTTCTATATAGCATTTATTCATATGGGGAAATTTTGTTGAATCGGATTGATGATAGGTATTTGTAATATTATCTGTATCATCGACATGTTATACGAATGACGTACCTAAAATCTTACACGTTTTTAGGTACATTCTCTTATCAGCCACAACCACGACCCTTAAGATAGGTTGATAGGTATATAAATAAAAATGATAAAGATAAGGCGACTTTTGACTGCAAGCATGCCAGTTTAAGAAAATGGTTATCAAAAAAATTGTCTCAAATTGATTGCTCAATTTTTTAAAAGATGATGATGATGATGAAAATTTCGCTCGCACGGAAAAATGTTAGCATTCCATTGCTGTCATAAATTAAAATCTTAAAATTCCTGAGATTTTCACGGTTAAATAGATTTGCTCCAAATGTAAATGTTGATCATTTGAAAACTTTCTTGTGAAAATTCAAAATCAAAATTCGGATCAAAGTAATGTTGACACTTTTGCCTTTTTGTGTGTTTAATTAGGGGTTAACCACAAAATGATTAGGTGAGCATGCCTTCTGCCCTATAAAAATGAATGCGCCACACATTCACATTTAAATGTTTGATTCATTTTATTATAATAATGTAGGCATTCATTACTCATTACTACTAGCTCTTTTGGAACAAAAGACTCTTTTAATAGCGCTAAAGCAAGTAGTAGTAGCACGAGCAAACAACACTGACTACTGACTAAAGTAGCTATTATAGGGTTGAACTGAATAAATTACATTCATTTCCTGAAATTTTATAAAACCCTTATCATGATCATCAGTTGTTGGTGATGAGTCGCACAAGAGCCACACACGCACTGCAATGCAAGTAACAATCTCAATGGTAAAAGTCAAGAGCTTTTTGTTAATTTATAATGTCAATTGATGACGGTGATTGCCTGCCGTAACGTGTGTGTAGTAACAACATCAATAGATAATGAAATGGCTTGTTCTGATCTAATAGTGAAATGCCGAGCATGTCCTTATATAAAAAGTCATCACATCAATAATATCATCTCACAGTTTTACACCCAATGATTGGCATACTCCGTGTGAGTTAACCACACAAAAGTTTTCATTATTCACAAAACCTACTTGCACTTTTTGCGGTGATTTAACAGTAGCCTCATGACCCCAAAATTATATGTAGTTTTTCAATCCAAGGGCATTAGTGCAATTCCATTTTTTAATAGAGCCAGAAAGAGGGTGTAGTTCTACACGTGTGCATTAAACGAAGGATGATGAAATTATTGATAAGTTTGTTATTGTTTGGTTTTCAAGCTGAAAATGTCAACAAATTGATGACATTATGACGCTCATCGTGTTGTGTCTTCGTGTCAAGAAAAGAAATCACAACAAACTTTAGATTTTTCCTTGTAGTCTCAAAATGCCCCGTATTGAGCAAATAAGAAAAGTTTACCAGAGTGAAAGTTAAAAAAATCAAATTAGTGGCAACTTGTTTGCTTCGTGTTTTTACTAATAATATTACTCAATAAAAGTGTCACAACTGTGCATACATTTCCCATAAAAATGTGAAAACAACAAAGCTTATTCATCTGGAGCAGCAGGAAGCGATAAATATTAAATTACAAAAATTGTCAAACCGTTCAAAATGGCGTGGTTTGTGATCGTGTCAGTTATAGTAGTGGAAACACAAAATTTGATAACCCAATTAAGTCTGCAGTGTCGGCAAAAATCTTGCATGGATATCTCGTTCAAAACATCATCATAATTTATTGCTCCTTTTTTGTCTTCGATATACCAACTCGGAACGAGAACAACAGACTGGATCTGAATCTCAATAATAATATTATGTCAATGCAAAATCGTGCTCCAAGTGATTTTCCTTCGTTTAAGACGCAATTAAAGCATCAGTCATATGCTCTATCCAAAGTTCATTTACTTATTTTTGTTGAATTTCATGCATTTAAAGATGCACTATTTTAAATTAAGCTGAAACCGTTCCCATATTTATGTTATCACAAAGACATTTTTCCTGCATACGATTACGAATACTGAAACCGTGACTGATACTTAAAAGATAACCTTCTTGGATCATTTAGGAATTATGATTTACAATACGTTTTATGTGGGAGTTTTTATCTTGTTGACGTAATTATCAAAATTTAAATGAGGATGTAGAAAGTAATATTAAATTCATGGAAAGGAAAATGTGTACACAAAATCATACACACGCGTGACCATCATCATCAGTCATATACTACCAATCACCCAATAGTTTACCATTACATGTTCATTCACTAACTAAAAAATTGATAAATTATAACCGCTTCTATGATAAGCTAAAAATGGAACTGTTGTGCGGAAATTGCAGGTTTTTTTGAAAATCTTTAAATTCTGCAGTTGGTACTATATTGCATTTAAAAAAGTGTAATTAACACATAAGTAATCATACGCGATGGAAAGCAAATGGAATGAAAAAAGTATCCATCATCAGACCAGGATGCTACTTATTCTCATATGTATGTTCCATCAATTTTGAAGATTCATGATCGCTTTTCTTTTTGAAATGGTAGTTTATCCTTCACCGCTTTCTACTACTATTACTGACTACTGCGAGTAAAGTTCTGGTTTTGCTTATATGCCGTCGTCGTCATAATTGTAAAAGCGGCTAAAGATGAAAGAACCCCGCTCGAATAAACATACCTACCTAGCAATACCATCTCATCATTCTCAGATTTTTGCCAATTCATCCGGATACACATTTTTTATTTTTGTATCGCAGCAGAACACCGATTTTTATAAAGCTCATAACTCTCAAGATCATCTCAAGTTGCTGCGCATCAGTAATATTACAAACCGCTATCGGTTCTCTATTGCAGTTATGCCGACTATCCGAATGCAATGTGCCGCACAACAGACAAATATAGAGCATCCTGTCGACTATTTTGAGCAATACATGAAACTAAGAAAATAAAAATGCAAAGGGCTGCGATTAACTACATTAAAAATTTTAATTGAGAATGATTACTTATCAGATTATGTTTTGCATACCTAGCCAAGTTTTGCGTATCTCTTTTTCCGAATGACGTTGACAAAGTGGTCATTCGTCAGGATAAACTATTTTTTGATTTCTAAAGATATTAGGACAGAAATGTTCATCTTAGTTTTCTTTGTTGCCAACTAATGAAAATACTCCAAAAGAATGAATGAAAGAGAATGAAATAATATTAGCTAATAATACTGAAATTAAAAATATGACTTGTGATGATGACGATGACTTGATGTATGATTAGGAAGAATGAGAGAAACATTTCTCAGCAGCAGGAGGCTTAGTGTTCCCTAGAACGCATAGCAGAGATAAAATAACTCGCCATAAATAAACATCGTAACATTATATACAAAAGATTAAATCGAAACAATTACAAGTATGTACGCAGTGCCATGCGAGTACTTGGCATTTTTGCAAGATCATCATATCAGTCAAGCATTTCAAAGATTTTTGAGCGCACGGTCTAAAACTTTTAGAATCATGCAGTGGCAACAGCCCTTTTTGGAATTCAACTGTGCACAAGCTCAAAGTGGAGAGTTACTTTTTGTGCATGATTGAAAATTTTACCTTTCAAATAATGTATTTTAACTTCCTTACGTTTCCAGTATTTACTATTGCAAATGAAACGTGTACACAGAAGATCTTACTTTTTAATTTGTTTTGCGAATGCAAATCGTCCTACCTTTCATGCTCCCTGTGCCACAATAAAGACACCCACCTTCCGAACTACAGCTAAGCTGCACCTATACCCACCGCGCACCAATGACTTCAGTCGATCCTCACCGTCATCATCACAATCATTATGTCGTCATTATCATAATCATTTTCATCTGTTTCGCTCCATACTTCGTGTACGACGACGTCGGCCTTTCTTCACTTTTTGAAAGGAGTTTTACGCAACAAATTGGGGAACCAATGCGCTCATCCTTTAGGATGACTTCGTGACGCCCATGTTGACAGTAATGATGACGGTGGGGTTTGCTTATACGCTTTTCGGATTTCTTTTCTTTACGGTGGTGGTGGCCTGGCCTGATCTGCGCTTAATATGCTATATGCTACCAGCTTTGCCGACAACGACAAGCATCAAATTTCACAAAGATTACGTATTACTACACTACGTGTGCAGGGAAAACTTATTCCTGTCATTTCCATCTGCTAAGATTATCGGGAAAGTAAAATGAGGGATGAGGGCTCCCCAGGTGCACCACTCATCGTAAAAGTTTGTACATCAGAGACAATAATTATTTGTCGTAACTTTCGGCTTTATTTCGGACTGACCTCCGCTCTGCTCACCCGGAACTAACGGGTTTCAAACGTAATTGGTTATTGCCTCGGAAGAAGCGTCGGTTCTTTGAGAATTTTATGCGATGTTTGTGTTGAGCGACAGGCGACAATCGTAAATATGGGCGAAACACACGTTAATTGCGCCGCCACTGCTACTCGCAACTTGCATAATCGTCACTTTGACTTAATTTTTCATATTTTGAAGCTAAAGTGGTAATTATAGCTTAATTACTCGATATACAAGAACGTCCACTGTAGAAAAGCATTAATGTAGATCATCATGCAGTAATTTTCCATAATGAACATTTTTCTTGTATTTTCTCTCCATATTGCCCCATATTTCGTTTTTTCTTCGTCTTATAGTTTGGGACTTATGTCATTGTACTTTTTCATTTATCAAACAAATCATTGTTCAAAAAACGTTTTCTACGTCTTTTTTATTTCGAGTTGTTATAAATAACCATGCTATCAGTAAAATCCTTCATAAGTTATCACTTCAATCTTGTTATCAATTTTTTAAGTCGATAAATAAAGGATCTTGGTTATCTTATCTAGAGCTTGGGAATTCAAAATCCATAACATATGTGTGTTAGTGAACTATTAAACCCTTGAAAGGAAAGGGTTAAGAGAAAACAATGTCAAGTCAGTACGTGAGAGAAAGAAATAGTTGCAGTTTGTAAGTCCATGTTACGCCTTTTTATAAATATCGAAAAATATGAGTCATGAGTCACCACCCCGTTGAATAACGCGTTTTGTTCCAAGGGATTAGTCCCTTTTGCAAAGACAAGGCTTACATTGCTCTGAAGAATGAGCACACACACATGTGACAGTTTTGTACACACGCTCAGACATTGTTTGCTCCTGGCAGATTTTAATCCTTTTAGTGAAGTGACCCTTGGCAAGGCTCCTAATAAAACACACCAGAAAATGAATGACAAAGAGCTTCTTTTTAAAACAGAGATAGGAGCAAAGTACGTGTGTGTTATTATGGGTCTTCAAAAGGATGCGCAATGCAAACTAAATTCCCAACCGATGACCGAATAAAGTCGTTGACTCAGGGAAATGTAAACGTACAGTTTATTTTGAATATTTTAAATAAGCCGTGCAATATGCCTTGTACGTACGACGTGCGTTCTTCTGGATTGATGAATAGAATTGATTGTAATTGAAAAATATTGAAGGCACGAAGTTACGGAATGTTCTGGTAGTCCCTTCAATTGGTTCATTTTTAGGTACTTTAGCAGAAATTTCCAGAACCCGTTGCGTTTTTCAGTCAAGATGTCGGAAGCAGTTAGAAATTGTGACAATAACTTTTATTCATATACTGAATCAGACAGGGTTTTTACAACAGATAATTCTCACGTCTCACAGGCAGAAGCAGGAAAAATTATTGAAGCTATCAATATGATATATCATAAAGTTTACCACTAAAGTATGGCTGCTTACCACTCCTTAAAAACTGTTAAGATTGGCGTTTCAGCTTTTTCAGGAGTTACAGTTATGAATACGAATATTATATTAACTATAAAACTATAAAGGCTGTGCCAGACAGTCACTTTTGCAAGGCACGTCAAGTTGGGACTTCGCTCGTTGATGGTAAGTTGTAAGGTAACAAGCTACTGAATAACTCGGACGCAAAGATGATTATGGATATATGATATGATGAACTAACGCAATCGCAATGACTTCAGACTGAACCTATGATAAGTTGCATAATATGAGGAAAGTACATCGTTAAGTTGGAATTTTGAACTTATCATAAAGCCCAAGTTACGCTTTTTAGCTTTTCATCTTAATTTTTGACAGAACTAGTAAAAAATTTTATGCATTAAAATGGTAGTCTTCAAGATAAAAGCAATTTCGCAAATTTAATTTTATGAATTTATTTGAGCACCTACATCTAATTTTTATGATCAATCTTGAGCTATTCAATAACCAATTAAAGTCTAAAATAGTAAAACGGTCAGCCATTCCAAATAGACGATGATAAATATTATTCTATCCATAATACGGAATGCAAATAAAAAGTGTGGACTATTCAAACTTATACATCTTTTCCTTTAATCAATGATAACCCTGTCGAAGTCCGGAGTTCAGGTGGTCAGCATAGCATAACATACACTCATTCTTAGGAATATAGAAAGAATCATTGCATATTCCAACTAAGTCAAAGGATATAAAATTGAAAACTTGTTGCAAAATTTACTTGCTACATCTATTAAGTAATTGTACTATATATTTATATATTTCTACCAGACTGATGATAGTAATTGATGCCGTTGACGATACGATATCTGTAAGTTTTTACTGCTTTTTAGATTCAAATCCCAGAAATATCAGGATTCTTCTCGGTAGTCAATCAAATTAAAGTAATCAATCTAATATTCTCCTGCTGCTTGAAACCAATAGGATTAGATAGCAGACCAGGTCGAGAAGTAAAAAAATGTTACAGGTCAAACCCTGAAAATAGTAACTAAACTAGACATGTAAACAGCCTTGCGCACTCTGACTGTACTTGTATCAAAATTGTTCCCTACTTTTATGTAACGGTGTAGCTGGGGAATGTGAGATTTTACCCTTTCCAAGTTTTCAAAGAAGCCGTCACCCTCCCTGCTTCTCTAGTATTTCTACCGTTTCCACTCTGTTTAGATTTTCAAAACTACTAAACGTTTGCGGTTTCTACTTTTTAAACGAATGACAGAAATTATTTCCCTTAACTTGACATTTACCAGCTCTTTTCCTTCGTGTACCAATTCTTCATTGCTCATTCTTATTCCCACATAATTTACATTTGGAATCCTGACTATTTTTTATTTTATGATTACCTCTTGAATTTTTGTTTGCTTCATATAATAAACCACCTTAAAGCTTTTAGCTATTCTGATTCCATATTCAAAAGCAGGGACAAATGCTTTCTATATTTAAATATGCACTAATAACTATGCATAAGAAAAATTTACTACTTGCTAGTAAAACGCATAAAAATGCTTTTCATTACAACTGTGTAGTCTTGAAGAAATTCACGTGAGTGATTATAAAAAATAGCAACAAACTATTTTACAGCACAGAGTTGAAAAATTATTAGCATAAAACGGATTGCAAGTTTAGTGCATCTTTCTTTTGTATAAAATGTTATGCAAGGCATTTTTGGCTGTGACAAAACCACTGTGCCTGTATGTCAACTGTTGGTAGTTTAAGAATTTGTTCGTAAATCTAATTTGGAATTCGGGAAACAAATTAGGTATGTACACAAACAAATAACGCGCAAAGCAAAGCAAGCAAAAAATCCCAAGCAAGAAAGCAAAACACCCCGCATCATCATCTTCGTTTTCATCGGCACTTTTTTCTCTCTTGATGATGATGACACTTTCAAGAAATATCGTCCGTTAACAACATTTTACCGGTCCATTTTTATCTCGTTGATCCCATTCATTTTCATTTCCCTGTGATGATCATCATCTTCTTGAGGTAGCAGGGAAACATCTCCGGATGCTTTTGTTACAGCAACAGCAGCAGATTCAGCAACGGCAACGTCATTTTCTGTACTACCGTAAGTTGTAAAAGGCTCGGAATCAAACTGCGAGACAAACTTGGGACTAGAAGAAGTGCTTAGCTGCACAGGTTCGAAAGCTTCATCGCCACCACCGCAAGCTTCTTCGGATACCAGAACCGTGGCAGCGTCGACAACGGCAGCTGAAGATGCTAATGATGGTATTGAAGATGACATCCTGTGTGTAGTTTTTTTCTGTTTATCTTCTGTAAACAATAATTTAGATTCTCACATAAAAAACTTTGCTCTCTCAGACATCTTTTTCATTTATAATATGTGCATGTGCAAAAAATACTTTCCCTTGCCTAGTGCAATAAATTGAAATAAATGATTTAAAATGTTATTTACGTGCAATAACATTGGACACGGTAGAATAACGGTTGCAGTGAACAGTGAAGTGAAAATTATATAAAATATTTGCCTTTACAAATTAGGGTAACATTATTTTGGGCGTGTCTAAAATTCTTTTAAAAAGTGAAACACTGATTATTGTTACCAAAATACTTTTTTGAAAGCAAAAATTTACAAAAGTTTATGTGTATTTTAAGTTTTCATAATATTAAAGATTTTATCATAAATGCTCATTTTAATTAAATATTTACTTGCATAACTTTTTTCGTTTTTACTACTGCGCATTATCTCATATTGCTCTCATTTTTTATCATTTATTTTAGGGCTCGGAGATAAACTCTCTAAATTACCGTGTTTGTGTGTAGTTGCAAGTAAGCTAATTGCCGTCAGAGCAGACTTCACGTGAGTTTAAAATATTGCCACACTAATATATTACTTCTTCTTGGATCTTAAGGAAAATTATTTTATGCGCATATGAATTATTTACCTCTCTCGTATTGGGTAGACGTATTATTTGTGTGTGTAGATGAAACCACTGATTAGATAAGATTACACTGTGTACACAAATGTTTTTACGTACTCAAGTAGCAGACATAACCGATACACACATCACATAACCCCATCACAAGAAAAGTGATACTTTTTTCAGAGTTTTTTTTCTCTCCCCGTCTTTCCTTCGCACACACAAAAAACTTACGCACTCGAAAGCAGCATTTACTCCAACGAAATAATATATTCCTACTTCTTTGTCGTCATCATGATCTGCAGCAGCAGAAAGCGACTTTCGTATGGTTTACTTAATGTGAGTTAGTACTACACGGAAAATTTAACGTGGAATTTGTCGCAATTAAATGAACCCTGTGCTTTGCTTCGGTTCCTTTCCCCGAGCTTTTCGTCACAAACAACCGTTGCGACTTTTGTGTGTTTGTGATGGCATACGTCGTCAGTAGTCAGTAGGAGAGATGGTGATTATTATGACGAACATGAACACTGAAAGCAAAAGGAATTCAGAATGACGAAAGAAAATTATATATATTTCATGGGTCTCTCTCTTTCCTCGTCAGCGTCAGCAGACTGGTCTTCCTGTCGTCTCCAATTTTTCAAACTGTCCAACACTCCAACTATTTAACGTCAAAATTTGAACAATTTGGCAATAGGGAAAACAATTCTTTTTTTCGGTAGTTAGAAACTGAATTCAGAGCACATACTTGTGTTGCATGATCTTTGGTCACACGCGTTTCACTATGCTTTCAAAATAAATTTAAAGAATTAATGAACCTCTATAAGATCCGGACAATCTGGAGCTTGCCAAGAAAACAAACAAGTTTAACTGCGTGTAATAAAATGCTCAAAATAATACGTAGAAAAATGATTAGTCTGAGAGTTTAACGCTCAGTCGGACTTGAGATTGATAACAAGATTTATATGGTACATGGGTTAAATTATATTCATGAATGAAAATTATAAGACAGTGGTCTGAAATCGCCTTCTACTAAATGCCTTGATCATCCGGTGGCCGGTGGAGTCGTGTAAAAATGGCTACTTCGGATATACTAACACACACAAATTGATGATGATATTAGCCGGTAGATATGATAATTTAATGGTAGAGTTTCTCGTGTGGAGCAAAAGAAAAACATGGACTTACAATCAAAGTTCATTTTAATGCAAATGCCACCAACTACGATTCTCTGCCATGAACAAATTCAAAGCTTATAATTAGCATAACGTGCATCCTTTAACTTGTTGTTAATGTAGGATGTAGATAGGTCAATAAAAGTTTAACTGCTTATCAGAAATTGAAGAGGTTGAAAGTTGAAAATGTTGTGCTTGTCAAGTCACGAGATTAGATGGTATAAGCCTTAGCAAGACTTTTTTAGTATTTTTGTCATAATTTTCATCGTTTTGGTATTCTGGAGGATATATTTACGATATAAACATGAGAAAAAGTAACTTTAGGTATACTATGTCTCACAAGCTTGTAACGCAAAGTAGCTACGTTTAACCACCATCCTATATTTAAAACCACATCCAAGGTTGGGCTAAGGTTCAGCAAAAACATGGTTGAGCTTCGTTGGATCCACTGGAAATTGAGGCTAAAAGCATTCTGGTCAATCATCACAAGATACAAATAGATCAATCAATCGACTTGGTAGAGTGATAATATACTTGCATTAATAAAGATGATAAAAATGTTTTTACTCCAAGACAAATCTATTCTAGCAAGACAGTGCTAAGCATCGAAGGAGCGGTCATTGGGTAGCATTGCAATATTCTCTACTGTATAAATCCTATTCTCTTTTGCTGAGCAATGACATGATTACGGGGCATCTTGAGAACACAATTGACGTAGATGATAAGATTAGAATATATTATCCCATTTGTACAAAACATTCATATTTTAAACTGTCTTTATCAGTAGTTGGTGCATCATATCCAAATTGTTAAAAATTTGCATCTTGCTTACATCCTGAAGAAGTCTTAATAGCATTATTAGCTGGTTTTAAGGGAATATTAATGTTGTCGTGTTGGAGCAAACTTTGTTCTCTGAGAAATAATGGGCTATGTGAATTGAACATGAAACTGTATATCATAAGAATTTGTTCTTGGCTTGTATATGTATTTTCACTCCTGCTTTCTTGTCATTCCCGTAATTCTTCGCTTCCCTTTGCCTGCAATCCAACCACATCAATCCAATAAATCATTTGGACCGTCTGTCGCATCGTATGCAACTCTTGTCACCAAAAAATAACTAACTAAGCCATAATTCTTCTTCCCCGTTTTCACATGTAGTGCGCGTTTATTTTATGCTGAGAATTTTTAATTGGTTACAAAGCTACCTACCACTGCCACAAGAGGGACAATTTCCTTTCGAGACATTTTAAGGTGCAGCATTTTGTAAATTGGTACACGCACATGCACATCCAAATCTAAAATATCATTATTTCGAGAAAAGATTTGATCAATTATAGATTTCACATTGTACATTTTTATTAGAAAGCTACATCTATTGAAGCTGCATTGATTTTCTGAGGAAAAAATCTGATGAGTGAGATTAAATGTAACTGTAACTGCCTTCATTTTACAGGAACAACGTAAACAACGGAAGTGAAATCGAGGTGATGCTGATGATGTGCTGGATTCGGAAAGAAACATTTTTTCCTTTCAAGCTTTATCACTTTGAATATGCGTGTTTTAATGATTTTTTTCGTACCATGATGATGATGGTGGTGGAGAAACATACTTGAGCTCTACAAGTACAATGTAGCAGTGAATGATGAGCAATAAGCAAAAAAATCTACGACCATGGTGGTGTAAAAATTGTTTTTGATCATTGATGATGATGTAATGCATGACTGTTTTAATGGTGGTTGGTTTGGTTTGTTAAGCAGCAAAGAGCCGGCTCGGATTTGCCGACAAAGCCTGGCAAAAGAGGAGATTCCGACTTTGAGGAGTTCCGAAGTTATTCAATCCTCCGAAAAATGATCTCGCCTCTACACTATGCTTCTTCCTTCTTCCTACATCTTCTTTCTCTCCACACCTCTCTGACTTCCATCCTATTTCTGCTACTGAGCTACTACTACTGCTTACATTTTTTCTGCGTCTTGACTCTTGACTTGGTATACTTTTATATTTTTTTCTCCGTCTGTCAACTCTTTTCCAATACTTTTTGCTCAGAAAGAAACTTGCTCCGCCCGAGGATTTGAGGGAAACGGGAACGCGTGTAAAACTAATGACACCTTGGTCACTTACGGATCACTGGTTACAATATATATACTGTGGTGGTAAAAAATGCAAAAAAAAATCCAAAACTATACCTACATATCGGATTTTACAGAGTATAAGGTATGAAATCATTATGATGAGCACGCATCAATGCACAATGTGTCAATGAATGAGTGAGTGTGTGTGTGAAATGAAATGAATGAATGAACACTACTATTTTCCAGCTTTACTTTTTAATGTGATTAGTTTCTTCCTTCCGCTGCTGCTACTTCAAAAGATGTGGATTTTACGCACTGCCACGTACAACAAGCTGCTGAGCTAGACAAAGAGCGTGTAGTGGTAATCATCATCAACCTAATTTTTATGTCTTGTTAGTTCACTGATTGTTCTTCTATGTGCTATGCCGGTTCTGTATATGTATTACATAGCCATGTAGCTTTGCAGATATTTGGGAATATGTTGGTTATATAAGCTTTCTGCTAATTTGTAGAAATTGACACATCCGGTTTTCCCTTTCAGAAAAACATTCATATCCTCATCAAGAAACAAATGATGGGCATTGTCAATTGTGCTCCAAAACTTACTTGTTAGGAGTTGGAACGGTGTTCAGAGCATGGCTTGCTAATATGGCGTGAGCAATGGTATACGATTAGGAGATCGTTAGTTAACGTGTTTAATGAATGAGAAATGGTAACTCAATATTTCAAATATTCGGTATAATAAACCATAACGGTTGTTGGTAAGTTGAAATGAATGTAATTTTCAGAAAATTACATCCAGCGCCCGTTGTGGTGATGTACCTGTATTTAAAGTCGTTAGCGCTGGACAGACCTGGACCTACTTAAGCATATTTGTATTCCATCACCAAGCCTAATAAATTAAAGCAGTCAACAGTATGTTCAATTCTCTGTTGCAACCTCATGTTACCTTTAGTATGGCCAATTTAATGGAATATTTTGATGGTATTTGTCAGTTAGTACACCTACTTCTCCATCATTACAATATTTCTTTGTGAGCTTCCTTCCTATTGCTATTCTTTACTACTTGTATAGCTAGGTGTGTAATGCAAGTGCATGACAAGGAAGGATGTTATTTGTTTCTTACAAAAAATGAGGATATGAAATACATGTGAAGAGGTAACGCATTGTTGACCGTATCTAGCGATCATTTATTTATCTCGATACATAACAATGTATTAGTCAGTACTTGGTAAATGTCAATTTGCCACAAATAAATGCATAGATAGTAGGTACACGTACCTGTACGTGCAAAAAATGTAAAAATTACACACGTTCAAGTGATCAACACTCTAACGCAACGGTAACAATGCGGTAGTAGAGGTAGTTCAAAGGATAAAACTTTGACTTGTACCTCAAAGTATTTATGCTCAGTTGATACACGCACAATACGCACCACCATCGGCAACAAATTAAATTACCTCTTTGTTTTTGCTGATCACCATTTTTTACATGGAAAACGATTTTCGCGTCAGACGTCCTCTGGTCACTCGCACCATAACATCCGTAAAGGAACCGGATTTGACGTTCAGTCGATCCAGATCAAGATTCTGTACTATCCTTTGTAACGAAGTATCAGTGATCTGTTCAACACACAAACAACATGTTACAAAAAAATGTGCGTATAAACAATAAACGTTTGACTACTGATTTTTTCTGGAAAAATGACCTTTGGACAATTCAATTCAAGCTCTTTTAGGCTACGGCAAAATGCTATGCCGTTCATTATACCAAAATCAGTTACATTTGTTGAACCCAGTTCAAGAACCCGTAGTTCTATAAAAATTGACACATGAAATTTATTTACAATTAAACATATGAAATTTATGATAATGGCAAATAATTTATGAGCATTGCTTTTCTTACGCTTCATATTTGTAATATTCGGTAACTCCCGTAACCTTTCATCCTTGACATCATTAGTAACCCCGTTGTGCATAATTTCCTGAATGAGAGGAGATATTCCGCAAATGCTTGTATCACTAAACCTACCTTCCGTTGCACCCAACTCCTCTAAATTCGGATAATCCAAACATATTCTTCTGAGAGTGTCATCATTCAAAAAGGAAACTCTCAGCTTTTTCAAACATGGGAATAACGACTTCAGCCTGTCAATATCCGTGGGTGCATAAAAAGTAGAGGAAAGTCGCAGCTCCTTCAAGTTTCTAAGTGCTTCACATCCCTCAATAAAAGCCGGAAATAGGCAAAGCGGCACAAGTCGGTAAACAAAGTACAGAGCTTGATCCACCACCACACTACTGTCGCGTCTTCGCGGATCGCCCCGCAATCCCGTTTCATAGCTGTGCAGTGCAAAGTATTGCAAATTTTGGAGATTTATTAAATTTGGCGAAGTTCGTATGCACCCCCGATGGGTTATCTTGAGCCTTTTTAGTGTTCCCTTTAAACTGCTTAGCAGGCTGTCTATCTTTGTGGAGGTGGCTACCATGTCCAGTGTCAAGTGAAATGTGTGCAATGGGAAGTTTGCTGCTTGGAGCAAATCAATATCAGCATTTCTCATTTCAACATTAATATCCAAATATGTTAGAGTTTTGTTGCGAATTAGCACTTCGCTCTCTGCAATGGCACGGAATAACAAACTGGAAAAGATGGTACTTTGTGGAGGCGAGTTTTCAGAAAATGATTTTGTCGAACCCCGAATGGATTGAACGTTTGGTGCAATGGAAAAAAGTTCTTGAAGAAATTGCAAATTTGCAAGATTTTGAAGATTTTCATCCTGCAGTTCCAACTTGATTGAGTTGAGCTTTGGTAACAGCTTGATTGAATTGGTGTGGGGATCAAACTCAATTAATCCCCGGGAATTTTGGTCGATTTTAGGCAGAACAAAGTCTTCTGCCAAAATAAGCTCTTCCAGATTAGGTACATATTTATAAAGCACATCACGCAACTGGGGTAAAGTCCAGTCAGCATTTCTAAGCTCAAGAAAACGAACTTGTGTTCCAAAGTTTAAAAGTAATTGAAAAACTGTTGGGTAAAAGTTTGGTCCAATGTTACAAGGCACAATGAGACAATTGCAGTTTGCCGGTAGACAAAGAAAACTGTTCCCTGTTTGCATTTCCTCCTCCGTCTCATAATCATTGTCACTGTCACTGTCGATTCTGTGAAGTTGTGCTTGTAACTCGGCACTTGGCACTGTTACTGTAAATGGGTTTTTGCGAATACTTAAAAATCGCGTTGCTTCCCGTTCCCACTCCCTGGAAATAAGTCTGCAGGTTTTTCTCGTTGCAAATGTGGAGTAACTGAGAATTTGATCTGTAATCTGGTTTGGAACATGTCAACCGGTTTAATTGTTTTATGCAAACAGTTAATATAAAACATTTGTAAACTTTGCTTTACCATCGGGATCAAAAATGGATTTGGAGTGCTGTGTCTTCTTCTTTCCGGGATTTGTGACGTCCTCTGTAATGGGAAGGCATCCGATAACGACGATCTTTTCTGAAGATCCATTTTAGATTTTCTTTTTAAGATTCAATCTAACAACAATATTGTGTGCACTTTTCAGAATTACAAGGACAATGTCAGTATTGTCAGTTTGATGACCTACGTAGAAATGCATTCCAGTTTACGATAAAACTTGCAATGTAAATGCTTTGAAATATAGTAAAAACGAAGGATTATAGTTCGTCCGTCAGTGTACGTACATTTGTAATCGAAATAATATGAAAAGTTAAAAGTTCATACACGACACAAGTCGGTAGTACAATACAAACACAGCTAGTAAAGGTATGAAAATATGAAATACGTCAAAGATAGGTACCTAGTTATCAACGTTAGAACAGACATCTAGTAATAGTGTAAATAGCGACGATAGAATATGCTAAATATCCAAACAATAATTCACTTCAGCTCTGATAGCATACCAACAATACTGTGAATGCTGTAACGTTTTTTGCACCATAATAATAACGAACATATTTGTATCCTCTCTTGTCGGACGCAGCTCTATAAACATTTGTATTTACAGGCTAAAAAATGCATCGCAAACAAAGCACTTCCTGTTTCCCTGTTGTCATAATGTAGCAGCAAGTCAGGTCTTCTTTAATGAGCTATCTCATCTCAACAGCAATCAACACCACAACTGCAGCAATAACTACAAACTCTCTACATCAAACATTTTACAATTTTTTATGCTTTATTGTGTAGGTAGCAAACAGGTAAGGTATAAACGCGGAGGATTTTTATCACGCAATTCAATAAAAAATTTGCACTACACTTTTTCAGCTTTCCTTTTTTATTGGCCATTTAACCTGCGACCTACATTTTAAACACGGACAATCTGCTTTGTAATTCAAATCATAAAAGTGTCTCGTTTTACATTAAAATTCAAGTTACAAACGAATGAGAAATCGTATTTACGAAAATGATAACTGCATATTGTTGATGCAATCTCTAAAAGCACAATAAAAAGCCGTGCAGATGTTGGTACAGAAATTCATGTAAAATTGAAATTAGGAAACAGAAATTTTGAGAAAATTCTGACAGTCAAAAAAACCTGTGAGCCCCCAGCAAGAAACTAGTTCTGCAACAGTTAAAGTTCTTTTGATGGTTCAACTGACAAGTTGGATGGATCTGGGATAAGAACTGGATAAAAAGTAATGAACACGAGCATTAGCATTCAATTTACAGGCTATTTATTGTGATTACGTAGCATAAAGCAAATGCATGCAAGGTTACTTGTTGCTTCTCTGCCTTTTTACAATGTTACCTCTATCTTTTCCAGTTGGTCTGTAGAGGAATAACTTTGCTAAAACTTGACCAAATCTTATGTCTTGGGTTATTGCTGCTACTGATGCGTGGATTATGAAACTGGGTTTGGGTATATACATTGTATGAAAAAACAATAATACACAAACAAAGTACATCCAGCAAATATTATCGGTTTACTTGCCTCGCTTATTTGCCCTTTGCATTATACCAGTATTGCATATAGTCCATTCAATACATATTTTATGAAGAACTGGACATTTTATGTACGTAACAGTGATGGTAAAGTTTGAGTTTCTGAGATTTGAGCGGTCCACACATGCGTACAAACCCAAAAGCCACCTCCATCTCACCTCTATTCCCTCTCGTCAGACAAGATTTGCTTGGCTGCGTACTCCTTGATGTTTATCCTTGGAACCATTAAAGCGTAAACACGTGAAGTTCATGGAAAAATCTTTCAGATCAGATCAACATTTTTAAAAAAGTGTCTGTCTAAAAAGACTGGTTTAGAGTGCGTGTGTTCAAAAGATGAACACCAATTGCTCATATTTTTATGTAATGAGTGGTGGTCCAGGAATATTATTATAAAAAGAACTGGACCTCGAAGAGAAAAGATTGCTGGGTACATTTTTCGTGGACCAGTTATTTGTAAAACTTTACAGTGTAAATCTACTACTGAAATGGACTTCCCACAAAACCTCATGCTAGAAAACCATAAATTTCGGCAGTTTTTCTATGCCATGTCGGTCGGGTGAAATTGGGTTGGGGTAGGCATAGGCATATAGGCTTGGGGTTGGGATGTTTCATTTTCATTTGCATGCATTCAGTCCAGCAGGAAAATGAAGACAAATCTAGTAAAATTATATAGATGTAATAATACTATTTACCATTATCGCTTACGTGATCTTGATAATTTTTTATCATTATGGTCTGCTGGTTTCAGACGGTAGCTCATTAAGCAATCAGATAAGGTTTTGCAAATAAAAGCAAAAAATTATGATAAAGCCGACGCCGCTTTTTGCTAACATTTTAGCATTAAGCCACTACAGTAGGGATTTATAACGACCTTGCTTGTAAATCGGTTTCCACTTGGTAAATAATGGTGTGAAACAATGCATTATCCTGTTCCATATGAAATTCTTTATGAAAACAATTTTTTCATATAGCACAGCTACGAAAATTGCACCTTGAGAGAATAGGGCGAGTCAAGAGTATTGGTGTTTCATACTGATTTGAGTTCAAAGCTAACGTGTAGGGGAAAATGTAACTTTAATAAGCTAGACAATTCAAATTTCATAGATACAAAAACCAAGTACTAGTAACATACTTCCAGATTTTGGATCGAATCCAAATCCACCTTCGTCAATTGAAATTTGATTTTCATTCGATTACT
Organism: Entomobrya proxima; assembly: GCA_029691765.1. Lineage (NCBI taxonomy): Eukaryota > Metazoa > Arthropoda > Collembola > Entomobryomorpha > Entomobryidae > Entomobrya > Entomobrya proxima. The sequence goes on from CM056169.1 coordinate 11,219,607, forward strand.
ACTTGTACTTTGTACCCATTCAAAATTCAGTTCGAAGATGAAGCAAATGAAAGATGCTCAAGTTGCCTCTTTAGCTATCTAGAAAAATCCTAGTGAGCAAACAATCCTATTGCATAATGCAAAAACACTTGACAAAGTCATGACTCATGTAGTGTGTTTGTCAGTTATTTTCACTCATACAATGTGATAATAGAATTATTGACATTCTAGAAATTATTTGTTACGACAATTTGTGTTTGAATAGTTATTTCTATCCATTTCGTTGGTTGCATGATTGCAATTCTTGCATATATAGATTATTCCTTTTCGCCACAAGGAAATTCAAATAATGCTAATCTGGGTTGAAACAAATGAAAGGCACCACAACTAAGAGCTATAAACTAAAGCGTTTTCGCGATCATGTCCTCAAATTCGTTACAACTAAATACAAGACAGCAAAGAGCTTACACGGTTGGTATCAAACCTTTTGAAACAACTCGACCGTGTTTACTCGTCCATTGTCCATTAACTTACATTTCCATGCTAATGCGTCGCATTTTGTCTTAAATTTCCTTGTAATTTCTTGAAGCTTCGAATGGACAGTAAAAAACTTTCGTTGTTCGTACATTTTAATCGTACTTTTATGAACAATATGAATATCAATGTCACACCCACCGATACAAAAAAGTAGTGTATAAATTACTGATGATCATAATGTTCACAAGCTCATGCGACTTCTGCTATTGCATTGGCTTAATGGAATCTTGAAGAAGCTACAATTTAATGCTCATTTATAATTTCCGCTGTTTTTTACAATTTAAAGTTTATAAAAGCAGGTAAGCATCTTCCGTCCCTCCTACACTAAAAATTCATCTGTCGCTTTGATCGGTTTCATTCACGAAAGTTTTGGAAAGTCCATCTTCCATTAGAATTTCGTATATATTTTGAAACTTGTATTTTAAAATGGTTTTCAAGCAGACTTGCTTTTTTCTGTGCACACAAAGACTGGAAATTATTAGCACAATTAGTATATTTATTTTAATTTTTAGTCAAGTTGGTAAATGCAGTTTTGGTAAGAAATGTATACCTCTGTAATCTAATTAAATACATTAATTTCAATTTAATCTATTATTGTTCTTTTTTTGCAGAAATTGACGAAGTGGACGGAGATATTTGTCCAGGCGAAGGATTTTTTCCCGATCCTCACAGTTGTACCAAGTTCTACAGATGTGTGGAAACTTTTCAATTTATGTACGCTTATGAATTCCAGTGTCCGGAACGCACTGTCTTTGATCCCAAAGTCAAGGTTTGCAATCATCCCTATGCAGTCAATCCCAGTTACAGATGTTTCAAAAGTAATTTATATGATTATAAAATAACACATATCATTCACATACTAAACGATACCCGTCTTCATCAGTTTGTTACTTCTAAAGAAATTGAAATTGAGGATGATAAATAAATATAAACTGTATTGCTTCCTGAAATTCTATAAATAATCTAAGTGAACATTTAGTAACTAAATTTTAGTTATATTTATCTGCTTATTATTGACAAAAATAACTCAAGGAACCAAGTACCAATACATAAAAAACATTATCTTTATCTTTCGATGTACATAAAACCACGCTAAGATTCTTCAATCATAATTACGATAAAATCTTCCAATCTTTTGTTTTCCAAAAAAGGTCTGGTGAATTAGTCGTACTCGTACTGCTTGTTATAGTCGTATTATTTGCCACTTGTGGAGGAGCAGCTTGAGTGTCAAAGGCAGCTGCACTAAAAATTCTTTCACCAATTGATGTGAGCAGTAGCTTACTCGCTTGCCTATTATTTCTTAACACAGGATCCGTTCCAGCCAAATATATTCTTTCAAAAGATCCAAGCTGTCCAACCAAATTTGGAACGGGTATTCTGAGAATATCTCTAAGTATCCTTGTCACAATTATTCCCGGAGTCATTGTCAGTTCCAGCCGATTAACTCCCTAAAGCAAAAATACATTTCATTGAAACTTGCATAAAATGTTTGCTTGTTATTAATTTAGCTAATAAGTATTAAGCTAGCTTACCTCCAGTAAAGAATCAAGAACCACTTTTGCGAAAAAGTCCACTTGGAAAAAGGCTGGCTCAATAAAAGTTTCAAAAATGTCCTGAAAATATTTCCTTGTTGTGTACAAATCCGGTTGCAAGCTTATATTGTACTCATCCCTAATTCCAAGACAGTACGCAATAACAGACCAAAGATGATTGAAAGCAAAGAGTTCCTCATTCGTTGCATTTGTTAGTCCTACTCGTTCAGGAAATAAAACTGGAAAACCTACGAAACCGAATTGTGTTATAGCTTGAATGAACTGATTTAAAGGCAGCCTTTCCTCATCCGTCAATTCGTATTCAACAGGAAAGCGACGATTTTCATAGGAAATTGGTGACATTGCCAAATCCATTTTAAAAGCTTTCCAAAGACCTTCGTTAACAGTTCTGCTTTTGTATACGGCTGGATTAATCAGATCAGTTTGCCGTTGCTCTTTTATGCGAGCTTCGGCCATTACGCTAACGTTTCGATGAGCTCGCCGCACATTACGAATCCTTCTGGCCATTTCGTTAAAGGTAGGAAAATCTGTTGCTGGAGGTGTATTCCTGTACCACTCAAATATCATGTTGGCAATTCGCGTATATCTACGTGCTGCACCGTCTGCAGAATCAAATCCACCCCAAAAGAGCAGAACTTCATGAGAATCCAAAAATAAATTTGTGCAAAATAAGCCATAAATATGGCTCAGTAAAAGATGCCCACTGTTTTCTCGGGCAAACCGTTGCCCCTCTTGGAAAAGCGTAAGATTTAGCCACGGTGGAGTTAGAACGCGTTCAGGAACGCTGGAAGTGCCATCGTAAAGTCGCCCTGTGGCGAGGTGTGAGGCTGGGAGCAAACATGAATATGGCCACCTAAATCTTTAAGGGATGTCGTTTAGCTAAATTAATTTTTCATACAAAAAAGATAATTGCATGAAACAAGTTTTTTCTTCTACTTACTTTCCGGAAACATGGCCTTTATAGTCCACACACCGTATCTGGTTAAGTTCTGCTGTAAAACTTGTATCAATTGGATAGTAATAATTTTCGCGTACTTTTCCAGTAGGGTTACGTTTATGTATGCGTTCGCGAATACCAAACAGTTCGTCAAAACAGGTAGCAAAACCAAGGCAAATCAGAATGATGTAAAGTTGACCCACGTGACACTTAACTTGACACGACATTTCTGGTATTTTTAGTGACTTTACTTTCTGAATGAGAATTTTGGGCCACCACTACAACTATTGTACATAAACGTCTTATTTTTAGTTTGTTTTCTGACAGATAAGACAGTTTAACAATGTAGCATTATTTGATGATGAATGATGCGATGACCATGTATACTTGAGTAAAGAATGCGAGCAAAAATGGGGAAGTGAAAACCTATTGTTTCATAACATGAGATGTTGGCAACTGAAATAGACATAACATTTATCACATTTATCATGATAAGCTATCAAAAACTGCACTAAATAATTCATTAGATTATGAAAAACAATGTTTAAACTTTTTACTTGCGTATGCGTTTGTTAATTTGCACTTTATCATACGCATTACGCACAGGTTTATTTATGCGTGTGCGCTTGTATGTTTTGGCAATACTGTAAAGTGCCTACCGCAGCGTTTCATTTTGTATTAATTGCTTCCCCCATCATAAAAGATTATGTAGCTCTATTGGCATTACACGGCACATAGCACACATCCTCAATGCAACCAAATTATTAAATGTTTCATTGAGTGGTCCAATCTAGAAAAAAACATTTAACTTGAAACAGCTTAAGCCATAAGTCATATTATCATAACCAACTCATTTTTAGAAACAAACACTCAAAGTGAATGTGTTAATAAATTAGCGTAATGTAGCGTTTAAATGAAGAGGTAGTAATTTTCGCGATATGATCAGCCTGTATTTATATTATTTCATAAATAATATTAGTTGTTGGTTTGTTGGTGATTGGTACGGTTGTGTACCTGAGCTGTGTCAATCTTCATAAAATGATAGTAATTTAGTCAATGTACACATTTAGCATACATCCACTCGGTATAAAATTGTCTAAATACATCATTTCGCTTTACTATAGATTTTTAAGTACAGATGGAGACAGACGGTTATACATAAAAAAGTTCCCAAACTAATTTTCGTTTGTTTGACTTTATTCTTTCTATATGAGCGAATTGCTGTGAAACTTAAGTATCTTTGATACTGCAAAATCATTTGAAAATTCAAGGCAATACGTAGATTATGTCGTTCATACAGCTTGTTAAGAATTAATTCCAGAAATCGACATTAAAACAAATTCATGCATGAAAATAAAATATCGCGAAGACTGGTAAATTAAGATCAACAACTTTATTCGGTAATATTTATAGTTCATTTTAAAATGCATTTTCAAAATGGCTTTTGTAATGTGTGGACGTAAAATTATACTTTTAAGACTATGAAAGACGTACTACGATTCAACTTACATTTAGTTTTGGATAAAAAAATCAACCTTACCATTTAAATTACAGCATTTGTCGGTTTAAAATGTAATGCTTAAGGTTTTCAAGAAATTAATCTATATGAAATATCATATACGAAGAAAATTAAAAATACTGAAAATCAGTCATGTCCAACGTTATGACGTTATTCTAGGAACAAAATCAATGCATCCACCAACTACCACCGATGCTGCTAGGTTTGCATAATTCAATAAAATAAAAACTTAACAAATTAAACTACTCTATTATGGCCACTCCATTATTGTATAGGTTAATCCAGATTTCACAGCTAAAACACCACCTTCTCTCTGGTATAAAATGCACCTCTGCTTTTCATTGCATCCGAGCTGTAATGCTGTCCAAAGCTGTCATAACCGTTAACGTCAAGAAAAAACATGCCCCCTCGGTTCAAAATGAATCGATTTGCATCCAAATTGTTGCTCATTAAACTGTCCACCAACGCCAGATACATTCTTTCCATGATGGTAAATTGGCGAAGTAGATTTTGCGGATTTATTTTTACCAGATCTCGAAGAAACCGGTAGGTAATTAGCCTAGGAGTTATAACTTGGTCCATATGGTAAAGTGCCTAAGTGTTTAAATGAAATAAGGTTTAGAATTAGAATAATAAAATAGTTTACTTATTCATGCAAAAACACATTTTTCTCACTTACATCCAAATACGCACCCAACTGAACACGTACTTTCCAGTCAAACTGAAACATGGCAGGAATAAAATAGGTTTGCAAAATGTCTTTAAAAAGATTTCGGGTTTCCTCAAACGTTCCATTTAGGCAAATATTAAATTCATCCTTGATCCCGAGTGCATGCCCTAGTGCCGCCCACATATGAATAAATCCCTCAAACTCTTGTTTGGTTACGTGCGATATTCCCAATTCCTTGTGAAAAAGCACAGGTATGCCAACAAAGGAAAATTGAGTAAGACTCTGAGCAAATTGGCTTATGGGTGGCCCACTGTAATCATCATCATTCCATTTTGGAAAATGTCGCATATTTTCAGGAATACTGGAGTGCTTCAAGTCCTTTTCCAAAGCAGACCAGTAACTTTCATCAAAAACTATGCTGGGTGGTTGCTGCGCCCACAATTGTCGAAGAATTTCGCTTTGCTTGGAATCAATGTATTTCTTTCTGCCGTTGCCCAACCGAGTAACGGCTTTGAAAGCACCGTCAAGATGTAGTCTTCGCACTGTTCGCAGGCTGTTCAACAAAACTTCTTTTTGTTGAGGATCCATTACTGAATTGCGATACCATAACAGGATTTGTGTGGCAGTAGCCGTGTAACGCTTTACAGCTCCGGACATTGTGTTGGAGGAGCCAGTTGTAATGAGAACATCTTTAATGTCTGGAATAAAGTTTTCAAAAATTAAGGCAAAAAAGTGGCTTATTCCTAAGTAGCCAATGTTCTTTCTGGCAAATTCCTGTCCCACGGCAAACAACGTAAAGTTGGTCCAGCTTGGAAAGAGATCAGCTTCCACATCTTGTGTTCCCGAAACTTGCCTGGCTTCCAGCAGGCATTTCGCTAAAATAAAAAGAAATTCATGAAAAATAAGACAAAACTTCACATCGCTTTTTTAAATGTGGGTAGTTTCATTTACCGGTCAACTTGACTCCAAAACTGGCATTGTACTTTTGATTTGCAGGACAACTTCCTTGGTATGCTAACCCATTCGTATGTTGGGGTATGATTTCATTTTCGGCTATGTTGAAGGCATCAGTGACGATTGGGAAATGAAATATGGTAAGAAAGAACACTATAATCTGGAAAGTTGCATGAAGACGGAGAATGGGTTGATTTGACAAATTATTCCAAATTTTAAGGGACAGCAACCAAGTTTTCATCCGCATAATTCACACGGTTCTTCAGGAGTGAAGAAGATAAGTGACACCATGTTACGTTATGACTGCAAAACTTGTTCATATGTCCTTTGCGCTGGCCCAGGAATAGGGTAAAAATGTAGACTATGGCCAACAATTGAATTACATAGTCCGAACTGCTTTCAAGGGACAACAGTTTTTGTGGAAGAGATGTGGCGGAGAACAACGCTAAAATTACAAAAATACATAAAATTAACAATTGACAAATTAGATTTATAGTAACAATCAAACTATAATATTTTGCTCGTTTACAATTTAATAATATAATAATGCAGGTGAAAAGATTAGTTTACATGTACAAAGAAAGAGGATTTGGAACACTGAGGAATTTTATTACTTGCATCAGTGACAACTAAATATGAACTGTTACTAAAGTCTAAATATACGACCAGTTTAATGCAGTGCATGAATCGGTAGCTTTTCCAGTAACGTCGATAGTTAGAGCAAAACTGCTTATGTTTCAATGAAACAGGATTTAGTAAAAAGAGTGTCGTTTGGTTATGCCGCGTGGTAAACATTAGGCGTTCCGTCTTGTTTAAAGTTACATTATATTCCACAATATATGTGAATAGAAATGACCTATTCCGAACTACCTATCTGGATTTTTTATTCTGTTGCTCGTGTATGGACAATTGTCGCTATATGTATTGATTTTTAATACTGCTACATAAAACGGATCTGTTCTGTTTGTATGCATTCTGATATTTCGGAGTTTTAACAATGAACAATCAACAAAACACAATGAGTCAATGCTATTTTCGCAATAATACAGGATGGCCCTATGTTTGATGTGTACTTTAAATATCTTCACGAAAAGATCGCAGTAGAAAGACGACATCGCACGTGGACGCTATCTTAGCCACACGCGTTGTACCACCGGCTCGGCTATCGGCTACAAAGCTGTTTCATTGTCATTGTCACTGCAGCGCAAGTAAACAATTTGCATTTATGTAATTTACCTTGATGCTAATACGAGTAACAAATCTGCAGTTAAAATCACTTAGACAATGGATTAATACACCGTCAGAAGGGAAAACGACTTGTACATAGTTAACTATTCTTAAATACGCAGATCTACATAAATATTATACCTCTGCTGAAAATCAAATCGATTATCAATAATTGTCTAGAAGTTTAATGTGCTATTTGCAAGGTTGGGAAATGCATAAAAAGAGTTTCAAAATATAGCCATGCATGATAGATATGCATGTCTCATGCTAAATGCTTTAATTAATTCCTATCCGTGAAAAACTTACTGAATCCCTTTAAAAGCTAAATGGGTTATAAATGGTGGGAGGACATTCAATAGGTACATTGCTCAGGACGATAATAAGCAAACAGCAAATCGTTACCGAATTACGTAAATTAAAGATTTTTATTGGTTTGTCGTGAGATATGCTTGATGGCTAACTGAATTAGGCTCGAGGGTATAGACTCCTAATTTTCCGTAATCATTTAATTGCTCCACCCTTACACAACTTTTACTACACACCGGCTATTTTTAGGCAAGTATCACAACTTAACTCCGTTTCTCTTTACAAATTTATTTGTCACGATTTCGATCTCAAAGATCATTTAGATACACAACTACAAAAAATGACTTTTTGACCATCTTGAATTGGCTGGGCGTAATATGTTGTTGTGTAATAAGAAAATCAACTCATACTCATCATTGTCATCTTCAAAAGGCCTTTTTCATGTCCTACGCTATTGGGATTGCTTCATTATCACAATCACGTGAAAACATAAAAATTTACTAACCTTTGGAAAATAATTTGCATCATAAAACATGCAACAACGTAGCAATTAAATCAGTTAAGATGCAAATAGTCTTAAATTAAAAAACTATTCAGGATGTCTTTTGTGGGTACATCCCGTTAACTCGATGAATTAGCTGCTTTAAAGTTTTAATTTAACTACCATATTCGCCATATCATTGCAATGCTGCCAATACCTAACACCCAATTCCAATGGGAATGCTTACAATAAAATAGTTGCATAATAATCATCAGCCTAAACCGACCTTAAAAGGTCAGTGCAAAATTTCATCAAACTCATTTACACGTACCGAAAAAAGTTTCAGATGTCATTGATAATGATCTCACCAAAACAAAATAACCTTTTGGACATAAATGTTACGTAACTTGACTTTTTGGTAGACAAAAAGATGAGACATATTTGACATTGAAAAGACAAAAAAGCTCACGCGGAGGGTCTACGCACTTGAAAATTCAAGAAGTTTTGTCATTGAAAATGACTGAACTAGAATGAATTTTTTATAAACTTTGTTGTTGTCTTAATTGCTAAAAAAAATTAAAGGTACTAGTACTCTGGCTGGCAATTGTATTCAATTGTTATCAAAAATCAAAACAGCATGAAGAATGATCTTTAAATTTACACATATCATTTAACAAGATACAACATTGAACATTGTATTTTTTGAAAGTAAAGTACAAATGTCTGTACGACTCTCGCAGAGCCATTCCTTTTCCAAGTTATGTAACATTTTCAATAAAAAATGCATATGAATGTGACTTTGACTTTTACAAATTCAAATTAGATACATTACATATTCAAAAAATGACCAGTTAGAGATGGTACTTGATATGCACACAACGACAAATACAGATTGTGACTAACATTTGATAGCACTAGCAAAATGGTAAAGATGACCGAACGTCTTTACAGCCTTAAAAACATGTTTGAAAAATATGTATGGAAATATTATGATACATTAAACGTGTGACTAATTTGCACTATTTTGCGATATTTTTCATTTTTGTCTAAACAAAGAAACGGATGGTCTAGAACAATACAACACTTTTGTAAATAAATGCCTATTTGTTTACGCTAACATACATTTTCACAGAGATGTAGCAGTAAATATACTTCTGTCATCTTTACTTTGGCAGCAATTAATTTTATGCATACAATGTCGGAGGGGATATGACTATGACCAATGACAATTTCACTGCTTTAGCATACCATTGTTGAAATAGCTATTTCTAAATATTTTCTGAATACCAGTTCCAGTTAGCACTCCGTACGTTACAAATCATGAGTAATGAGATTTTGGCGTTTTTGAAGTGACCTTGAGTCTGTAAACAGAATCTTTAATCTTCAACTTGAATAGTACTTCTTCATGCTTAAACGTCTTCAACTGGAATGAAAATTTTGAGATTGACACCTCACCTCAAATTGAGAACAAATTAATTTGTACTTTGAACGCTGAAAGTCAAAAGTGTAACAAAAGATTATGACAGTAAGTGCAAACCTTAAATCTATCAATGACAAAAATATTATGTTTAACTTCTAAAATATCCTTTTGTTCTTTCAAGACCATTTCCAAATTAATCACAAACGCTGGTTGCTTGAAACGTATACATAAACTGTCTACGGAACTCCAACAGAGAAGTCATTCATCAACTTCCAAAATGCCTAAATATAGTTATTAGTATATTTAAAACCCTTTTAGAATAAGCGCTTGTTACAACCAATAAAGAAATACATAAAATATTCTGCATAGTATGCTTCTGTTGCTGAAATGGATATCTGGACAGTTAGACAGTAATTAATGACCACGGCCACACATTAGTTTAAAACAAAAAAACGTGGTTGTACGCTGTTCTCTGCTGTATGAACCGTTTATTACCAGTTTCTGCAAGGTATAATTGTAATCACGGGATAAAACGCGGAAATTCGTGATGTACATGAGAGGAAAATTATTTTCAGCTTTCTTATAATTATAGTGAATATATTGACATAAAACACTATTATTTTCGAAAAGCTCCTAGCTAAACATGGCTCTAATGAGAAGTTTCAAGCAAGCAGACAGTCTGAAGTGATGCTATAGCTAGTAAAAATTCTCAATCCAATAATAACTGTATGTTTTTAGAAATTCCTGATACACGATCACTAATTTGTTAAACAATCAGCTTGCTGGAATAATGACCGTGTAAAAAAATCAAACATTCATCTTTGCGTCTGCAGCAAAAATCAGAGTGTAGCTTCCCACATGCAATAATATGTAGTTTTGATTTTTGTTGGTCACGATGAGTTTTCACGAATTCCAGCCATTTATACAGTTTTTCTGCTGTAAAAAAGCAAGCCATTAAACTCTAAGTACAGTCTCATTGTTTGACAGAGACATTGTTTTCATGAAATAAACTGAGTCGTAGACAGTTCCAATTAAATAGTAACAGACTAGACATTTTTATTCTTTGTTTCCTTTTTCGTGTTACTCTAATCCATCTATAATCTTATGTTACCCATTAAGTACGATTAATGATCTGACAAAGAAGACGATCTGCATCTGAGGATCTGTCAATTTAAATTCACACAACTCGTGTAATAATGATATAATCATAATTCAATGACGACGCAGTTTACACAAAATCAAAATCCATCATATAGTTCCATGAAAAAAACTTACACATTGGAGAAGGGAAGGTAAATACTAAATCCATCACAATTATGGCATAATAGCCATTGGATTGAAATAATATACCAGTCTTGTCTTGTTATGTCACATCCTGGTTTAATTTTAGAACAAACTGACTAAAATGTTTGAGATTTTAGAATAGGAAGATTTCGGTCTTTTCCAAAATATACCATTTATTCTGCAAATTATAGTTACATCGTGCTTCACAATTTTGACACTTTTCACATGCACAACAAATTTACACAAAAAAGTCAGCTAAAATGGGCTAACCATCGGTTGTTGTCTCTAGAATTTGATCTTCTCTCAACAATGTAGACAAGTTTTGTACGATAAAATGATGATTATCAACGAATTATTTTTTAATGAAAGAAAATCGTTGCTTAATTACACACAACTTTTGGCATTAATTCAATCATCTATATTAATGTTCATGGTTAATACACTAAAATCGCTAAATATCCAATCACCAATACTCTAAATGAATTTTATCGGCACAATATTATGTTCTTTATTGTTATACGAATGTGCATGGTCAGTTACACGTCCCATGCTCAGAAGTAGTATTTTTCTTGTCATTGAGCCGTTTTATTGATTGGTTTAATGGTATTTGTTTAAATACTAGCTTTATTAGTACGTAAAGTGGAGATAATTCTAAATCCTTCACAATTAAGATATAACTGATTAGCTTTATTTTAGCGTTTGTTTATCACACATACACAAAAATTATAAATGCATGGTACAAAGTGTACCCACTGCACTTTAGTGCTTATATTTAAACAATACACACTTGGTACTAAACTTAAATAAAAATTATTACTGCAAAATCTATTGAATCGGAAAATATTGTTTTAATATGAAAAGCGATTCATTTCAGTTTACTTGAAGGCAAGACTCAATCAATATCTCCAGTAAAGATGGAAAGGTCACCGTGTCCGTTGAGGACAAAACTGCTATCGTCACCGTCCACATTTCAAATCTCTGCTTGTTGACTTGTCAAAGAACGGTCACAGAATATCGGCCAGCTTATATATTTTCAGAAGATTCATTTAGAGGCAGGGTTATATTATTAGCGTTACAATTAAATTAAATTCCTCTTGATCAGCGATATAGCGATATTATTACGTATACATACGCAATATAATTGATGTGTGAAGAGGCGCAGCGCAAGAAATGTTCGTGTCCCTACTTCTCCGTACTCGTACGTACACCTTATCCACGACAAAGATTATGTCATAAAAGGATCAAGCATCTTTTGAAAAAATTATAAATTGTCAAAAGTATCAATATTAAATGGTCATGCAAAGGGCAGCCAGCAATTTTTTTGTTGCTCAGAAAAGGATTGCCAGTACATTATGATCCCTTTGTTTTGCAAATTGTAAATTACTATGTAGTACCTCCAATATTATCAACTGTGAAGCTCTTTGCCTACACACATATTGCTCAACAAAGCAAATCAAGGGATGCCCCTACACCCCTACACACATAGCTGCATGATAAGCGATTTTGATTAATAAAAACTTGAGCTACAAAATATAAAAATGGCCATTCATATATAATCTTGCGCTAAACATTCTTTACATTGTATCCTCACTTAATTTTATCATCAAACTGAAAATAAATTATGCTGCGATGCAAAGTTATCTGCAGGTAAAATCGTAATATAATAAACCACTTTCGTTGTTTACAAACTTTTCGTGCTAAAAATTTATAAAAAAATGAGCGCTTTGGTAAGTGCCGTCATCGTGAGCTATGATATTCATGGCGGATTTGAAGGCAGTAAGTAAATCAAGAAGATATATTTTGATACATGTGCACCAGAAAAAAATTTAATGTGATTATTTAACAGTGCACCATAATCGTTAATCATGATAATGTATCTAACAACTATGTGTACAAGAATTGCACTTTTTTGCACAAGGCACAGCATCACGCTAATAATTTAATAAAATGCTTTTATTTTTGCATTTCAAAATATTTTCATCAAATATGTGTATTGCATTGTTGTATGGAAGTTATTTAAAGGTCAGGCAGTTAGTTATTGTATATTCGTCAATTAACAATTAAGTTTGTGCTGCCTATGTAATGTACTACCACGCACATTATTGTTTGCAACGCTGTTTTAAAAATGTGGAGCAAGAATCAATGTAGGCGATCAGTATTCATTGTTGACTGTTGAGGTAGGTTAGATTTGGCTGATATGGTGCGAACGTGAAGATCACGTAAAGTTAGTTACAAGAAAACTTAACTTGGCATATTATATGACATGATCCTATTACTTTAATAACTCCATTTGTTGGTAAAACTGACGCGTATGAAAGTTAGCATTGCATTACTATCGGTGTAAATTCAAGAAAAAGGGAAATAGGAAATAGATTTGGTCTGAAATAGAGTTAGATTGCCAGTTGGATAGTGTCATAGAAGAACAAGATGAATCGTTTTAGCTGTCAGTTTGAAAAGAAAATGAGTCTAGTATGGTCTCTTGAATTTTCTAGCATGAGAGGTTATGGTCTTAAAGTAGGAGATTTAATATTCTAATGACCAAATGTTAAATGATATTTATCACAAAGTACGTTTTTATTATAATATTCATTTATTTGTTTATTTATTCGTGGTATAAAAATCTACAGTTATTCATAAAAAGAACGGTCTTTAAAATTTTTTTTAACACATGAGTAAATCACACATTATTAGGATTATCTTTACGGTGAGACTTCATATGGATGTATAAATAATTTCGAACGGGAAAGCGTTTCGCACATAAATGGCACTGATAAGGCTTTGTTTCTGCATTTGTGTGTATCATTTCATGTCTTCTCAGTTTTGTTTTGTCATAAAATGCTGTGAATTCCGTTAAAAGAATTGCATAATTGGTATGTAATGTCAATATAATTTTTGGGATTAGAAATGATATTAAAGGTGTAATTTTGCAGCTTACACTTGGAACAGTGTGTGCAACCCATGTTTGGCGGCCCCGTATGTCTGGACAAATGTATTTTAAGTTTACCCCGTGTGAGAAACGATTTACTACATCCTTCCATAGTACAACTGAATCTCTTCAAACTTCCAACTTGGTGCGTGCCGGCCATGTGCTTTTTCATTCCGTAGTTATTGTGAGCTCCAAAATTACATATCTCACAGCGAAATTTGAACTGGCCTTGATGAATTCCTTGAATGTGTTGTTGCAGGTAGGATTTGTTATATAAAGCTTGTGGAGGATCACAGTAGGGGCAAACCAATGGATTTACTTTAGGATCTAGAGGAGTATGCTTTTGGTAGGTGTGATTTCTCAATAATTGTGCTGCAAATAAGATAAAACATTGCTCAATTAGACTAACTCATAAAGATACATGCACATTTACTAGACATGCTACTTCAAGTAATTTTACATGTTGCATATGACTCCCCGCAATCGTTGCAAACATATCGTTTTACTTCTTGGTGTCTCTGCATGTGATTAATAAGGTTGACCTTTGAATTGCATTCTAGAAGATTAAATAAAATATATAAAACCTCAGCCGCGTGTAACATAACTGATGTTGTGAATAAAACATTCTGGTAAGTACCTGTTCCACAGACTTCGCATACAAGTAAATCAACTCGATGTTCTTTCATTCTGTGCATTTTTAGCTGCTTCGCGGTGGAGAACCTTAGGTTGCACATGTCACAGATGTAGATATTCATTGGAATTCTTGGGTGATAAGTTCCTTGGTGTAGCCTCAGCTCATCGCTGCATTCATACGCTTTGTAACATTCTTGGCAAGTATGAGATTTCTCATTCGAGACATTTTCTAAAATTAAGTAATAAACATAAGCGGCTTAATTGCAGTTTATCATTTTAAAAATGTGTACATAGACAATACACAGGGTCAAGGGTTTTAACGTTAAGAGCGTACCGTGGTACCGTACACCTTCAGCGATAAGCCCCCTTGGACAGAGTTATTTTGATTTAAAATGATACCTGCGTTATGGCTAGCTTGCGCATGTGTATCCCTGTCATCCTCACTAATAAATTTTTGGTTACAAATTTTACACCACCAAAAAACTTCTGGAACGGAGGTGTCCTTAACACTTCTGTATTTTCCCCGGACTTGACGAAGAAGCTCTCGGTGATGTTCTGCCCAGTGTCTATGGACATGGGACGTTACGGCAAACCGTTTGGGGCATCTTGAACACTTGTAGATGTTTTCTATTTACGATAATTTCTTACATTATCAATATGTTATTCTATTGTAATCATAATCTATAATAACAATTAACAAAAGCATATACTTGTATGGTCCAAGAAATGTTCCAGAAACTCTTGTAGTCGAAAATACAATTTAGTTGGACAAACATTGCACTCAAATATCCGGCAAGTAAGTGGTGTGTAAACTTGATTAACTGGAATGCAATAAGGTAAAAAAAAATCAATTACTACAGCATGCAATTAATTTCAAATGATTTTAAAAGTATAACTACATCAAGTAATTAATCAAGACTTACCCCCGCACATCAATAAATGCTCACAAAACATTTTATTTTCCGGAATCGATACTTTAAATTCATTACAGCGTGGACAGGTAAGAGTTCCTTCACCGTGATCATTATCAGGATTCTTGATTACTAAAAGCGATATCGAAAAATTCGGTTTTATTCTCAATTTCTCAAAACACCAAACAACAACGTCCAATGCTTCTCTTAAATGTATACGGTACCTTCGCATAGCTCGAAATGGTTCATTAATTTGTCTACTTCCCCATCCATATATTTAAAATTCTGACAGGCTGGACAGTAGAAGGATTTACGTTTTTTAAACTTCCCTTTTGTAGTTTTCGAGCTTTTTCCAGGAGTTGATGTTGCAGCTGCAGTTTTTGACTCTTCTTCTTCTGGATTCCAATCTGAATCTTGATCGTTATCCCTTTTCTCCTCATCGCTGAAATCCGACGCAGATGTTTGATTTACCTTTAATGTTGGTATACGTTCTCTACAACTTTTTCTTCTGTTATCTGAATAAAATCCAATTACAATTATACTAATCGGTAAATGCGTAACTTTACAAGCTTCTTTCATTGTACAAGAATCATAGCATAAATACCTGTTTCAGATTTTTTTGAATTTGAAGAACCAGCTTTAGATTTAATTCGAGGAACTTTACGCAGAGTTTCTTTGTATTCCAAGTAAGCTTTTCGATGGTATTTTGAAAGATGGCCAGTAAGCTGTTTGTTGGTTTCAAATACGTGGCGACAGACGGTGCAGTGATAAGGACTATCTATAAATCAAGTTTAAATTGTACTTAATTTTATTTAACCATCACTTTGTTTTTTAAATAACTTACTCTCATGTAGCTCTATGTGTTTTATCATTAGCTCGGGCTTAATGAATCGTCCGCATCTATCGCACTTTTGAGACGGAATCCTTGAAATTATTTCACTGTCCGCTACTTTTCGCTTCACGGGTGGTGTTATATCAGGATAACTTTCCGATTTATGATAGTTCCACATGTGCCAACGAAGACTGTTGAAGCCTTTTTCAGCACTCCGGCATATAAAGCAATGAAACGGGCTGGCTAGAAAATGTTTTTACAACGTATTATTCTCAATTTTATTTTACTCGTACGAAGAAAACAAAAACCAAAGCAATGAGCAATTACTTTCATGTAAAGACTTGTGAGCCAAAGCTCTTTCCTCGCGTTTAAATGTTCTGAAGCATACTGAGCAAGTTAAACTGTTTGGTTTGTCTACTGACTTCAACAGTTTAATTTTTGTATTCCCCATTTCTTCATTTTGACAACTTTCAGGTACTTGTGTTTTATCCGAAGAAGTGAAATTGGATTCGGGTTTCTCCATAGCCCTACTTTCAAAAGTGGTTTCTTCCGAAATATCAGGAATACCTAACAGCAAAATTAAGTCTTACTTCAAAATTACTTACTTACTTAACATACTATTATATACAAATATTTTTTAAAGTATTTATGCTGTATGTATTAGAAAATATTCCAATTTTTACCTTTGTTATGCCAGTAATCTAAATGCAAATCAAACGTTCTCTCGGGAAAAGTTACTTGACACTCATTACAAACTTTGGTCGGAAAATTGGCAATGTCAAAACTAGCATTACTTTTAGAACTTTTGTCTAATTTGGGATTTAATTGCTGCATTTTCAAAGTTTTTGGAATTTCAGCATTGCTTGCTCCACTCGAAATGTCAAGCGGATCAGCTTCATAAGTACTACTCAGTTCTCTATCTTCTTGCCAAACAATATCACTTGCATCAGCCTCATTAAGAAATTCCTGATCATTGAATACATCCTCAAATCCGTCCATTGCATCGTCAACTTCTCTCTTGACTATACTGTCTGCCGGGTCATTGCGTTCTTGGTGATGCTCCCGTTCAGATCTTCTGGATGGCACTAGTCCAGGTACACTCTTGACACTTTTGACTCCTCCTGTGCACTGCTCATGGGCCTTTTTGTCTCCCAACACAAATGGATCCGTAAAGTGCCCATAGTCATCTAAGCAGTAAAGCAAAAACGTTTTTAAATTAATTTACATCCCAATCAATATTACACCAAAAATTGACAGTGAACTAAACTTACGAATGCTTGCAAAGCTCCTGCTCTGGTCAGTAATAATCCTGTCTGAGCTACTTCCCACGCTACATGTTAAGCTATTCGACCTCTTAATCCCATCGATAACCCGTTTCTGCACTTCCTTAAATCTCGCATTCCACTTGACAATCCTCTCGTGAATATCTCTCGCCTCTTGTACCACAATTTCACACTTACGACACAAATAAATCCAACTTTCCGGCTTTCCCCAACTCAGCAAGTACATCTGCAAATTTTCCACTGGAATCTGCAGCAAATTTCTTAAAACGAAAATACTGTCAAGTTGTCTGCTCAACACGGAAGAATCAGCTTCAGCACCTTTCCTCCGTTTACTCCGTGGCCTAGGTTTACCAGTTTCCGGAACACTAGTCGAAGCGTACTTTCTGCAATAGCAGATAAGACACCTGTCTGGAAGAAGCTTGTCTTGGGGATCCATCCTGATTAGCCTTTCACTTTTCAGGTCAGAGCCCAAAGTTTGTACAAGTGCCTCGATGTGAGGCTTTGATAAGGCCATCAGTGTCAAAACCTGCGCTGCTAAGTATACTGAAGTACTGAGGTCAATTAAACTTGTCACTGCCACTTAACTCCCAATTAAGTTTGCAGACAATGAAAACCGTGCGTGTAGCTTGACAGTCTGAACATCTGACTCTGAACGTGTGTTCGTACGCGTACAATGTTTGTTTACAAAACACGAACCGGCACTGCTGCCGTATACTTGTGCATCTGCTTGCATGGATGCTGTGCATGGAAATGGAACTAAACTCCAACTTTCATTTCATAATGAATCATGATTCATGATCCTCCTCAGGATGAATTCTAAAGGAATTTAAAATATATGGAAATCTTAACTGAACTCTACGTTTAACCACGCACAAAAAGCAAAGAAAGTCCTGACCATGTGCCTAAGTCCTTAGTTCCAATCCAAATACTTACGAACTAACAAAAATGCAATGTAATAAAAGGAAATGCAAAATTCACCAAAGTTAACCAAGTTTTAAAGAAAATACTGTTTATAATTAGCATGCAATTGCAATCATATAACGTTACATGATCATTGATTTAAAAAATGTAAGTGATTTCATAAGGGAACCAGTAACATGTTCAAATATTCCTAATTTTATATTCATACACATTCTCCATTTTACTGAAAGCTATTATAGTCTTTAATAGACAAATATTTAATCAATCCCTATTCATAACTCATAGTTCATAGCTGCATTGTTGTTTCAACACCCGAAATATTCATGTCAAAATATTTTAATCAATACCGTATTCATACACCAGGTACGGATATACATACGCTTAGCTAAAGTAAAGCTCTAGGTGCTGGCTGGTCATTTCAGTTCAATTCAACGGACGCCCATAAAGGCTAATTAATTAACCATTTCCTATTTACAGAGCAGCGGAGGCGATTCATTGTTGCAATTTGTTGCTGTTGCTGTGCGCTTGTGCCAGGGTCCTCTATCTGCAACCTCAACCTCTACGAGCTATACTCTCTTGAGCAGCAAAGATCATCGAATATTGCAACGTAATAAAGCCAAGCATTTTTCTAACTCGAGTGCAGTGTACTTTTTACCCTGCGAACTCAGCTTAGAGCACAGCACACGCAACGCAAAAGTATCTGCTTTGACGAGTCTGTTTGTTTTGCTTGTCCTGTCAGCAGAGAAGATGGATTTGCTTGTTCAGGGAACATCAAAAAATACACAAGCTGATTTTGTAGCTGCTACTACTCCGTCGTAGTGGCACTTGCTCTTCTTGTCTTGTTGTTAAATTGTTAAAGTTAATTGTTGAAAACTAAGTTAATTGTTTTTGTTTTTTGCGTGTGAAGAATAGCCACTAATTGGTTTAATTGGCTTGACTTTCCCAAGTGGAAACTCAGGCTGACTGAGTCTGAATTCTGTGATTGGAAAAGTGCGTATGTCTGTTAGATTGTTTGTGTGCTTTCACTTTTCCGTTGCGACTTTCTTCGATGTTGAAGGGAAATTTGTGCTTGTTCCGAGAGAGCCTTAAAATTAATGAAGGAACAGATGAATAAGGTGAGGTTCTACAAGCGATTTCGATTTTGTAAAATGTGGCAGTTGAATGTAATGTAGAAATTCAGAATGTGGTCTAACTTTTGGAATTTTCTTTTTTAAGGCTTTAGTTCAAACCTTAAAGACATGTTCCAGTCACTGGGATCACCAAGTTTTAGTAGCCCGGATGTTCAGCCAGCTAGAAGAAATGCCATGAATTATAGATCATGGCACTATGGCAGGAACTGCAGTGGGGGTGGGGGCAAGACCAATGTACTCTCGAATTTATTCAGGCGAGAGGTAAGTGTCCCATAACTTTTGGTTGTAAGGGATTTATCAGTTTATGTTTATTGAAACGTTTTTATGAGGGAGTAATGATTTCAAATTGTTTCAGGTTCATGCGACACCGCTCCACAGACTTGATAATCCTTTCGGAGATAATGGAACGCCAGCAAGACTGAGGATGTCCATTGAAGATATCATCCCTGCAGCTGCTCTGGAGGCAGGGTAAGTTTTGCGTCTGAATACCTTGGCTGACCATGTTAAGGTTACTCACTTTCATGTCTTTTGTTTCTAATTGTGCTTATCAATAGGAATATCTTCATGGGCTTTACCAATTGTGGACGGTATTTGTTGTCATATACATGTCGACCTACAGAACATTTCGGAGCAGCGTCAGTGTTTGATTCAGATGCAAGCTACATGTACACCCTCCATATCTGGTTGTTCACGCCTTACACCAAGATCAGAAAAGTGTCACAAGTGTGTTTGTTTGATAACAATGGAGTTTACGACAATAATTTGCTTATTGAAATATCTCAGTGGGACATGGATGATGACCACCTCTTAATCACTGGCCACAGGTATACAACTTTTTTTGTATCTGATACTGTTTATTTGGTCAACTATTGTGGTTTACTTATTAAAATTACTTGTACTGTATCTTAGTGTAAACCCGGATACGGAAACCCATCATACGTTCTACACAACAATTACTACAATACCTGGCACAAAGAATTGTCCAAACTGTGTTTACTTGCACGATGAGGAACTTGAAGATGGTAGGAACATTTTAAACTTGAAAATGATAAGCAATTGAGCAAAACAAAAACTGTTAGCATAATTTATTAATATTGAGATGATTGTATTTGTGTACTTTTCTAGAAATGGCCTTTAGCTCACGACTGAGAACAAATTGTATTGTACATGGACTAACATTGCATTTAAAATTCGACCATGTTCCCCCATTTCCAAAGTTAAATCCAGATATACAGCTTAGATTCAAGGATTCGGTTATACTTAATACTGGAAATGTAATACACATGATGTCTTACCGACTGCTACGTCCCAAGCCTGTAAAACCGGAAACCCTTGCGCTAGTTCCAGCTGCAGGGGCAATGATCAGCACATCTAAAGTGCCCCTAAGATGTGATATTTGGTTTAAAATTCCAAACGCTAACATGGGGGCGTTGGCGTCCATAAAATCAATTGCTCAAGATTCCAGATTTGATGGTGAACAAAACATAATCTCTTTAAACGTCTTGGATTCAATCTTATCATTTTTCCCAAACTCCTCAAGTAGTAAACAAAGCAACGCACCGTACCAGCATTCTACATTAACATTTCCAGAAACAAAAATTCCTTGTTATCGGCGGTTGTCACAAAGTTCGACTGATTCAGATTCTCTGTTTTCGCCCAAGTCCGTTTCCACTGTATGCGATTGTTTGGGCCCAATGTCTCCTCCGTTTTTGAATAAACCCAGGAGTCCTCGTCAAAATGAAGGCAACGCACAAGAGAATGTATCTTCTACAAACATTAGTCCATCAAAGCTGATGTTGCCTCCACAAGAAAGAAAATTTTTCAAAAGACGGCTTTCTTCGCATTCATTGGTGTCTTCTACAAGTGGGGTGTCCAATAATATCAAGCCTAATACTAGTACTGGCACTAGCGAAAATATTCCAACGTCCACAAGAAATGTTGAAGAAGTAACAAGCACCGAGTCAAAGAGCCCGTCGAGTCAATCTCAGTCCGCATTTGATGTATTTGAAATGCGTCTGGAGGACACTGCAGTGGATAGACATTTGTCCTCGTTCAAAACGTTTAGGAAAAGAAGACTAGCTGATAAAAAGTATGAGTTTAATGATGCCGACCTCTCAGCAGAGAATATAGTTCCGCTCAAAATGACTCGTAGAAACAAACCTAAACATTCTCAAGGAAATGGCATGTCAAATCCCAGAAGCCCACGAAACGAAAATGAGAATAGTGGGAACGAAAGTCCTCGTGGCGCATTCTCTGACATGTCTCATCCCAGGTCCCCAAGAGCTTATCACATCATGTCGCCTATAATGTCACCCAATTACAACTACGACTCTTCAGTATCTGACGTCTTGCGACCGCTAAACAAAAATTTCTCAAAGGTGAAAGTCCCAGCTTTATCACCCAATAATAACAACTTTGGTGCAATGGACCTCGAAGATTTTGGCAAAGGAAAGGATGAGGATTGGAAAGATTTTAAGGAATGTGCTAGTCAGTATTCATCACAAGGGCAAAAGAAATCTGAAGGGGCAGATATTTTGAATCATCCTCATTTGAAACCGACATTGTCAGCTAATGTTAATTGCATCGCTAAAGTCTTGCGCAGCTACATTCAAAAGGAGGATGACAACATGTCAGTAATTACAGACATTGAAGATGACATGTGTCAAGGATATCCGTTTCCTGTTGCACTTCCGTTGGAAGTCCACGGTGCAGGCTATCAACAACTGCAAATGATTAGCAATTCCAAAGCTGAAAAGTTCCAGGTGCCTGTGGTCCAAGTTTTACAACGCACACTAGACATTGAAATGCTTTGTAATGAAGTGGCGAATTTGATCTGCATTGCTTCGGATAAACATTACTGCTCCTGTTTGGACTTTGACCTTGCGTTTGCTGATGTAATTATCAAATTAATTTACTTGCAACTTTAAAATTGATTGTTGGCTAAAGTTCGAGGTATAATTTGGTAACTTGTTGTTTTGTAGGCTAATCCTGACAGAGGTTCTGTAATGGCCATCGTGGTCATGCTTGTTCAGGCTACAAATATTAGAGCAAAGAGTCGAGCAGAAAAGTAAGTAAAATATATTTATTTATATACATACCATAACTTTTTTCTTTAAATTTGTCCCACTTCAATGTACTGACATTTGTGTTTTATTTCCCTAGGTCGAACGTATTTTCCCATCAAGATATTCGGAAAAAGTATGAAGCTGTGTTTGTTTGTGAATGGGTGCCTAGCCGGGAGCACTGTCGCATTTTGTATAAAAGTAACCTGAGGGAACTTGATACCGTGCCCGACCCTTGGCATCCAACTGAAAATATGGAAGCCGTATTGAAAACGCATTTAAAGACATTCTCACATAAAAAGACTCTTAGTAATTCACTCGCTGTACACGACTGTAAGTGTCAGTTTAAAAATTAGCATTCATTTTCTTTTTAACAGTAAAGAAACAAACTTTACTAATTCTGTACCATTTGTTTTATGATTTTACAGGGCAGTCGCTAGATGAGCTGGTTGACGCGTACGGAATTGTTGCTCTAATAAAGGACGAAGGATCGACAGATAAGACTGAACGAAGACTTAATGATTTTAATAACATAACGTACGGAAATAACATTGATCTTGCCTCAGTCACATCCACAACGACTGATAGTGAAGACGAGTGGGGCATGTGATAATGATGGAATGAAAGACGGAAAGAAAACGGGCAAGAAAAATGTCCATTGTGAAGGATTCATCGTTCATGCAATAAAAATCTACCCACATTGGGATTGGCCTTTTAGATATTAGATACAAAAAACAATTTGACAGTGAGTGAAAGTAGCTTAAAACACATTATATAGCCAGCTATTTGTAAATGTATTCAAGAAAAAATGTAATACAGGTTAAGTATTTAATCCAGTGTTTTCAAACTTTACGAAATGTATTAACGTAATAATCTATTACACAATATATTACACGACGAACGTCCGCAATAAGTTATACACACAACATGTAATATCAAAATATTATAATAGACAGGTACCCGGTTGTTTTTGCTCATGGTTGTTCCATATTACCCTCAATAGCGTGTAAAGTTTTTATGTAATAGTGTACATCTCATAAAACGTGTAATATACCATTAGAAACTTCACCTCAAATTAAAACATGTAGAAAATACAGATAGATTCTTAGAATTGAAAATAAACGGTTAAAATTAAAAATTCCTTGTAAATCCAGCAAGCGTCATTCCTATTCTCATTGCATTATGGTCCATCGATTGTTGTTGAACACGTCATTTCTTAAATCATGTCATGCATTAAGATAAGCACTAGTTCGTTTACGTTTATCCCCGTGTGTGCTAGTGTGCTTATCTTCATCTTCCATCTAAAAAATCCCCGATTCTTTTCTTGAGGTATTTGTTTACACGCTTTACTGCTCTCCTGGGAAGCATTTTTTTGTGCTCGCTACTTAACAAAGACCACATAAAAAATACGCAGAGAAATGTTTTCTATGCCCTGCATCTACACAGAGTCCCCAGAAAAGTAAGCACTCATCTCATCTCCCTCTTGTATCTGCTCCTGTTGTTGTGTACCTCAATCAGCTGTAAGGTGAACTAAAAATATATAAATCCTTTAGCATAAAAATCCCTACTTATAAAAAAGCAGCTATAAAACCTAATCATTATGCAACTTCTCAGCGTATAATAATATGCACCTAGCCAAAATTCTGCCAAAATCATAAAGTTGATCTCTCCATCTTCCCAAAGTAAACCACTAAGCATTCTATTGACTTTTTGGAAGTCCTTCTGCTGCAAAAAAAATAACTTTACTTTTCGCATAACTACCCAGCAAGCAGCATAAGCACCCTTGCTGATTTTTTTTGTCGCCTTCGTCTTTTGGTGTGTGTGGTGCTTATGTGTGCTTGCTCTCTACCTAATTAAATTTGACTCTCTGAACTGAAGTGTGAGAGCTGCGAGTACAATATATTATTGGAAATTTGGAGTGAACTGCTGTGCTGGTGCTGTGGGAGAACAACGTGAGACTACACTGTGCACTGAGGACAGCGCAAAGCAGCGTTCAGCGTTGTTTTGGATCTTGGAAATCTACTTGGATTTGGATGGAAGATTATTGAGTATTCTCCCTGCTTATGTCTCTCTGTGCAAAAAACGGGGTGTTTGAGTTTACTTAACATTTACATTCAGAACAGAACTAGAGCTCAGAGAACAGAACAGAAAGAGACTGTGTGTGTGGTTTGAAGGGAGATTTTTTTGCAGAAAAATGTGTACAGTGGAAGTTAAGCAGTAATAATAATATAGCCTCTTATCAATATCATCACACTTGACTCTCTGGTGGAGTTGTTTTGAATGTCTCTCTCTTTTTATATGTCGCTTTGCTGGGATGATGATGCTCAGCAAACGGGCTCTGGCTACATGACAAGAAAATAAGAACACTATTCAATTTCTGATGAATGAGTTTTGTTATCATGATTATATTATCAAAAGAAGATGAAAATATGTAGTGCAGCGATGTTGATGTTTTTTTGAAAAGAACAAGCTTTTTTCTACAATAATCTTACAAATTTGCAATAATATTTGCAAATCTTCCTGTTGTTGTGCAAGTGTCGTTTGTAAAAAAGTTGGTTGTGGTGTCTCTCTTCTGTGTTGTTCAGCAGTTGAGTCGGTATTCTCGGTATTAAAGAGTGGAGTATATAGTGGCAGTAGTTTCTGTACGAACTCTGCTGCTGCGAAATCAAGGTTATGCTATTATTAAATTTGCAAAAATATTCCAGTGTTGTAAAGCGGTTGAGGATCATGTTCTCTGATGGGATCTCTAGTACGACGGGTTTAATGATGATGATGATGTAAAGGGAATGGGAGAGGACAGGGACAGAGAGAATTAAAAAGTTACGAGAGTTTTGTAGAGATTTCTTTTTCGGACTCGGATGGTTGGATGTTGGATGCAGCGTGAAGAAAGAAAGAACTGTTGATGAAGCGTTAGTAGTGGGTTATATGTATGGGAGAATAGAAACGGGAAATTTGGTAGAGGATGAATTTTTTGGCATTAAGTTTGTGATGACAATAAAGGTTTACGACCGTTACAAAGCGTGTAAGGAGTGAGTGTGTGTGAAGGACAGAAATTATTTTGTGGGGAGAGGTGCAAGGAAAAATTTGAAGTGTGGTTGTTGCTGCGGAGGGGCCAGATTACTATTCCAAAAGTACAGGTTTGTGCGCTTTAATTATGATTGATTCTGTTTTGTTACGGTTACATTTTATGGAATTGTATGATTTTTTGTAGATTGAAGGCGGTTTCTAAAGGATTGGAAACGCTACAGCTTGAAGGCAAGCTGGGGATTGGATTGGAATAGGGTAGCAAAATGCAAGTGGGCTAAGGGTTGTAGGGAAAAATGTCAAGTGAAGTGGAAAATGTGAACCAACATCACCACCCTCACTATAATCACTATGAGGCAGCGCAGATTGCAGAGTACCACAACCATAGTAAAGCTAGTGCGGAGGAGGATGAGTATCTTGGGGAAAGGGAAGGGGATGCAAATAACGTTCACTGGAGAACCGACGAGGATGAGGAGATGGAGGAGACTAAGAAGTATTATGTAGATTCCTCGGAGACTGGGGAGGGAAATGAGTTTGTGGAATTGGTACATCGTCCGGTGAGGTGGCTGGATGCAGACGAGATTTCTTTGGACATGCATGATGAGTTTGGAGATCCTGCGGAGGACTGGAACCATCCGCATCCCTTGTTTTTCCAAAGATTGGACTCGGAGGAAGTGGTTTATAAAGTGCAGAAGAAAAAGTGCAAGTTTATCGGCAAGTATGTGATGGGAGATCTTTTGGGGGAGGGCAGCTATGGCAAAGTAAAGGAAGCACTTGACTCAGAAACACTAGTCCGACGGTAAGGAACTTTGTTCAAGCTTTACAACGTGACCTGTGTGATGCATATGATGCTAATTTCATTCAAATAATTTCTAGTGCCGTCAAAATTATCAAGAAACGAAAATTACGACGAATTCCAAACGGGGAACAAAACGTGGAACGGGAGATCAAATTG
This sequence comes from Entomobrya proxima, assembly GCA_029691765.1. NCBI lineage: Eukaryota > Metazoa > Arthropoda > Collembola > Entomobryomorpha > Entomobryidae > Entomobrya > Entomobrya proxima. The sequence goes on from CM056169.1 coordinate 11,246,151, forward strand.
CTAAAACGTCTGAATCATCCGAATGTGATCAAGCTGATAGAAGTTATGTTTATCGAAGAAAAGCAGAAAATGTACCTCGTGCTCGAGTATTGTATCGGTGGTCTTCAGGACGTTTTAGAGATTTCTCCGGACAAAAAATTCCCGATCTGGCAGGCCCACGGGTAAAGTTTATGACATAATTATATGTTTACTACATAAATACCGTAAAGCCGCTGTTACTTAATATTATTTTATATTTTTTCAGGTATTTCACGCAGCTAGTTAAAGGACTAGAGTATTTACATAGTCAAGGTATAGTACATAAAGATATTAAACCAGGGAACTTGTTAGTGACTCTTGACGAGAAGCTCAAAATCACGGATTTTGGTGTAGCTGAGGTATGTTTTCATTGGTTATTGGGCATTATGTAGTGTACATGTACAAAAGTTGAATAGCTAATTTCCTTTTAACAGGCGATCGATCCTTATGCACCCGATGACACTTGTACCACATCCCAAGGTTCTCCTGTGTTTCAACCGCCTGAAGTAGCGAATGGCGAAAGTTTCTCAGGGTTTAAACTAGATGTCTGGAGTTCTGGTGTTACGCTGTAAGTTTCAAATTTGTTGCTAGTTTAAGTCACGGTTTTGCTAAAAGTACAAATATAAATGCTATTGACTTTTGTTATAGGTATAATATGACAACTGGAAAGTATCCATTCGAAGGCGAGACAGTATTTCTTTTATTTGAAAACATAGCCAGAGGAGAATTCACCATACCAGAAGACGTGGATCCTCTTTTGGCCAATCTTATCAAGGGAATGTTACAAACCGATCCTGAGAAACGAATTTCGATTCAGGATATTCGACGAGATCCGTAATAATTCATGATCTTAGTAAATCCTGTTTTGATATTCTTGTAGTTACTTCGTTATATATCTGTCTGTTAACCTTTACATAGGTGGTTTCGAAAACACCACCCAGTCATCGAAAGGGAAAGGATTTGCGTTCCACCTGAAAGAAGAAAAATTAGTGCTCTTCCGTACATTGAATCATATTTGAACGGCTCTAGTGAAGATGTTCTGGAAGAAACATACATTACTGCGACAGAGAGGGACTTCCAATTTTTGCAACATTTTGGTAATAATAATTTAAGCACTTTTAAAAATGTCTGCTAACAGCAGTCAATATATTTTGGTTCATATTTATTTTTAGAAGAAAAGGGTACAGATGGGACTGAAAGCGCAGCATCTAACCAAAACACTATGACCTCGGGATCTTTGAGGCGGAAGTTGTTTAAATCAAAAAATAACAACGCTAACGGAATGCCTGCTGGCAGCTCGGCAGTTGAAGAAAGCTCAAATAACGGTACACCATCGCATACAGCTCGACAATCTGTGTGGAGACGGCCTCTTCATTGCATCCGAAAATTGCCCATCTGTCGACAAACGTAGCTGTGACTGAAGTGTGAAATTAATGTAATAAAAAGCATAAAAATAATTATATAGCTATTATTGTGTACATACCTCAACAAAAAATTATTAATGCATAGATTTGCATTTTTTTGTTAAAATATTTTGAAAGTAATGTGAAATTAATTTATTATGAGAACCAAATATTACCGCACAAGTTATAAGAAACAGTTGGTCTAATTATGTAACTTCCTTTTCGAAACGGTTATAAATACGAGCTTTACAAGGGAATCTCTTGACTATTCACAATACTATTGCGGGATTAGATGTGGCAAAACAAAGTTTTTGCTCAGAGTTTCCACTTAACAGGAATAATGCTGTGAAGCAATCAGGATGATAATATGCGGAAAATATTGGAGATTTAGTTCAGTGTTACAGGAGAAAGCAGTCGATCGATATGTAAGCAGTACCTTATGAGTTAATAAACGTCAGGGAATTGTAATTGTAAATACCATAAATATAATAATATAGTACTATTTATTAAGTAGGTAAACTATTTCAAGAACTTTTGGAAATATGGTACAAACAAACAAACCGATTCTTTTCCTTGATACAGAAAGCAAACTAATTGTCTGCATAAAACGTGATGTTCTCGTGTAAACGTGCAGTTATGTGTCATATATGTTGTCATTTATTTAAAGTTAGAAAGAAGTGTGTTAGACTATAAATATAAAGTACGTAAATTAAATTATTGTTATAATGAGTATATGTTCGTTATATTGTTATTCTTACTGATATGTAGTAATAAGCAATGCAAGTAAAAATCAACAACGCCATTATTACATAATGCGAAAACTATTTATACTCGTACAAAGATTTATTGTATCCCAGTAGTAGAGACTAGAGACTAGTGACCCACCTAACAAAAAATATTTCGCAAAGAAAACTTAGCGTCAAAACCGACTGTTAGTAGCTTTAGCTTGGTATTTATTTTCAGCTTTGAGAATAATAGATTCTCGCGTGTACATTATAACTTCATGTTATTCTTGTAGGCCTAAGGGCTTTAATATTGATATAAAGTACGTTTTCCTAATGATGACTTTTTCATTTTATCGAAAAGAGGCACGAAACGTTGATAGGGTATATAGTGTACTACAAACAATGAAATCAAACGTCTATTTCTAATTTACGACGAACGGTGCTGATCATAATGACTGACCATTCATTCACGTTACACACTATGATAGATTATGTTATGAATATTGAATTACTATAATAAAACCAAACTACTATTATAATACGGTATATACACAAGCGCTCTTGTTCTTATTATTACTGATTGTGAATGTTTTTAGTTTCAAGTATTTGCAAATTCTGCATTTTGTGTGCATAGTTTTTGCCATAAGAATCGTAAGTCACATGAACTATCTGTCCACTCCTAATATAAGTCTCTTCAATGGAGGTAATTGACTTAACTCCTAATAATATTAGAAACCAAGTCACTAAATAGTAAGCCAAACCTGTACAATACAATTTAAGAAAAACTTTTTTAAAACAACATGAGTGTGCCCAGTGAGAAACTTGTTCCAGATTCCAGAATCGGGCAAAGTTAAGTTTACGTCAACATTTTCCGAACATGCACTATATATGAAATATGTATGTACCTAATCGACCATAAAGATTATCGATTACTACGATTATGAAGCGACATAACATATTATTGACCGTTTATACTCTCTATACTCTCTGTACCATTTAATTACATGCTGCAACTTGTAACTCCACTTATTGTTATTGTCTGTCATAATAATTAGAAATTATTAAATAAACATGAAACAATTGAGTAAATGTGTATCTAGTGTTGAATCATTGTTTTATCCAGTTTGGTATTATTGGATAAATCTTCTTTTAATTTTGAATCTAGATTTTTTAGACTTGGGGCATAAACTATTTTATCCATCTAAGCATTATAAGTATTCAAGTCAAATATAAAATGAAAAGATCATTGCTAGTAAATCTGAGTTCAGAAAACGAAAATTATATTTGCCCATGGCGCATCAAGTTCGATGTCTTCGTGCGTTTGAAAGGTTTTACTAGATATTAACTTCAGCAGCCGAACACGTGAGTAATCTTTTGGAATTTTGAGTAGGTAAAGGTGATTCGAATTCAAGAGTTAATGATTGATTATAAAATTGATTATGGTGTGGTGATAAAGTTGAGTCATTTCTAGACTTATATCTCTCTTTCTACACCGATGGTCGATGTGGAGTCCCCTGACATTGGTCATTGGTCAATATTATAAAATGTTCAATATGCTTAGATGCACTATGCATCCACATTCTTTGTTGCACGTACCTTTATGACTTTAGGTACTTCATTCAAAAAGTTATGTCATACTGATTGGCAATATGCACCCTTCTACCTACTCGTCCCCCCAAGTTTCGAATTTTCAATAGTAATAATAATTGTTCTTTTAGAAGTTTCAACGAGCAAGAGAATGAATTTGAACAAACAAATCAATGAAAGTAGCGGCATGAAAACTGGAAATATATTCATTTTTCCAAGTAAAAGTTCGTTTGAGCATTCGTTATTAACTACTATATGATTTTCGCAAGACTCCAGTGGTTTAAAAAAGTAGAATATCATTTCACTTTCATTCTCTTCCACTGCATGACTGCATTTCATTTTCTGGGACAGACAAACAAGATAAACATTATGCATTTATTCCTTTTGCCCTGGGTCGACTGCGTCCTTAAATCTATGAAAAATTAGCATTTTCTACCACTCATTTACTGCTGGTTAACCAGTTATAGTTGAAGCACACCTGTATCGCCCTTCACGCAGCTAAATACAAAATAACAATTGTATAAACTTTTAGAAGAAATATTATGCATCTTGCTAGAATCCAAGGCGCGTTCACAAGAACAAAGCAAAAGGCCCAGGCACACAAAGTCAAAAACAACTTTTAAAGATTCACATTGGATTCATGCAATATTATTACAACTTATCAAAGATGCAATAATAGGTAATGCATCAAGCTAAAGTTCTTGATAGCACGTTCTGAAATGCGTACAGAAAGATCATTATAAAAATAAACTCATTTTCATCAACAAAGCACAGCACTGGCAAAAAGATGCCTTATGCATTTTTCAAAATCGATTCAATGTACATTCACAAACAACAATGTACATTGGTCGTGTTACAAACAATGTTAGAATGTACGCTTTTTTTGTCGACCAGGCACAATAATAGTAATATCTTGGTCGTAGTAGTAAAAGGAACGAAGAAGGAGAAAAAAATATGTATGAAATATAATGTCTGCGAGGACTACTATGCACAACAATGAATTATGTGCAATATCTGTGCAATATTGTTCCTCCAACTTGCATGATCATTTGATATTATTGTAGCGTATGCTTATAATGTGCACCTTTTTCAAAGGGTTACTACTGACTCAGTTGCCAGTTTTTGAAGAGTTAAATGAAAAGTAGGACAAAAGTGGTCATTCGTGAGGTAAAAGAGAGGAGCAAGTAGTCGACAAGTTCTCTGTCATACATTTAGCTTCATTCTCAACAGACACACACAATAGCTTGCGAGAAGGAGACGCATGAGCATCATCATCCCCAAAAAGTCTTTAGCGCAGTAACAGCAGCAGAAGCGTACCAAAAATCAACCCTGATTTTCATCGCGTGGTATATTGCAGAGCACACACAGCAGCGTCAGGTTGGCGTTTTGCAAAGGAACAGCGGAACGCATTTTATAAATGTAACAGAGAAAAAGGACCACTACTGCAATAAGATTATTGAAACAGGTATTAGGACGGAACCTTTCCTTTTAAGCCTACCGCACATACATCAAGTACGTACGTCTTACTAATATTCATATAACATTTTGCATGGCACAGTAAGAAAAACGCCAGCGGTGGTATTAGGTGGTGGGGTTACACTGTTAAAGCTTGTTTTTAAAAATGTAACTGGTTATATACCGCTCCGTGTGTGTACCATGTATCAATAACTGACTGGTGTGGTTTACTTCACTTGCTACAAAGCAATCTATTATCTATCATGAATGATTAAGCATTTTTTAGAAAGATTGATGGCCAATACTAATTATCAATATCTTTGATTGTTGTTCGTGTTTGCGAATGTAGAATCAATCTGGGATTCAAAGGAAGTCAAAGTAAGTGGTAGTGGTCAACGAGTTGGAATTTGGATCTCCATTCCGTGTATGTACTATTTGTTTGGAAGTTACGCATGATGGATGTTCCATGCGTCTCCAGAGAAAAAAGTGACATGATATGGTGAAACATTTTGGAGAGTTAGTATAGTGCTTCTTAAGAAAGTGATAAATCTATTCCGTGGAAATGGAAAAGTCGTGATATTATTGTGTTCATCTGCATAAAAGAGATAACATCGGTTTTGCTTCGTATGATAAGTGTTTGTTAGTTGACAAGTTCTATACTGACCAGTATATAAACTTATTGGAAATTGTGTATGTTTGAAGTGCTTGAAGCAGTGACAAAGTTTGATCAGTGCGTCTAACACTCTTTCCGTTGTGTGTTCATTTTGATTTAAATGAAAAGCTAAGGAGTGTTCACACCTTACCCTGCGATTATAGTATATTTTAGGCGTATAAGCCCACTTTTAACCCAAAACCGGCCTCAAGATGATGAAAACACCGCTTGCCATTATTCTTGGATACGTACTGGTTATCCTGTACGGTTTGCAGACAACCATTTATGAGCATGTTCCAGGTAAGTCATTATTCCAAAGATTCTTCAAGTTTCATGCACGCGTGCGCGTGACATTATAGCATTTTGTCATGCGTTTCCCAACATGCAATTGATTGCAAAGGAAGGGTGCGATTTTTTAGAATTTTCCTTAAAACTGTACTGGCTTACGCTACCTGAAAAACAACCTGAGGAAAACGTACGCTCTCGATTTCTACTAAATTATCCTGCATACGTTTATGCTAGGTACATACTTTATAGTGCTGATGAAGATGATGTAAGCGTTAGAGATCTAGATAATTAAAATTCTTTAGGTATCGCAAGTTATCCGCATTTAAAATGTATATAGGTAATCTTTTTTTTAACCAAAAGCATTTTCAAAGATGCACGAAAGGAAGCTCTTTTTTAAAAATGCAGCAACGACAACACTACTTTTAGTAGACAATCAAACAATAGACTTTCAGCACTAATTTACGTCTAAAGTTTTTCAAAATACTTCTAATGCCTGCTTGATGCCTAAAAATCGTTGCATGCAACCAAAAACGTTCTGACGCCAACATCAAGAGTGAAACAAAAAAATGAATGATTTTTTTCATGCAATTTGTCCTTGTCTTCAAAATTCTAGCAGAGTTTTTCCTTAAACTTAAAAGGTCTTTTGTTAAAAACTATAATAAATGCATGGATAAATTGAGATGAAGTTTTGAATTTGAATATACTTAGGTATTCATTCTAATTTGTATGCATAAACACATTCGTCAATCGTGTAATGTGCTATATGTATTGGCGGTATAGGACAAAGTAGCATATAATGTAGTTATGCATGTACAATTTAAGGCGTTCGAATGCTTAGAGAGAGAGAAAGACAAAGACAAGTGCATATATAGAAGTAGGTAACGAATGAACGAACGAATCATGATTTTGATGATGATGTGTTATTGAGCACTTTTTTAATGTACAGCTCGTCTGTCAGAGAGAGAGAGAGATGTGCTACCAACTACCGCTACTACTAACTAACTTCAAGTTTGTAAAAGATGATTACTCTTGTAAAGGGATTCATACACGTAATGTTTGAATGTTAGTGTATGTGATGATGATGGCCCAGATTTCATGTAATATTTCGCAAAATCCTTGTTTGACCACTTTATTATTTTCTGCTGAAAACTGTCGAGATATTGTATTTTATTCTAGTGAACGATGAAAATCGAAAATTGTTGCTCTTTCTGTGGCGATAATGGTTAAAGGTGAACAATGGGCCAGTGCATGAATCATACATAATCACTACATGTATTGCACTTTTTTAAGAGAGGTTATAAGGGATATTATAGTAATATGCACTTTGCAAGCTATGCAATATGAAACAATATTGCAAGCGTTTTGTAATTGTACGGCATGATTATTGCTACACTCGTTATGTGGCCATGTGTAATCACGAAAAAGGAACTTGTCATGTATGTTCCCGCCTGCATAATTTAGCCAGTTTTCGTTTCAGTATTACGCATGCACTTTAAAACGTCGTGCTAAGTGCTAACCGATACTGACCACAGATATTGTTGAATGAAAATGAACAACATATTAATCGTACATTGTACAGTGACAAAATGAGAACAGGAGCAGGAGAGAGAAAATGGTTTTGGAAGAAGGGATTGCATGAATGTGTCAAATCAAAGGTCAAACATTGTTTGTGCTCATGTTTTTTGGGAAATGGAAATAATATATTTTGTTGTTGTCCTAATCTATTTAACTTTCATCGGCAATAATAGGCATCTTGAATTTTTTGTATAAAAATGATAGTACAAAGCAAAGTAACAGTGTTACTGAGCTTGTACTGGCACAATTAGCGCTTATGTTAGTTCGTTTGCTTGGTCAATGGCCAGGCTCAAAATAATAACACAGTGGTGGTAATGGTAATCGTGAAAATATAACGCATAGTACGGTTTGGAACGAAATTGAATATAATAGAAGATCCTCTCCTCAGGTTATTGTTACCAATCAAGCTTGTTGTTGTCCTTGATCTTGATGCTGTGGTGGTGGTGGTAATTTGGTTTTTGGTTAGCAAATAATGTTCATGCATTTGACCCCTACTATTAGGGTTGTAAATGGTTTGTTTTTAAGTTTTTTGCTAATAGGACAACCTGCCTACAACATTCACTAGCTATTTTGCATTAGCCCAGTAATTGATTGTTCACCGGCTCACCCATTAACATGGATAACGGATATACCATACTTTTGTTTTCATCTTTCTAGAATAATTTTATTCCTTACTGTAACTGTACTGGCTAAAGGGAAGGTGAAGGTGGATGTTGTTTTTAGTTCTTCTTTGATACATCGTTCGTACCAAATTTGTAAGTCAGTGTCATACCAAAACGAAATGATGCCAACGTCCGATCCCAAATCACCATAAGCATAAATGAATGAATGGACAAAAACAAAACAAACCATTCACTTATAACTGCAAACATGCTAACATTCTTCATTTGACAAATTTGACAACAACTTGCTTTTACATAATTTTATAGTAACTTATCAGCAAAAAAAGAAAAAGATGCAAAAATTGAAAAATTAGGTGCAGTGCCAGATACATTCTAGGTTTTAGCTCATTGCTGTTTAACCAATCATTTTGCAAATGCGACATACTTTTTAGTGCAAAATATTTAGAAAAAAATGGAAGAAATATAAAGTTTTTTTTTTCATTCTGAAATCCAGCATGGATCTAGACTTAGAATGCTATTGAATGCTTAAAACAGCTAATGTTTTAAAAAAGTTCCGAAGACGCCATACTACTTTTGCAATAATTATTTGCATGAAGCATTAAAAGCATTCTACGCGTAATTCCCTGTGGGCAAGTAGTGCACCTAGCAGACAATATTCACTTATGAAACAAACTCACGCACAAACTTTTAAAAGGAAAATAATATACGTATACATAATGTACATGCGACAGAGTAAAAAAGTATATGAAGAAACCAAAAGAGATGTTGCCATTTTTTAAAATAATGAATAATGGATTTTTTCTTCGGTTTGCGTAGCATTCCTTTAACACATTTAGACAACCCACAACCGTACAGTAATATATTTTAACCGATGCATTGCATGGGGTACTGGTGGTGGCATTGGCAATGATAATGCACATATTATCGTCAATCGTCATCATCCCTTCATGATGAAACCGTATTTACTCTTTCATCCTTACGCACATTTACGTTACTTGAACAACATTCAAGTGTACTGCTAACTTGTTTTTGGTGTATATGGTCATGGTTCAGTATTGAAGATGAGCCCAAGCCCAACTCATCTAAAATGCCTTGGTGCACACAAATAAAAAAGTAAGGCACATCAGAGCACAAAAAATGTAAAGGCAATGCAGCATCAAAGAAAGAATTGCATTTTAAAACTACTTCTGATTTACTTTGTTTCAAGCAATTGTAATGAATTTCTGAAAGAAAAAAATGTTTTTAAACTTTTTGCTAAAAAATTAACAAGGAACTCCGACACGATATACGATGCACACATTTTTCGAAATCCCAAGTCTGTAGTCATAATCATGATCATCAAGGAAAAAATAATAACAATATCATGTCACTGCTTTAGTATATAACTACTTCATCTTCTTCATCCTCATCATCACCAAATGCACCAACCATGAAAAATACTGTGCAGAGCGTGTAATGATAATAATGGTTGTCTCTGCAAAGTGATTAGTAACTACTGGGCGATTACTTATTGCTTTTTATACGGCTGTACGCAAGAAATGAAGTCATTTTTTTCTAAAGTAGGATTAAACTCTCCCTTGGAGTGTGCAAAATTTGCAGGTACATTTATAAGTGATTAGAGGAGGAATATATGTTTTAATGCTGTATTGTTAGCCCGAGGGAAAATCTTTCGTGACAAATGTAATCATGTGCGTGGTCACCTAAAACAATCGCCACATACGACGAAAGTACTGTTGCTCATTTCAAATTGTAGGTTGCGATGAATAAGTTATAGTACGAAGTACAAAAAAGTACAGTGTGTATAATTAATTGGTTACGAAAAAACTTTTAAATTGACAGTTATAGTTTTTAAATGAATGAATGGGAATAAAAAAATGATATAGAGTTACAATCCAAATATGTAAAAAATGTACTTATGTTCAATGTTCCTAATTTTTTAAATACAATTTTAAATTTTTAGATCCCAGAGTCGAGAATTGGTTTCTTATGTTAAGATGGACACCAATTATAATGATTATCAGTGTCTACTACTTGATTGTTATGGTCGGTCCTATTTTCATGGAAAGTCGGAAACCATACACGCTGAGAAATGTGCTGAAGGTTTACAACTTTGTTCAAGTCTGTATATCTTTCTACATGTTTAAAGAGGTATTTATTGTCTCATTATCAAATTTGACACGCTGCTACTTAAGAATTTGGTGTGTTTGTTTGTTGCAATGTTGCCTAATGTTTTAATGCTATTAATTTTTCAAATTTCAGTTTGTCATTAGTGCTTGGCAGTCTAGCTACAGCTTAAAATGTCAACTGGTTGATCCCAGTAACTCACCACAAGCTCTCCGGGTAAGATTTTGTGTAAAAAAAGTTTTTGTGTCAAACATGATTTAGTTCACTGAATTTTTAGTTATTCTGTACATTTAATGTAGTAATTCGTGCATGTAAGGATGTACTCATGTTATATTTTGAAAAGGTGTTATTCATAGCTTTACTATCACCTATATACAGACCAATTATTTTTTACAGTTTGTTGGTTTACCTCAGAATTAGAATCAATTATATTTTTACAGAGATACACATGTAACACTATAGTTGATAGTATAATAACTTTACAAAAAGTTTGCTTTATATCCCAACAATATATTTGTTTTTATGCTTGAACTCCATCTTTCAATATGTCTCATTTTGAGTTGTATTTTTAGTACACACACACCAATTTCTTGGTATCCCACTGATTCTATTTCCCTTTCCACGTGTGTGCAGAAGGAAAAACAATTTTCTGTAAATCATATAATGTCATAACTCGATTTTCTGAATAGCTCAGGTGAAAAATCACCCATATTAAACTTCTAGTATATCGATCGCAAAAAATATTAGATGTTATTTGTGCACCGATGCAATGATGCAAAAACAGAGTAGAGGGGTATCTCTTTCTATCTCTCTTGATATATCTTTTTTCTTTGTGATAATCTAGTTTTTTTCTTTCTATTTGATTCATTCTACAGATGGCTGCAGCATGTTGGTGGTTCTTCTTTTCAAAAGTAATCGACTTGTTAGACACGGTAAGCTTTTCCACCGAAAAAAAACTGATCTTATGTGCAAAATGATATGATGACTTTTAAAAAACTATGTCTAACTTTTGCGTGTATATAGAACATGAAATAATGTAATTATAGCAGAAATATCAATTTGATATAGTTCAGTAGAACAAAAATACTAATGCAAATACCTAGATAATATGATCGTGTATGTATTGTATGAGAATGTTCTACCTTTTCTTCCTAACCGTTACAATGGAGTAACATTTTGAGCACACTAAAAAGTAGAATATGTGTGTAATGTAAAATGACTGAAAATCCTTTTATGTGTTTTCACCACGTTCCTTTTTTCTCCTCACAGTTCTTCTTCATTTTACGGAAGAAGAATTCTCAAGTGACATTTCTACACGTATATCATCACGGCTCAATGATTCTCAACTGGTGGCTGGCAGCAAAATACTTTCCCGGAGGACAAAGTAAGTTCCGTCTATTTCTGCTCATCATTATTATCTAAACGTCGGGAAATTTGAAATTGATATAAAACGCAGTAGCATATCACATTTTTGTCTAGGTCTGTAAAAGCACGTTTTCAAGTATTTGATATTATGTATTACGATGTCTGTTCTTGTTCAAGTTAACTCAGACAAGTCTTTGGTAACTCATAATAATTTTATGAAAGAAATGAAGCCAATTTGAGATCGACAGACTTTTTGTAATGCTTCGGTGTATAAATTTGCATGACATGATTCAATTTGTAACCATTTTGTGGGAAACATTTCAACTTTACAATGATTCTGAAACATGTCTTTCTTTATAATATGTTATGTTACACCATTTGTTGTAACAATGTGTTTTTTATGTTACAGTTTTCTTTCAATGCACTTGCAACTCTTTCGTGCATGTTGTGATGTACACTTACTATTTCCTCTCTGCCTTTGGCCCTGCTGTTCAAAAGTACCTGTGGTGGAAACGCTACCTTACTCAACTTCAATTGGTAAGTGACACTGAAAATGAAACGGGCTAACCTATAACATCGAAGCTAGACAGAAAGGGTACTTGAAAACTCAATGAACTTTTTACTTAAAGTTCAGTGAATATTTGTCTCACTTTACCCCTCTCACCATAACACATTATTAATATTGGCATAATGGGGCATACAAAATTGCTAAATGTTTTAAAGTAATTTATTACAATTTTTACAGTAATTATTGCTATTTAATAAGCTTTTATTTGTAAACAAAGTGGTATAGGTACCTTAGGTAGGTGGAGGATGTAGAAAAGCTATAGGCACGAGTGAGCAGAATAGATAAAAATTCCGATTCCGAAATGATGAGATATACTGTATGGAAATTACAATGTCTGAGTTTTGTTTTGTCCAACTTGTCAGTTATTCTAAAGTTATGAATTTTTAATATTGAATAATACATAATCATCTATACATCTATTAACATTTACGGTATAGTGTATAGAGAGAATGAACAAGTTTCTTTGTTAGGATGGCCAAGATGTAAGAAAACCTGAAAAAATGCTTTCGATTTCGTATGTGCACTGGGTTTGAATTTGAAATATTCTGCAACAAATTTTGAAATTGTCTAGTGTGGTAGTAGTGTCAGCTAGTATGATATCATGCTTGCGGCGTATTATAGATTTCGATTATAGTGCTGTGCACGTTTAGAATTTTGTTTGGACAAAGATTGAATAAGAAAAAGCATATGCAGGCTTTTGCAAAAAATATTTCTTTGAGGTACACGTCCGTCATCGTCGTACACTATTTTTTTATTTAGGCTATTGAAATGGTTCGGTCAGTAATGCAAGCAGGGTTGACCCTATTTTTTCTTTCTTTTTTGTTTTGCTGCAAATCATTGAAGGGGTCATCATGAATATATGTGAGCGAATAGCGCACAAATACAGTAATATATTATATAAGCAGATAAAGAAATAAACTTGTTTTTGTGCCCCCAACGAACATCCAAGCAGGCAGGTAACGAGAAGCGTCAATGCAAAGATGATAAGAATAAGAGAGGTAACACTCTCTTTAAAAGTTTTTAAGGTGTAACCATCATTGTATAGTTTATAATGATGAATCAAGCAATTACAAAGGTGAATGAATATCATCATCGTCAGTAACACCGCTTGTCTCTCTGCTGCTGACCAAGAAACTTTGTGTACAAAAATGATAAGCACTTTGTGTGACCACTGTGAATACTCCAAGCACAGAACAAAGTTTGATGAACACCAACAAAGTAATGTACCCCAAAAAAATGCACATAATTTTTCAAATGATGCAACACGCAATAATATACCATTATCCCACCAAAGTACATGTCATTTTTTAAACAAAATTGTGCAAAACAATATGAAGCCACAAAAAATTATATAAAAAATATGAAATACTGTTATTGCAAATTTCAATAAATACGTCGGTTGGATGTCACTTACAAATGCACTTCTAATGAGTAATTCATCATTGTCAGATATGCGTGTGCAAAAATGCGTAACAATGAAAATCCTTCGTTTACATTTTTAAAAACCAATCTCAATGTTATTTCCTCAACACGTTTTTTTGCTGTATTTTTCTCCACAGATTCAATTCCTTGCCATTATCATCCACTTGGTAGTAGGAATGTCCACAACTTGCGACTTCCCCTTTGTTCTCAACTGTTACATTATCATTTACTGCATCACGCTTATCGCCCTCTTTACCAACTTTTACATTGAAGCCTACCAACATCAGCGCGCCGACCGTTTGGAGATTGCAGCAGCTCTGAAGGAGAAGCAAGCCCGTGCTGGAAGCGCCAACGCTGCTAACAACAGTTACATGCTCAAGTTGAAAAGTGGATTGGGGAAGAACAGTCCCGCTACAGGGGCTTCAGTTTTAAGCAGTGGTTACTGCGGTAGTGGGGATCCTTCATGCGTGGATATTAATGGGAATGGCCCAGTGCCATATTTAAGGCGTTAAGAATTTAGGCTAGATACAAAAAAATCTAATTTTTATTTGACGCCATCATCGCATCCTCGTTCAAATTTTATATAAAAAGAGATATTATATGATTGTTATAATTTGTTTTAAAAAAGTCTTAGAGAAAGAGTGATAGTGTGATGATGATAATGTGTGCGGTGACGATTACTCGTCCCATTACAGAATTTTATTTTTGACTGATGTGTGAAAAGAGAAATATATATACTGACTTAATACACTTTGAAAGGAAGTTAAGGACACATGAACCGTGACTTTTTACGAAGAAATACACCATCGAAGCTCAACGTTTAAAAATAGTATAAAAACTCATATAAATTCAAATGTAAAAGCTATACCTACTATTTACCTATATGTTTAACTTACCTGTGTGCGTTCAATATACACGCTTCACGAATTCATAATAAGTACCTATAATTCAATTGAGCATGTAATAATTATAATTGGCAGAGCAGAACAAAAATCAGGGTGATGGGATGTTTAAGAAGGGAAAATGAAAAAAGAAAGTATTTTTAAACTTAAAAAGCAGGTGCTATATTCAAGATACATACTACCTATATTATTTATTTCTTGTTACGGGAAAAACTCGCTGGGGAATATAACCTTTTTGTCCCGGGATAAAACCGTGCCAGTGGGAACGTAAACAACAAACTTTATGTGTTTTCTGGTTGGCGACGAGGACGCATTTAGGGAGAAAATGATGATGCGGCGAACTAAGCAAAAAACGCTAAACAAATATAACAAGATGTTATGCAGGTTATGTTTTTCTTCTTGAGAAAAGGGTCCAAACAAATTATTACGTGGGAAATGTGGGCTTTCTCCTTTTCTCTTCCTTTTCACCTAAACAAACACCAGAAAACTGCCTAGATAATCTAATGTAATTGTGTGTGCAAGTGTAAATAAATGAATTTATAGAGATTCTTTCTTGTGTAAATACACACTTTTCAAGAGACAAACATGTGCGTATACTTCTAGGTAAACTTTTTTGTTTTATCAATCTTTGATACTAATTCTCGATTGTTTCAGAATCATAAAAATGTACCTGGACAAACAAATAATATTTTTCATGTGAGTTCAAAAGGATTTATGAAGAAAATCAATATACAATAACAATTTATATGTCTTCTTTCAAAAACGTGTATTTTTATACTTTTGTTCAATATGTTTACTGTTGCAATTTCATTGCTTCGGTTTTCTTCTAAAGAACAGGTATTATATGAATAGTGCCAGTTGCAGTTACATTTTGTATATTTTTCTACTTTTCTGTTTATTTTTAGAGAGTCTATATATTCAATATTGTTTCTAGTAAAAAGTCAATAGTGGATAATTAATTATTACTATTTTTATTGTAATTTACATTATATCATTATGATAAAAATAGTCGTACGATTAAGTACTAATCAATTGACTATTTAATTGGACTTAAATTATTGTTTGAAGTGTTAAGCTGTTTATACACCTTGTTGTGTCCTTTCAAATGTACGTGTTATAATATGCAAATTGCAAAACTGACAATGTAATTAATTTACAGTGTGTAAGCTGATAACGATTGACGATGATGATGTGCCAATGCAATGCTTTGGTTTGCCAGCGTGTAGTTACTTCAGGTTTCTCTATAGTACTACTATAATGTTTTAAGTAAATTGATCACGATAGCGCTATTACCTATTACCTAATATAAAACAGACTGACTGATAATGTAACCGTGGTGGGTGTGAAAATGTTGGAGCACAGTATAGTGCTGACGTATTTTATATGGTGACATGACATGGCACAAAGTAAAGCCTAATGTGGTAGATAATGTACCTAGATGAGTGTTGTTGCCTGTTACTGACTTGTTAACAGGCTTCTACTAAAACACTATTTTTTGTAATGATATTATTTAGCTCACAACTAATTTACTAGAATTACGTTCTAAAATCTTAGGGTTTTTAGCTGTAAGAGAACCTAAGACATCCGCCAATACGATGTAAGCGTAAAGAAAGTGCATAAGTATAATTGCATGGTTAGTACGTGGTGTAGAGATGTTTTGTACTCCAACCAAAATATATTGTCTTGTCATGCAAAATAATAAATAATAAAAAGACGGGCTAAAAAATAAGTTGTAATGTTGTTGTGGTCTCTGTAAGAAAAAGTTTATTTGTACACAAAAAATATTCTAATGTACAACTTGATGCAAATCATGTAAATAATGACCTTAGACTGTTGTTGTTGTTGTTAAGTCAGTTTCATTTTATACCTGCGACTGCTACTAATTCTATACTGTACAGGTACAGTGTACACACGTTTTAGCTACACGTTAGTTGTTTTTCCCACTAGAAAATCTTCTACACTTTGTGAAATGATTCTTGAAGCAATTTGCACTCAAATGAATTGCACACATTTTCTCCCTCAGAACACATAATAACGAGCATAAAGCTAGTACATAAGTTGTCCTAATAGTCCATAATGGCTGCTGATGCAGCTTTTTGTCTACAATGTGTCTACTAGGCATGTTTTCTACAAAATGTGGGTGCAAAATGTGTACCCCCGATGCATTATTATATGCAGTGCACAAAGGATTCTAGCGTTGTTTTCGTCGTCTTTTCTCTCTCCCCACGTACTAAAAACAGGATTAACCTGTATCCTCTTCCCCTTGAAAAGGACAAATACTAGAGTTTTTCAAGAGTTTCAGGGATTTTTTAGAGACGAAGAAGAAAAAATTCGACGAGGACGTAGTTGGATGGATGAGCTTTGCAATTTATTATTTTCTGCGTGTGTACCAGAATGAGAGTCTATAGGCATGTATATAAATCCAAGTTTGAAAGGTAAGTGGGCATGCAATATTACTTAGAACGAACAAAAAATTTGGGAATAGTATAGGAAGAAAAATACGCACAACTTTCCTCTCTTTCTTTCTTGTTGGCTGAGTTGAAACAAATGAGCCCCATAGTCCCAACATATAAAGCAAAAAAGAAATAAGAAGGAAGTCAGTAGAACAGCACGTACTTTTGTCCACACATACCCACATGAAATGCAGGCTTAATTTTTTCTAACTGGCAACTTTTTTTAGAGAGAGTGAAGTTTCCAACTCACACGGTAAGAAGAAGAAAAAATCGTAGGGAATGAGATGAGTTTTAGTGAAAGACAGAAAGAGAGACTTTATAAGGACAAACTTTTTTTGCGGAGAAGGATGATGAGATGATGAACACTTTTTTATAACAATTAGGTATATTAGGTACACATTCGGCCCTGTATGTTTCCCTTTCACTCTTGTTCAGGGTTCTAGATTTTCTAGCATCGAAAAATAAACTAATAAGGTAAAAGGGAAAGCAAGGTAAAGGCAGAGGGTTTTAGTGTATATTTTAGCAGTAGAGCAATATGGATTATAAATGTTTTCTGTGGTGCACGTTTTTTACACACAAAACTTAAGACTTTGATCCCTCGGCTGACGGTGAGAAAAGCAAATGAGCCTTCATTTAGAGCAAGTAAAACAAAAAAGATAGATTGAGAAATAAGGTGGAATGAAATGTGTGTACAATTTTCGCAAATTATGGTATGGTGCAAGTTCACCTTCTACCGTATAAACACTTTATATAAAACTATTAGAGAGAGCAACAGTCGGAATGCGCTGGATGAATAACGGGGAAAATTTCATAATATGGAAGAAAAGCCACCAACTATTTGAGTTCATCCAACAAGTCAAAAATGATTGTGATTCCGAGCAGAGAAAAGCAGCTTCCCGTATTATCATTATCATCATTCATTACTTCATTAGCCGTTTTTATTAGGTTCGGAATGGGAATCGTTACTGCTTTCTCGGCGTAATTAAGCGTGATTTGTGGGTTCAAGCAAGAAATACTGGCAGTTGGGATTGGCATACATAGATTCTGCTTGGCTCATCAAAATCGTATAAGCCTGGGCGAAAAAATGTTAATCCCGATAGATTTCTCTCTCACTCACCCCATACAAGCCTTATTGTTTTTCCCTCGCTCGTTGTAGCAAATGCTAATAAAAATAAAACCAGTAAAGGCATCTGAATAAAACTGCTGAAGTGCTGAATTTTGCACGCGTTTTCTTACCTGTGGGATTTTACACAGGTATTTTTATATAAACCTTCATTTTAAACGTTCATTTTATTGCCATTTTGTTCTTGGTTATTTCCCAGCATAATATTGACATTTTAACAACTATATTTATTACATGTATATTAGCGCATCAGCTTATCCAATACTGTACACCTTCCAGCTAGCAGCGATCCTGCACCATTAACCTGACATGTTGTTTTATTTACGCAACTTATTTAGCAATAGCAAAAACCCCCACTTTCACCCTACCAGCATGTTTTCCAAATCCCTTTTTTGCGAGAAAGAACAGCATCTTGAAATCCAAAACTAAAATGCTTCTTATTTTTCCTTTATATTTGATTGTTTATCTCAATAATGCAAGCTTATATTGCACTTCCCCCTCGTTTCCCCCAAAAAAGGATTTGATGCATTTTATCCCGGCTAAAAAGCTCTTCTCTTTCTTCTATAATAATATGCCCTGCTACCATTTTAGAATTCTGCTAGTAAACAACAAACACCATTTTTCCAATCAGCATTGCCTTTCACAACGGAAGAGCCTCAGAATAAAAAAGGAAGATACTCGGATGCAACGTTCCCTGAAATTGGCTCCACGCTATTGCTGTAATAATGTTGAGTTAGATTTAGACGCTCAAGCATCTCCTCTTGAGTTACCAGAACGTGAATTCAACTTTTTTATATTTTTTCAACCCAAAAATATAGCATGTAGTATGGTGCTACTAGTAGTAGTAGTAGCAGCATTTGTAAGAACATGGCCTATGGAAAATACTACCTTCCGACAGACTTTCTCCTTTACTTTCTCCGCACAAAGCTGTTTTCAACAAGCACACACGCGTTTCCCTTTTTATGAAATCCTAATATACCTTCACAAACATCAATGTACGAAATGCCCGGGATGTTGGCAGCCAAAGGAAACCCTTTTTGCCATCAAACCATGTGCTATGATATATTTTTGCAAAACTACCCGTATTTCCTTTTGCTATTCTCTGCCTACCCAGCATTTTACACTTTTTTCCACAATTTTTTTGAAGAATGGCTACACAGACTACTGAGAAGAGCTGTTTGGGCTGCTGGCTGCCACATTGCAATAATATAGCACTACTGCACTAGCTTATACACTGCTGATGATGGCGATGCTCCTGGTCTTTTCGGATCCAAAAAAGAGAGAAGCAACAGTCGTGCCGCTACCACATTCCGAACCAGATATACACGCACTCATCGTCTGTACCTGGAAAAGTTTGCATAGGCTTCAGCCACATTTTTTCTATGAGCATTTTCCTCTATTATTATTTTCCTCTTGTTTTCTTTCACTTGACTGAATCACCTTCTATTACTAAAACCACCACCACCACCTTCATCCCACCGAATAACAATACTTTCAACCGTGTGTAGAAAACACAAAGAGACAGTATAGTAGTCATCCACTCAACTCATCATCATCTACGGCGGCTGTTGTCAATAACTTTGATTGCTGCGTTGTGTGTGTGGGCTAAAACCAAAGTTCTTGTTAAAACCTCCCGAACAACTTTCAGAGGAAATCAGTGCAAAGCAATATAACAGGTAACCGTACAAACGTACAAATCCTAATCCTGACAAACAGCGAGCATGTCTTGTTCCCTCATTGTTTTTTTTTGGCTATTTGACAGGATTCACAGAGATTGAAATACATTTCCAAAAATCACAACGTGCTTAGTACCATTTTCATGCTAACAGGATTTCCAAATTATACAATTTTGTATTCTTTGCAAGAAAAAGTAACTTTTGTAGCATTCAAGTAAATACTAACTACAAGCAATAAAGTTTCTCTGTCAAAAATTTAGTCAAGCTAAGAGATAGAGAGACTGTATGAATAATGACATAACAGGCATTTTAGCAATAATGACTTCCTGTTGCAAAGTTCTCTCCCACATGTGTCAGTATTTATGAAAAGCATGTATACTAAATAAACGCTGCTTTATTATTACTATGTAAAATATTATATTTGCAATGAGAACGCCAAGTGGCTGAGTGTTCAAGTTCCTTATACTCTACATGTTGTACATCACTTTATGAAAAGGGAAGAAAGGAAGAGCAAAAGTGAAAGTTGTCTTCTCAAGTGTTCAAAAGATAAAGGACGGGAATATAAAATAAACATTTTGTCTGCTTTAGAGAGTTTTCCTTCCGGAGCCGGAGGAGGAAGCTGTTCATAACAGCAAAGCTCGCCTTTATATCTCAGCATCCTGTACAAACAGTGACAAGTTGGTTAGCGTGTGTAGGGGTGAAGCGGAGCAAATGAAAAGGAAAGAATGAGTGTTTATTGAAAAAGAATACTTCATCATATTTTCCAACAAAAGTTTGCAAAAGCCTAAAAGGAAGCAACCACCAGAACAGGAGCAGCATAAAGGAAAAGTAAGAAGTAAAAATGAATATGTAAAAGCTGAAAAATTAATAAATTTAAAGAAAGTGTCCCTCATTTTGTCAAAAACTTCTGTCTGAACTCCGAACTACGACTGCGTCCATAAAAGTATCTAAGTGTATGTCGTTTCTCATCATCACATATAAAATTCAGTTGACAGTTGTTTTGCAGCTATACTGTTGGTAAACGTATGGAAATAAAAGTATTTCAAAATATCCATAAAAAGTATTATATTCTTAGTAGTGCACCACTATTTCCAACTTGAAACTTTTTTGATCGGACAAAGATAAAAATTTAAGTGTTTTATATTGAAGGACTTTTTTCTGAGGAGATATTGCTACTATACGACACAAGATTTACCCCTTTACTAAGGCATCAATGTAATGGGGGATCAAAACTGAGAGAGTGTCATTGTGTCACGCAGAAACTACGACAAAACTCGTACTTTTTTTCTACCTGACACTTGCAAATTGGAAAAGTTCTTTTTCTGCTGAAAAAAATGATGCCACACAGGAGCAGTATAAGCAGTAAATCTACCAATCGTTTTGCGTCAATATATTAAAGCTTTTCTGTCTGTTGTTGTGAGAGAGTTAAACTCTAGTTATGTGACGTATTTTTTGTTGTTCCACACACAGTGGGAAATATTTGAAGACCCTGTAATCAAAATGACCAAATGAGTTTCAGGAAACAAAGTGGAGGAAGGGAAGCGTAGAGCGGGGTAAGACAAAAGAGGATCAACACAAGCACTTTTTATTCTTTGAAAACACTACAATATAAATACATAGCCAAATGTAGCAGATCATCAGAAAGTGAAAACATTTCACACAGTAGTGTGGAGCATCCTATATGTAGTACCTATTAAGAAAAACAATGAAAAAAGAGAAAGTAGCAGGGAATTGAAAGTATACAGGAAATAGAAAAGAAAACTTGAAGACTTGCAGACAGAAGGAGAAGAAAAGTAGTTGGAAGGATTACCATTATATAAGATCACCCACTCTATTTGTTGTTGTAAATATAACGTACAGGGAAACGAATTTCTATATGCATTTTACAACACAATAACAACCCAACACACAAACCCATAACCGCAACTTCTCCTTGTGGTAAAAACACAAGAGCAAATAAACTTGGACAGCTTGCTTTCTCTTTTGTATGTTCATAGACAAATACTTGTAACTCAAGTGAAATGAAGTGAAAGTTTAGAAAAATTCCTGTATATTATCTAGCCTACATTTTCTCTAAAAGAGAGAAAAAGAGCACACATGACGGGCAAAAAGTAGATGACGTGTAGTGGAGAAGAATACAGATGAAAACGAAGGGTATTCAGAAGTGGTCATTCATCAGCAAAATGTTTATTATATAGCTATAGATCAAAATCAACCAAGACGGGTCGTTGTCCGGTGCATTATTGGCATTAGGTTTAAAGACAAGACAACACATAAAATAAAACAGTTGTATTTCTACAGTCTGCGTCGTACACTGTGTTACCTTCTATAGTAAAATACATGAATCAATAGTGAATTATTCTAGTCACTAGACTGGAAACAATAACAAAAAACAGCAATAATTACATTTGACATTACAATATTTACATTGAGATTTATTTTCTTGAAATAGAACATAAAATGAGACAGGTGGCTGCATCGGGTGAAAAGTAGGGCTATACATGTACTTTTAGGATTTTATGTGTTGTTATTTCTTCATGTTCCACTTGTCAGCTAGCCGTCATGTTGTGCAAACAGATATCAGTGTAATAACCTCACTTAGACATAGTACTAAACATTAGAATATCCCATCTAATGTCCACTGCGTAGGCATTTGTATGAAGAAAAGGTTGCTGAAAATTGCAAATAAATTATTAAAGAATTGGCTTATAGAGGATAAAGTACATACTTAGTTTCGGAATTTATATTTTGTGTGTGTTTGAAGCATATGCTGTCAGAGAGAAAGGTATGCATATCTGACAAGATGATACCTATAACTATGAAATATGATGAAAGTTAACATTTGCACCAGTAGCAGACTGACACAGATATATACACCCACTTACAAAGAGAGAAATTATTGGATGCCAAAGGCATAGTTTTTTGGTGCGAAAAACTCAGAATGTGTAGTAGTTTTCACTACTTTCACTTAGTCTCATGCTATTGACCTTACTGCGAGAAATATTTACCGGTTTAATCCTCAACTACATATTTTTTCCTTCGTGCTTGTCTGGTCTTCAAAATATTAAACGTGTGAATATGAACTTTGTCGTATTACGACATTGCTGAGTTGAAAACGGCAAGTTTATAAATTCCACTTGTTCATGTGTCCGTGCACTTGTCAAAAATACCCCGGGACTTACAAATCAGAGCTTTATGATTTTGGCGAGTTACAACTTTTATGAAATATTTGCAACGGGCATGACTCTCTGGCTGTTATTAAAAGGTCGTAGTATTTCATTCAGAAGTTGTTGGGAAACATGCTGCTCAGATGTTTACTTTAATATTTCATAATATTCCGTTCACGTGTAAGTGGAAAAGTGAATGGAAGGAAATAGATCAAAGAACAACATTAGCACACATTATCGACGATAGGCCATGTAGAGAGAGCTTTCTCCGGTGAACGCACCTGTGAGCCATTTTACGAAGGATATATTTTATGGTATTATTTTGGGAATTGTCAGAGATAAAGGTATGGACGTGAGTCGACTATGTAGCATCCAAAAGGTACAGGTGGAAGAACTTGCCGAGAGGAAGTGGTCACACGGAGAAAATACGCTTTCTATCTGAAAGTTATGGCGGGCGGTGGTAGACAGGATTGGAAAAGGTTTATAAACTAAAGGTCATCCTATTAATTTTACAGTAGTTTCATCTTTCGCAAATATTAATCTATTAATCTAGCTATGTAATTCATGAACCGCACCGGCGAGAGATACATGTTGGTTGGTGTGAATTTATTCAGAACAATAAATGTACTCGTGCAGAGCAAAAAGGGAAAATTGTAGGGCACGCCAAAGACATTACCATAAGCTCATAAGAACAATAGTCGAGTTTACTACAAAAAAAGAAATTTACTGAGCTGTCATACGCTTTGACACTATTCATTGCCTTTCTATACACGAATACTAATGATGATGGCAAAATGCATTCATTGTATAAAAATGTGGTGCCAATGTGAAAAGGACTTTTTTCGTTAATAATCTGATATGTGCATCAAAACTCTCTAAAAATGTATGAATGCCAACTTTAGTTTTGTCTCATACTCATACATGCTCGTGGACCACTTCTCTACTCAACGAACGTATGCTTGAAGTTGAGTAAAAGCAAAAACGGGGGAAAGAGAAAAGGATAACATTGAATGAGGAGAAATATGCTCGAAAAAGGAGGCTTCTTGTGGCAAAGACACGCATGGCTAGAGCTTAATGACTTTGGCTGACTTGGTGGAAAACGGGAATGAATCTTCAATCTCATAAATTTGACGAGAGAAAGCAGTAAAAAAAAGGGAACGCATCCGTGACCACAAACTATTCTCCTTCATAAAAGCTCATAATATTCATATTTTCCTGCATAGTTTTTCCCCGTTTGGGAGAGAGAAATGTGTTTCGAGTGAAACTGGAAGGTACATTTTATACAACTGTGCATATTATTATTATCATCATCATTATAACACTTTTATAATAATTTTTATGTTAACACTACTTTTGGCTACTAGTAGTAGAGGTGTAATAAATATATTTATCGCATAATATATTATTTTATAGCTATACATACAACATAATAATACACCGAGGACAGAAGAAATTAGGATGAAAAACTACCGTAATAAAATAATATCGCATGTTATAACGATGATGCGAACCCATAATAAAAAAAGCGCTACACGAAAGAGATACAAGGGAGAGCAGGCACAATCGAAAATAATAACTTAATACCCATTCTACATATAAAAATCTTTATTCCTTGTGCATTTAATACTTTACCTAGTATTTCACTTTCTCCGTTTCCCACCTGTGACTTGAAATAATATGTCACAATAAAAAAGCTAGTTTCTATTCAACTATAATATATTCTCTCAACAAGGTACAATTTTGATTACGCTCTTTTTCCCAACACACAACAGCAACTTGTTATTGTACTCACATACATCACACTCAATTTGGTATCTCTGTCACAGTCTAAATCGCAAAGATGACGCATGAGACTCAGAGAGAGACGCAATCAACCCACGCCGTCTCTTTTGCCAACAATCGATTGTTTGTGTGCTTTAGTTATGGTGCAACAATCGCAAAGATTGGTTCTTTGAGTCTTTCATTGAAAGCTTAATAAACTGTTTGTTTTGTTGAAACCCGGAATAAATAGGTAGTTGATTACCGTCGGTTGTCGGTAGTTCTTCAAACTTTTGGGACAAAAGGCAAAAACGTAAAGTTGTGAAAGGGAACAAAATATTCCGAGAAGACCCACGCATTAAAATATTTGGAGTTTACATCAGCTTAGACGAAGACAGACACGCTTACGCGATAACTTCTCGTTAAAACTATGTTCACAATGTCTATTGCACAAATTTTAATCTTAGCCTAAAGCACATCCATGAATAAGGCAGGTCGGGAAGAACATGTTAAGAATTCTTATTTCATAATTGGTATAATTTGTGAAATACAAAATATCCAAATTTGTTACGGACTTAAAAATCTATTGTTTACTTCATCGTCATCAACATTTTCAATATAATTAGCAAAATAACACTACATAATAAATTAAATATCTATTTGTATTTGTATCGTAACAAGTATAAGCATTTTAATTCATTTCCTAAAAAGACAGCTAATGACACCGTGAGAATAAAAGGCAAAACAGCTAATGACTAATGGCACCGTGCTACCATTTAAACCATAAAATGCCCTGCGATGCAAGATTACCGTCTGTCATGAATAATCCTTCGATTCTTATAGCATTCATTGCTACTGCTGTGAATCTGCTACCTTCATACAAAATATAAAAGATGATGGATTAAGTGTAGTGAAAAGACCGCAAACTCTGTCAGACTTAATATTTAATAACGATCTCCTCCCGTGGCACCACCACCACCTGTACCTCCTCCAAAGAGCATCATATCACTTTCACTTTCACTTTTAAGACCATCTCCTCTTCTGCAACAGAGGCATTTTTTCCATGCGGAACAAAAGCAACAGCAGACCAAGCAAGGGATCAGTAAAACCAACAGAACGAAAGCGTCTACTCCCAACACATAGTAATACAGGGACAGGTCTTTTGCTAAAAAATTGGGAATACTGCTCCAGATTGTTTCCAGTGTCTTTGAAGAGAACTCGAGCGACTTAATCTTTCTCTGTATTTCTCTCCAAAAGACTCCAGTGCCTTTAAAGGTGTCGTTGGCCGTGTTGTATGACAAGGGAACAAGAACGAT
Organism: Entomobrya proxima; assembly: GCA_029691765.1. Classification (NCBI taxonomy): domain Eukaryota; kingdom Metazoa; phylum Arthropoda; class Collembola; order Entomobryomorpha; family Entomobryidae; genus Entomobrya; species Entomobrya proxima. The sequence goes on from CM056169.1 coordinate 11,272,351, forward strand.
AACAACCGTAAGGATCAGCACGATGAAATTGGACAGATTCCAGAGAGTTGTGCGATCCTTTAAGTCCTGTAATATAAAAAAAATGAGTACATGCTTTAGCAGAGTAATATATAGACAAGTACCCATTCCATTCACACAAGCAGTTTACCTTTACTACCTGGAGAAAGGCAAACGCTTATTGTAATGAAATATATAGATTCGATCCATAATGCATGGAGTTTGGGTTTTTGTCAACCAATCTTTTAAATTGTCTACATTCTGTACAAAGGAACATCAGAAGACTGCTGTCAAAGTTTGGATTATGGATCGATAAAATAAAGTCCCTGAGATAGAAAGTTCCTTTATACGCTACACTGCATTTATTATGTTTTTCTAAGTATTTTGCATGCGTCAACGTGAAACGCAGAGGGGCATGCATTCTTGCATACCTTTGCCGAGCTACAAATGAGAAGCCAAGCGAATCCGAGCTGGAGAACTGCTGCGAAAATCCCGGTTCCAGATGAGGCCTGTATTAAAATAATGTAGGTGTCAGATTTGGCTTCCCAAAAGTCATGCTGGTGTTCCCAAAAGGCACTCCACGACGGTTGGAGCTTTATTGGTGGGCTTGTCCCTGTCTCTGTCGCCGCCGCGGTTGTTGTGTACACTGAATCTGAATCGGATTCCAGCTCCTCATGTTGTAAGCTACTGTTTGCAATAATATTGTCATTGTCGGAGGAATGGGGATTTGGAAGAATAGAGAAATTTGCTGGTGCGGAGGTGGTAGTGGTGTTGGATAATGTGAATGCAGGTGACATTGATGCTGACTTTGCTGCTGACATATTCTTCTTTTCCTCGTTTTCATTCAAAAGACTACTGGAAGGAGTGGTTCTGTTCAGAATTGGATGAGTTGTCATATTTGGATTTGGAGTAGTGACGGGGAAATGGAGTGTTTCACCAGCGATGAAGGTTCCATTTTCCTTCTCTGCCTCTGTGTGGTTCTTTGGAAAGAAGGGTGTGATAGGCGTTGATGCAGTAGGGTAATTGTCCTCTGGGTCCGGCTGCTGGGTAGCATTGCCAGCAGGGGTGTCGTTACTGGTTCCAGCACAGACAACAGATGAAACCAAAACAGCTATGGATGTTGCGAGTACAGCAATCGACATCAACTAGAAAGGTGAAAATAGAGATAAAGAGAATATCAAATGAACTTTGGAGAAAAAGAAGGAGATTGCTGAGGGAAATTTGTTTCCATTAAATTAGGTCGTTGGCCCAAGTAATAAAATGAATGTACGTAAACGCTTTTTGTCTCACCGCTGAAACGAATGCGAATGTTTTCACTAAACAATTAACTGCCATTATTGACACTTAAAAACGACGATGTAAACAGAAAAGCTAGTTTGCTGAGTGTATTCAACTTTATTTCAAACCGCCCGGCATATATGTTTAGTCAAATCAATTTCCTGACATTATATTTGACACCAAATGAAACGTGCATACAACCAAAAAAAAATTTACAAAGGGAATTGTCAATGACTAGACGCACGGAAAAAGTAACTTTGTAGTTTTAGAAAAATAAAATATTTATGCAATTTATGCTTCTTTGTATGCAATTTCAGTATGACATTTTCCTTAAAATATTACATGGACAAAATTGGGAGCATTGCATCTTGCCTGGAAGTTTGATTTTTCCACAAATGAGCATAAGCATTGCTTTAGGATATAACTGACCACAAAGACCACAATCTGCATGCGTATGTTACAAAAAGATAACTCAATGAAGCATAGTTATATTCAGCTCTTTCTATCCATGCTATGTATTTGTTTCTTAAAAACGATGAGCAATCAGTCTGCATAGATGACAATAAATTGTCCTTCCTCATTATAATCCTATACAAAGCTATGTTGTTCTTGTTGAAAATTAGGGTACATTTCTTAATCAAATATCATCACTTACTGTCAGCAACATCCGGCATGGATGATAAACTTGTTTGTACGAAAACCACAGTTGTGTACTTATTGCGTTGCAAGAAACGAAAGCTCTAGTATTTTTTCCTGCAGTATTGGTCCTGGGGCAACATATTTCAGTAGAGACACCAACAGCAACTAGCAAGATATCACACCAAGTTATTTCCTAAAGCTTGCACTGTCACCTGCAGCATTAACGTGTGAAGTTAATATGAACACGCACCGTTTTATGTTGTAAATAATAACAAGTGTTCTTGGTATGAAATGATCTTGGTTCTTGAAGCAAGTTTCGTAGAAGGACTTTTCATCATGATATTTTGCAATCCTTTTTGTGCCAATTTAACCTTGCTTTATCTATCTTGGAAAATTCGTTCGAATCGAATGTAAGAAGGCCAACTGTAATTTGTAACTGTAACTTTAAAAGTGATTTTCCAATAGCAGGTTCCATGTTCGTGTTCCAAATTTGTCAAGCACGAAAGTACGAAAGACGGTGGACAATGATAAATATCTGAATTTACCACATGAGTGGCTTCAGAAGTCCTAATTTCAACAAACGTCTTAAGATAACAGTCAAAAGTATAAAGCATTTAATGGCTTTGCTACTATTTGCAACAGTTTTGTTTGGGACAAAATTATACATACTATACTGGCAGGCTTATAAAGTTCTATAAATAGTTTTACTATAAGTTTCAATAAAATAACTTTATTCATGTTCATTACATAAGTTGTTGACTGTTGCTACCGACGGTGGTGTTGGTTGACGTCATTTTTGATGAAAAGATAACAATTATATAATCCGGGTTAAAAACTTGCTATTGCCCTTTTCTAAATCATGTCAAAAGCAGACATTACAAGCCGTTCGATTATACATTATTGAAAGAGTTCATAAAAGTCGCATGCTGAATAATGCGGGATGACGTTAGTGCCTAGAAGGTTTTAGATAAACTTTCCTCTCTATTCTAAAAGTAAACAGATCCTGGAGGATTTTTATGCTTGTTGCACTTATATACAATAATATTCATTCAATTTTAAGCTTTCAGATCCGGAATTGGGGATCCTGAGTTATTGTACGTTGCACGAACGTACAACTTGAGTGAAAACATTTTATGATGATGATACTCTGTAGATTCCATCAAACCTTTCCGAGTTGTCACACGGTTATTCACATTTTTCGTCATATTTAGTAATTCTATTTACATAATATACGTGGTCTGAATTCAGTCACAGGATCATATTCCCAGGGGATATTACGGACCAATGAGCACATAAACGAATCGCTTGCTAGTTATATTTCGGGTTCTTCCAAGATTCATCTTTTTACGCACACTCGATTCAATTCAATATTCTTTGGCATATGTGACCTTTTGTAAAACAAAAAAGCATTTGTGTTCAATTTTTAGGTTCAATTTTCAAACAAACAGAGAATGCTTGATATTTTTTATTCGTGATGATTTTATTTTTGATGGAAAAAACAAGCTGTACGTCACTGAATAATCAGCAACATGCGGAACGGGTCAAATTGCAAATTTAGATTTTAGTCGTGAAGTGAGAGCCTAAAAATATTAGCGTTGTTCCGGAGAATTTAGATTCGAAATGGAAACTCTGGATATTTTATTATAATTTTTCCTTTCCTTTGTAAACTGAACGTTTTCAAAACTGTAATTCGTTGTTTCTTTGTTCACGTTCAGTTTTCTCATTGTTATTGGCTAAGATGATCATTGTTAAAGTTCAATATTGTGAACTTTGTATTTGTAATGGCTACTTCCGGTGGAAAGGTCGAGTTCGATCCAACGTAAGTTGGACTTTGATAAACGTTCCCATTTTCCTTTGTCTTTCTTTGTGCGGAAATGGTAGATTTTCTTGTAAAACCGGAAACGGTTCGTTTATCGCTTCATGAAAAGTTCATCATGAAACGTTCCTTTGTTACTTGCCATTTTGTAACTTTCCGAGTTCGAACCCGGAGTAGCCAAGTTTTAGTATAAATAAGGAATGAAAATTGTAAACGATCATAAGTCCTCTTGAGGCATCACACCCAGAAAGTTTACCTGTGGTTGAGCCAAGAAAGAGAAGAAAGTCGGTCTACGGACTAAGAGACATTTAACAAAGCTACCGTTACTTGTCTATTTTGGGAAATAATAAAGTTGAAGTTCCTTTTATTAATTTGGAATCGTTTGCTATTTATTTTCCATCCTCTGGAATAGTGCACCCAGCATTTCATTGCATTTGGGGTTCCAGAATTGTCTCACATCGTGTGAGTGGTCCTTCGGAAGATATTTTTTACCATCCTATGTTCCAAGTTTGGGGACAAGCGTCATATTTCATAACAGGCAAATTGAACAAACTCATTACAGCAAGACACGGAATTTCTGATGATTGATTTTTCTTGTTTGTAATAAAAGCGTGTATGTGTGCCTTGCATATAAAATACAATGCAACGGAAGGAAAGAGGCAATATCGAAATCTGAGAGATAATATTTCATGCGTATTTCGTATCCTATTGTATTATTTCTCTCGTTCCTGGTATGACTAGCATTCTTTGTCAGAGTAAAGCTTGATCTTTGAAAAAAGAGAAAGTTGCTTTCTTCACTTTTCACGCCAATCCGCAGCTCGACTTTCATTTTCATTTCAACTAGAAATACCTCTGTCAATAGAAAGACGTGGAGTAATAATTCACGTTTCAAGGCCAATTCTTTTTTGTGCACATTATACCGAATGTCATACATTCTCCGTTGCTAAAATGTTCCACTGGAAAATTACAATTTCTATATATGCTTACATAGGTATACGCTGCGCTGGAAAGCTTTCCGCGTTTCAAATCCTTCAACTGCGTAATAAATTAAAAGTCTAAGGTTGTGAGGGGTGCTATGTATTCAATTTACTTCAACGGAGCAAGCCCAACTGATCACATTATTTGATGCGTTGCTTTAAAGGACTTGTTTGTCATTGGTGTCGTCTGCCTTTGAGCATTGGATGGATTACCGCCTGATTACCTTCTATATTTAAATGTAGCAGTTTAACTTGACCATATTATCAACATGAAGTAGACTGACAAAAAAGGGTTTGTGAAAATCACGTCTTTTAATAGATATATTCCCATTCATATTTTGATATCAAACTTAATTTGAGTGCGCTTCGAGTATTTGGTTTAGTAGAGAAGGCATGTTTCCACGTGGTGTGGTTGTGGTATTGAGGTATGCAGAGTTAACAACCCTTTTAATAAGCCAAATTAAGACCTATCTCTGCTTCAGATCCCTTCATCAATGCTAACCCAAGCCTGAGCTCTCATTTCGCATCAACGATGACTTTCTCTCATCCTGCTTTACAATAACTTTGTAGATGATAGGTATGCACGCATATCAGTTGACGCAAAGCATGTATTTGTCAAATTATTCCAACTAATTTTCAATGGAACTTACAGTTGTGAGTCATCATTACTAAGTAGCGCCACTATCACTTACATTGGTGGCGGTGGGTGACACATTGCAAGAATTGACAGCAATTATGGAACGGTTTACTTTGCGGCAAAACTGAAAAGTTGCGTTATTGTATTGTAAGTCAGCGTGAATTAGTTTTTCTAGGAAACCTGTCAAGAGTGAAGCATGATGTTTTTATCGCAGCTTTACAAAAGTTATTAGCAATCAGTATGGCAAAAATTGTTATTTTTCTCTAGTAAAGAGTTTAGCTATTTCATACGTTCATGTAGATGTAGATGTTATACTATACCCATGTATCTTTGAAATTTTCATTATTCGAACCATTTTCGTTGAAGCTTTAAGATTTCTAACCGAAACTATAATACGGAGCATCAACAGCATATTAATTAAAACCTGAGCTACGTGTGTAATGACATGTTTATACATACTACTAAACGTCAAGAGGAGCAATATTCCGGCAATGAGAATACTCGCGCAAATTTTATGATTACTCAAGTCATTAGCACAAGGAAAATGCTTGAATGTGTACAGCTTCACAATAATAACAATCTTTTATGCTATCTGTGCAAGCAGTAGCAGATGGTAACTTTGTTATGTGCCTGTTAGAAAGGGAAGTGAACTTTTGAGAGTGAAAGTAACATTCCAAGCCTCCAAACCAATTTAGTTGATTGTAACAAGAAACAGAATGGGAGAGAGGATTTTCACTTTTCGCTATTTTTACGTATGCAGCTTCCCCTCCGCGTACGTCTTGCACAGTAGACAGTTTTAACCCCCGTGTTTCTTTCTCCCAGCAGCTCCACGATTCTCATCTAATAGCCCTATTATCACTTTAAAAGCAGTAAAGAGCGTCTGCTCCGTCCATTTGGGAAGTTCATAAACTTTATAGAGCATTATGGAATTGATCTTCTCAAGATAATATCCAAAATAATACTGGAAAGGGTATTTTTCTTTGCATATGCCTTCACCCACAAGCCAGCCTGTCGTAGAAAGTGATAGCAGAAAACTACCCGTTTTTTGTGCTGATGAATTTAAAAAATCTTCTTAAAAAGTACATACTATTTTTAGTTAGCATCTCTCTTTCCCTCTACAAAAAGTCGCAATAAAATAAAGCAAAAGTACCGAAAAGGTAGAAAAGAGCAGCAAATGTTGCACTTTGTCTGCCAAGGAGCTTGGTAGTCTTTTTGAGAGAACCAAGACAAGCGTGTAGGTTAGTCCTACTGACAGCTTAAATTCAACAGGCAATTTCTCCTGGAACAGTCATTCGGTCAGCGAAGGGGAAAGCGGCAACTAGATTTTCCTTCGAACTCTTTCCTTTTTCTTCTTCATTATTATTATTTTTTGGCAAAATATGTATAGAAGCAGCGGGCCTTTTAATGCACATAATATATTGGCATATAGTGATATAGCCTACCATGTATTTTAAACCGCGTTATATTCATTTATTCGTTTCTTGTTCGTCTTGGAAAGGCACTTAGAACTGCTCTTATGTTTGTTTGATGATGATGAGAAATATTATGACGATGATGATGATGACGACAGTAATGGTACTCTTTTTTCTCTTTTTATTTTCCCTCTGAAAAACTCGGCATGTTTCGTTTTCTAAAAGATGTATAGTATGTTCTTTTAGTACTCCGTTAGTAGTGAGCTGTCAGTAGTAAAAAAGACAAGCATGTCGCTTATTATATTATATTCATTGACAAATTTACAAAATTTGTTGTCTGATGCGTTTCCATTTCAAAACATCGGTTTAACAATGTACAATGTACTGTTTCCTTTCAAGCATCCTTTTTCAGCCAATTCACATTGTAGCAATGTACTTTCGTTTGTTGGAAATAGTTGTTGTGGACAAACAAGATCTATAATTTGCCTTGGGTGATATGAAAATGCAAGTTTCTATTAGTTGAAAAGTTTTCTTTGATATTTTCCTCAAGTTAAAACCCAAAAATTCAGGATTGTGCATTAGTGGGTATTCTGTAAGAAAATTAATTGGGCTAGGAAAGGAGATCAAGTCGAAAATCACAATAAAAACTGCGTGGGTTGCGAATTGTACAATGATGCTGTTAGTCTAGATGAGCATCAGTATAATAGATGATTCCTACACCAATTCAATCACTGCCTCATTTTTGCTTTTCTTTTACTGCCGAGGTATAATGCATTTTGATTGCCTTGTCATGAACATGGCATTTCCCTCCGCATTTTTGTTCATCATTTTTCTAGTTCTTATGTATTCATGCAATCGTAATTTTTGCTGTTGTTGCTTGAAATTAGTGTGCAAGCTACATGTTGCCTATTGTCGGCCTATTTTAGTAAAAACTTGAAGGAGGAGGCCCTTATCAGTTAAATTAAACGTGTATTCTTGAAAAATATCTTGAGACTAGTAAAAATGCGCTGGAACTTAGAGAATGTCTGTTTCATTAAGAAACGTCGACTTGAGACTGTTCCGAATTTTCGGTTGAAGAACCTAAAGCAAAGGAGAACGTGCCCATATGTTACCAACCCACTTTTCTTTGACCAAATCACGCCGGTCTGGCACGTAAAATAATATTGCGTAATATGCAGTCCAAGTAATATTCTTGGTTTTCATCTTTAATTTGACGGTGGTGACAGTGATGCTACACACTGTTCGTTGTTTCATGGTTTTACTACACACCGACACGAAGGACGTGTGTTATTTTTGTTTCTCGACGCTACCAAAAAGTCAAAAACGTGCACTCACCGAAAGGAGCACATCAGAAAATTTTTACCCACTGACTACTGACTGAGACTTACCTAAGTACACGAACCAGAGAATGAGCCATCCATCAGCAACCTGTCTCTTGTCAGCTTTGGCAAATTGAAAGAGAAATTTTTTATCCTTTTCATCTTTTATCTCTGAAGCTTGTGTATTTTGCGGAGTACATCTGGATGGAAAGCTGTCCTTTGCCATTTTTTCTTTCTATTTTTGTGTTAGAGGCTCAAGAAAATCATACTGCTCTTATCTTTTATCATGATCATCATCTTTCTCAAAAGTTGGAAATGACGATGATCATGATGATCATCTTTTTGTGGACACAGGAAGAGAACAAAGTGGATAAAAAAGGGAGAAAGCCGAGATTTTCCTGGAATTAATATTACATATTTCTCTTCACTAAAAGGTCTTCCTTATGTAATCTTGGGACAAATGAGTTGGCCTGAGCATTTTGCATTTTATTTTATTAGCCACAAAAGAGCATCCAAGACGCTGTTTAATCAGTTGTGTCGTTGTGTGTGGGCGGTAGATTTTCTTTTCGTTGTGCACTTGAGACGCTTCAATATTATATTAGTAGAGAAAGATGGGCTACAAATCTTTCGCAAATATATGAATATTATTTTGCACAGAGTCCGAAAGCATAATATGCAAAAATGTATTCTTGAAAATTTCGCAACGAATTCTACTAATAGGTGGGTTCAACTTACAGCTCTGTAGTCCACGCAGGGTATTCGTGCTTGAGCCTATTAACAAAATATTCTCGTGAGCATACACTCGTATGCACTTGTTTGAAGGTGCACCATTACTTTACTACAACCTGATTTAATTTGCGTACCGCTCAGCAGTTCAAAACATTTCTGCACTTTTACTTTTTCAAAGCAAACTACCACTGTGCCAGTCATACTTGCATTTACAAAGTTTTCAAACATTTTGTGATTCAAATGAACAAAATGTTTTATTTTGTTGTATAGGCAGTGAAGTGTAATGTCACCTGGAGCGGCGGCAGCAGCAGGTCTTTGAAAAACTAGAAGAAAAAGCTCGGAACAGAGGTACAAAAGCAAAATACCTGCAAAGCTTCGTTTATACAAAGAAGGCAACCAGAAGAGCTGTAGCTTATACAAAAACATTTTCTATTTTACACACAGACAGAGTCACTCGGTACAACTCACTTGTTTATGTTCTTTTTCTCCAAAAACTGTAAAGCAACAAAATAACAGCCAATTATTTCACGAGACTGGGTTGCTTTCTCTTCGTTTCCCGTAATACTACATCTATATGCTATTTTAGCTCACAAGTTGAGTCACTCACCAATTGCATGCTGTTTTGGAGCGTGTAAATGACATGAAATCTGTGATGATGATAGTGATGCTGAAAGGGGAGTTCAGCTAAAGAGAAAATTTAACTTTTAAAATTACATTACTGTGAAACGAGCGCGTAGTGAAGCTGCAAAGAAATCGGACTACATAACAGCAACGTTCATCTACTGTGAATTTTGCTGGATCTACTTTCTCCATAAACATTTTGAAAAAAATCCAGTTTTAGTTAGATTTTCTGTGTTCCCATTTCCCTCCTTTTTTGTGTGCAGGGGTTATTCCTTGAATGGCTTCATTGAGACAGACGCAAAAAATCTGGGGAAATTTTCCAGATTAACAATTAGCTACAAAACATTTTGTATTCTGTGGATTATTTTGGCTTTCCAGTGTACTCATTTGTAGACAGTAACGTTTATTCAAACGTATTTAGCCTCAAATTAATTAACTTTTACTTTTTAATTACAGGTTGAAAAAGGCTGCTTCTAAAAATCAGTATCACCAGACTTTTCACTCGCTTTAAAATGTGCAGTGTAAACGACAGATGTGCCGTGAAGACTTTCTCCGCAGACATTTTTTATGTTTCTCAGCCTCATCATTCCATTACGCTTGCAACTCCAGCTCTTCTTTCGTACATGGCATTCCTGCACTGCGTTATATTACGTCGTCGTCGTTGTCATCTTCTCTAGTTCTCTCGTCAATAGCCATTTCAAACACTTAAAAGAAAATCCTGTAAAACTGCAACTGGCACTTTTCTAACTTTCTCTCACAGAGCCAGGACAGAGGAAATGGAACAACTGACGTTTCCACACACAAAAAAGTGACTTCCCCCGCATACACCAGTTGAAGTTGATGGCAAGAGAGAGAAGAGGATTAATTCATTTAATTTTCTCATTCACTTTCTTACAACATCAATACGACTTGTGTTCTTCCACTCAAGTACCTCGACTTCTGCAAAACTAGCAATAGCAAACTTATGACGAAGAAATAAATAAACCTCAACCCAGAGACCTGCTAACAAACTCTTTTTAAAGTACATAAGTCATGCCACCGCACTGGAAAAATGACCTTACAGAAAGAAGACAAGATTTGGGGTACTCTTCGTTTGTTACAGGGTATGTAAGTAAAGTACAACGAACTCTCGCCCCAGCTTCACCAGCAACAAGCAGCATCTGTACACCAAGCGAAGCATACTTTAAACCTATTTACCACAAAACTATGTCCGCAGATCTGTAACAGAAATATTAAAACGAGACGCTGCAAACAGCACTATTAACTTATTTATGTGAAAGTGCCAGCGGTGCCATTGTTTTTATACCTGACGAGCGTAAGTTGTGACTTGCCAAAACTCCGAAAGCAGCAAAGTCACAAACATTATGGTATGCAATGCAAGCAGCTATAAATAAATCTAGAGCTTTCTCCGAAATATAAACTGATATGGACAAGTACGCAAGCAGTTTGTTCTTTTATTATTTATCCGTAACCCCTTAACTACTGTTTACACTTGAGACAGTGCAACGGGACATCTTATGTCTGCTTATATACGTACAATACGCAGCAACATTGATAATGATAATAATAGAGTGCGCTTTAAAGGCTTACCTGTCCAATTCCATGGTTAAGTGGTGAAAGTGATACGTTTATCTAGTGAATAGATATGCTCGTTACGTATACGTCCTTTCTATAATCTACGACAATTTTATATAACTTGTCAACTAACGGAAGTCACGAAGCATACTGTTACATAACTGGGAAAACAGCAGAAGTTGTGCTAAAAGAGAAGAGAATAAGAAATTGTCTCATGAGGGCAGAGTTTCCCCTGCTTTCTTTTTTATGTAAGTGCCGTGTCTAATAGGCTGACTGTTCAACCAGAAGAAAGGTGACTCAAACGAGAAAGAAAGTGATGAGCCAAGAAAAGGATTAGCAGAATGAAATGAACCATTGGAGTGGATTTGAGACTTGAGAGCGAACTTGCTCTTGAAATATCCTTACAGCAATTTACCAGCCAGCATAGTATTTTGCAAGACGTATAAATACATACTACCTGCCTATATGATACAATACTGATAGTAAATATTGAACTATTTTGTTGCAAAGTATTATCATCAACGTCAATATATCATATAATAAACCGTCTGAACTGAAAAAAAACTGAACTGGATAAAAAGAGAAAAACAGGTTTGCTTTCGTCACATGAAAAAACAACTCAAACGTGCTTTCTGAAAACGAATCGTTTCACATATAGACAAACACACTAACATCATTCTTCTCATGAAACCAGGTGTCGTTTGGCTTTCAAAGGATTTTTCTGAATTTTTCAACGACTGAAATTCAATCTGACTTTAGCCTCCCAGGCAAAAGAATACCTTTATTGAGAACTTGGTCACCAAAGGCATGAGGCATACACGATAATAATATACGAATACATACATCAGTTTACTCGAACCTTCAAATCCGTATTCCATTTCCATCTGTCAAAATATTCGTTTTTTGCACAAACAACAAACGTGTACGTAGTGTATAAGAAGTGAAAGTGGGTAGCTATCACAGACACACGTGTGAATGTTGAATACCAACAGCGTATTTATGTAAAACATAAGGCTGCTCTTATGATGCTATTACACTCTGGTTGACTTGACGGGCATGACGCAAGTGGAAAGAGAAAGTCGAGACGACTAACTAATAATGAATGTAACCGGAACTTGGAACCACCTCTTCAGATTCTTCGCCCCAAGCTATTATTAAAAAGGCAGTAATATATAGCGTTCGCTTATAAGACACTTAAACATAAACACAAGCGACAACAACAAATGTGGTAAATCTAACGACAACAACATTTTATGATTTTGAAAGCGAACAATATTTCGTGCGTTTTAGTGAAAGCCTGTCTTCTTTGTCGTTTGCAAAACTCCCGCTTTCTTTGAAGTTTTTGCGTAATATACATACAGATTACCCGACATGTTTACACCTAGTCGTACAACGTATTATTATGCAAATGTGCAGAAGCGTTGAAACAATTGAGAAAAATACTAATACAACGTGGTAATAACGTAAATATTAAAAATACAGGAAAAGTTACGTGAATGTGGTGTAGTAGTACATGCATGCACACGTGTAAACAAAGCGTTGCAAATTATAGTCTGTCAACAATGCAGGAAAAATGTTATGAAAATTTAATATTCACTCTGTTCTATTGACATTGACTTATACCTGTTTTGAATGCACGAAAGAGAAAAAACCCTTTTGATATTACCAAACAAACTGCTTCTAAGCTGTTTCTTTGCTGGGCTTATTTACTTTCACTGACATTTCAATATTCAATATCGACAAACGAGTTTTCCTATAGGGGCTGCAAGTAAATCTGCAGGTGACAAATTTGTGTAGACTTTTGTTGCGAAAAAGTGAGCAGCCAGCACACGTCTTGTTTTGTTCTATAAATAATTTTTCATATATGGGTTCTAATAACCTGTCACTGTGAGTGTGCATGTTTGGCGTACACATGTTGTTTGTGTACCCATTTTTTCCCAAAAACCGGAGAGAAACTTTGAAATACACGTCATTCCTTAGCAAATGTCAAAAGTCAGACAAAGAATTTCCCTCTTCTAGAGCTGCTTCATTACTGCTGTTTGTACAACAAGCCAAAAACGTTCGATTTTCTATTTAACGTGCTAATTCTAATAGAAAAATGACAACTGTCACAGTTTATTAGTTTCACAGAGGAGATCGTATCGTGGAAAGGTTTTTTTATTCAAACCGCAATTAAAATATCCACGTGTATGAATCAACAAATTCATTTGTCTCTTCCTTTTACAAACCTCTGGAAAAACAAACAGTGTGTGTGATTTCGTGATATTTATACAAAGTCAACGAAGAGCTTACCTGAACATAGTCAACCTAACCATTTTTAAGCACGTTTGCCTTTACCCTCAACAGCCCACACGTTTCTCCTGAAGGCAACACTCCCGCCCGCTAAGTTACATACCAGAAAAAAGTTAGCAAAGCAAAAAAACGTAAAACGTGCATGTGAATGTGATTTGGCTCATTTTTGCCAGAAAAGTTTACAAATAGCAGTTTCCTTTGCTAGTGCAAAAGCTGCATTAGTAGACCTTCTGGGAACATCCAGGAAAAGAAACTTTTTTTTCATGATTATAAAAGCCTTGTCTGTCTACCAACCAAAGTGAAAGCATAATATATATGCCCATTATGCACCAGAGAATCATCATCCTATTCTCCACACAGGTTTAACAAAGCCACAAGAGAGCCTCCTTTGATTTACCTTATGCTTACGCTATCCTATACTGCTATGCTGACGTTTGTAACTTTTTTTTACTAAAAGACAAAAGGAAAAAGCCGGCCAATCGATCTGTACTTAATACATAATATCCCTGTGGCTTACACTTTCACAGCAAGGGGAAGGCTAAATATATATACGTATACAACCTGAGAGAAAGCAACCTCTTCAGATCCCATCATCACTTATCAAATCAAACAAACTTGGCGGAAATTGCGTATGTATCTAATATGTGTTCAGGAAACGTGTGTGGTGGTAGTCATTATTGGACAAGCCATTTGAATAAAGTTGGAGGAACACCCCAACACAGTTTCCCATTATCCGTTGCTGCTTAATACTTTCACTTTAGTGCAACTCTCTCTCTCTCGCACTCTGTCTGTTGTGCCTGCATAAATAAATATTGTATCCTGCTGCGCTCTTATCATCTCATTCTCCCCCTCATCACAAAATCCACACTACTAAAGTAAATTTTGCCAAAGAAAAAAGAGAGAGAAGCAGCAAGAAAGAATCCATTATGAAGCCTCGACTCTGGATACAGGTAACTTCAGACACAGATGACGAGAATGTCGCACCGCCAACAATGGAAACCAGTTACTCAGTTGATGAACAACCAGGGACTCCATCATCTCGTCTACCTGCTGCTGGTAGTGCGGGTACTACTTCAAACATTGCCGGAATGACATCATCCACTACCGTAGTTGATTACGGTGGCGGCGCTGTCGGATTATCAGCCTCGTCCTCCATGTCAGCCACAGCCACGGCCGCTGTAGGAATAGGAGTTGGAGTTGCCCTTGTCCCAGGAGGACAGGTAATCGTTCCAAGCCCATCTTCGCCCTCGCCAATGTTTGGAGGAAGCAAGGGAATGTACAGGAGTTGTAGCCCATTGCCCATTGTTGGAGGGTCCAGCAGTAGTGCGGCCACCACTCCAATGTATTCAAGTGGAGGCAATTCCACATTTCATTCCACTTCATGTCTTGGACTTAATCATGGGAATATCCATAATTCATCCCAGCAACAGAATCAGCATCATCGGAGCTCCCTGCATCAACTTCATCAGACCACACTACAGCAGCCACAACCACAGTACTATTCACATTCCCATTTGTCTCATCAACAACAACAACAGCATCATCAGCCAGAGCAACAACATTCACATTCCCATCATCACCGCCACCACCACCATCATCATCATCATGGTGGAAGCAGCAGCAGTGTTCATCATCACCTACACCACCAGAAACAACTTCAGCATCAACAGACGGTTCCAAGCGGTGCAAGTCCTCCTTCCATCACGGGTACTGCTACTCCAAGCTCTTCCGGCTCATCTGGACAGGTTCAGATGAGAAAACGACGGTCGACGACAGTTAACGACTGTAAGCAAAAAGAAGCCCTCTTTTGCCACCTTTGTACTCATTTTCCATGCTTGTTATGATGACGATGAGAGAAAAGTTGATAAAAATGATGAAGTGCTAGGTATTTGTTGAAGACCTTCAACCAACATTATGTAAAGATGATGAATGGGAAGTATGATGGTATTAATGATATTAGGCTGCACAGCATAGGAAAATTTTAATAAAAAATATACTCATCAAATTCGTACCCCACGTGCCTTTATTATGCTAATGGCATTTTTGAAAATTGTATGGCTCACTTTACTGGAATGTTATAATGATAACAATTACAAAGTGAAACTCCTTTTCAATGATATGCACCAAGAGAGGACGGATTTTATCGTCTGGTAATCTACACAATGCTTTTTAGTCAGGCTTCTGAAGAAAAACCGGTTTTAAGATTGCGCCATAGAAGGGGAGAAAATGAAGTTTATTACAGATTCCAAAAGGGGTACGCGTAATGCATGAAAGCCGGGGAAAGTGAAAAGTTGTGTAGAGAAAGTATGTGTATATTAGTGCTATTATTATTATCTACGTAATACACCCGAGGATCAGTTGCCTTTTCCTGGAAAATTAGATTTTTTTCTAAGAGAGAGCAAAGCGTAAAACCTATCAGAGAGAAAATGCCACCTCCCACACTGCATGAGATTTTTTTGAAAGTTTTAGCAGGGTTCGCAACGAGAGAAATTGGATTTAATGTAATGCAATCAGCCAGTTAAAATGTTTCCATTTTCCTGCTAAAAGAGCATGCAAGAAAAAAAAGTTGACAAAAGCTGCTCTTGCATTGATTGAAGCCAGTTCACGTGTTTTCATACTTCATCAAACGCTCTCTCGTTACTTTACAACATTGTAACGCTAAAAAGAAAAGTACGCTGAAGCTAGTTTCAAAACAGAAAAAAAGGTTTAGAGTAAATTACTTGCGTATGGCAATTGCAATACTATATAATAGCATTATGATTTTGTCAAGAACAGATTTTTATTTCCTAATAATTTTAATATCACATTTTTCAATTGAAAAAAGTTTTATTACTTTTGCTTCCACAGTTGACATTTTAGATGCTTTTGAAATTGCCTTCAAGTTTAAAGATGACGAAATATTTTGTGGGCGAGCATCCGATGAAAATACAATCACTTTTTTGTTTCGTAATAATTTAAATATATGAGCTGTTTTAGATTTGTGAATTGACCTTTGAGTTTGGTTTGCATCATTTAAAATAAGTATATGTATGTATTTCTGTAATATGTTGTTGCAATGAGGTACGTATTAAGATATGTACATGGGTTGCAAGGAAATAATTTGTCTTTATGAAATTCAAACTTCCATTGTAAATGGCTGCCCTTTTTACATATTTTATAGAAAATAAGTAGACTACGGTGGAAGGATAAATTGAAGTGGCATTCAGAATATTATGGAGTAGCTACTCCGAAGAAGTATGCTTGAATTGAGATGCATGATAATACATCAATACGAGCACTTTCTCTTTCCATTTCCTTCCTGATTTAAAACCTTTCCACAAATATGAACAGAAGCCAGGAAGGATGCTTATTATCCCTAAAACTACATATTATCTAGTCTACATGTATACATAACTTATAATATGTATATCATTATAAAGTAGATAAGGCTAATAAATTGCACGATTCATACAAACAACAACTTACGGGAAGGATTCATAGGCCCTTCAAGTCCAATTTTTTTATCGTTACACAAGCGTATCAGATGGAGAAAGCTAAAATTAATTATACCTATTACGAACTAAAAGTCTAAATACTTGGTCAACTATGCGAATCTTTCCGTTGATGAGCATAAAGAAAAATGCAAAGCTCTTCCTTTCTTTGGCCTCGACCTCGGGCTTTATAAAGAAAAGTGGAGTAAAGGGACACACGCAGAGGAAGGGAAACTGAACACATTTTTAGCTTTTTGTCTTGATTATGGAGGAATACGTAATGAAGCTGCTAATGGCAAGAAATTGAAAAGCATGTTTTTTTGAAAATGAAAACAAGTGAAAGTATGTGGATTGGTAGAGCAAAAGTCTTTACGTAGAACATACCCAAAAGTTTCTTTCGCTGTTGTGTATATCTATACCTAATGCATACTTGGTTTTCAATGTTGGTACGATGGAATATTATGCGTCTAATAACTTTTCTTGGCCAAAAATGCAAAAAATTTGAATGAAAAGCGTGCATCTGATCTCTTTTCTGATTTTCATTTAAAAAATGAAAAACTCACGAGAAAACGAGAATATTATGATAATCAGAATGTTTTATGCACATTATTTCACAGATTATGGCTATAAAAGCGGTCGTCCCGTAACACTCAAGTTTTCACCCAGTCCCCCGAATCCCTTGGCTCCTTCGAAAAATCTCGAGATTCCTGTATTTAGTGGCCGAAGTGCGTCAGCGCCCGCCTCAACAGAAACAGAATGGCCAGCAAAAAGGTAAGTTGCATCAATGCATATGATTGCTTTGTTAATTTTGATGTAAAAAATGCATAATCATAGTTGCCCGCATCGTCATCACAAGACACGCGTGGTTTTTTTTACCAAAGGCAACTGAGAAATGAAAATGCCTGCCACACACCATAATATCTTGCGTCATTACTTTAAAATGCTTCTTGGTACGAATTGCTAACACTGGACTAGGTATTAATTTTTTTGCTACCCTTTCAAGTTAACCAATGGAGCAGCAACGGGATGTCTCAAAATGTTAAAGGTCTCCTTTTTTGAAACTGTTTATCATGCATCACAGCCAGAGGATAAAATTCATTTTAAAGGCTGTCACTCAAATGTCAGCAACATAAAGAATAGGTTAGCATCATAGTCGAACGAAACCTACTTATGGTCACATAATGTTGAATGCTAAAAGTGAGTGGTGGCAGAGCAGCGGCACCAAATCTAGAGAGAAAATATCACAATTTACACACACAACAGTTCAAAGTACAAAGGACACCTTATTTGCTCTTTTGTAAAATCCTTCGTTGGACATGGAATGTGTTTGTGAAAATTTGTTCAGGACACACAACATGACTTGTCTCGCTAGTTGGCTTTGTACAAGAACCTATAAAAACATTTAAACCACAGCAGAGTGGAAAGTTGGGGAGAAAAGAGAAAGTTTTTGCCTTCTCTTATGATCCAAGACGTACATGACAGTCTCAAAGCGGATTTGACTTTTCCAATGACGACACGTTCGTTTCCTGGCTGCTGTTCAGGTTGTATTTGGGGAAACGTGATAAAAATCTGGAGAAAGTTTGTAGAGTCAACCTGGTAGAAAGCGAGATTGTGCTTTCACAGCTTTCCTTGCTTCTGAATCAGCTACATCACAGCACTCTAGATGGAAACGGGCGCGTTAACTGAGTCTCTGAGGTTTGTTCTTTGGCTGCGATATGCCTCCACATCTGGCGTACAATGCTTTCACTCGGGCTGAAATATATTAAATTTTTCCAACTAGCTGGCACCCTCTTCAGAATACGGTTGTCGCGTCTACTAGGTACAAGGAGCATTTTTATGATTCAACTTCTTTTGCAGAGTAGATCTGCTAGCAATACCCCATTGCTTCTAATTGACATTTATCCAATAATAAAAAATATGGTAAGTTCCCTACAACTCTATACTTCTCATAAAATACTTGCAACCTTTCTAGAAAAGCAAACAATTTTTATTGAGCTCATACAAACAAATTTCTAGTACAGCAATATGCTAAAAAATGCATAGAATTCAGAATGTGTATTTTTTGTGTACATATCCATTTCATTATTGCTTCATTTTCAGGAACGGTCAATTGTTAGCATGCAAGTTCTGTTCTGTATATCATCCAGAAAGCAACATTGTATTTGCATCTGCATTATAAACAACATCAGACCAAGATCAGCCTACTGTTTTTATTTGCTTGAGCTAGCAGGGCTTCAGGTAAACGATGATAGTAGTAGTTCCAAAGTGAATCCATTTCTGTATAAGCAATTCAATATCATCATCAGGAATGACCTTTTGGAAACCACGCCCGTTCGTTTTCCTAGACAGATTTTGTTAGGAGATGAAAAGAAAATTGTGTTATGAGCCCACATTTCCTCTCTTCACGAGCTTCAGAGTCATTTGATTTTCTGTCCATCTCCGAGTGAAGCAGACTCTCTAGGTTTTATGACTGCACCCTACACTAAATACACTGTATTTTGGGGTTTCTTTCTAAATTTTATTTGTGTTTCGGTTTGTTCTCTCCACGCCACACGTATGCAAACATACGAATTGAAATAGAACATTAAAGACGGAAAAGCAGAGCTTTTGTATCTTGCTGCTGGAGGAAACAATTGCAATTGATTGAATGGTTCGTGTATATCTTTCTAGTCTAAACTAAACTGAGCTGGTAGTAACCACAAACTCATTCTTGCGTAATGTGTAAATAGCCACAACGCACACAAAAGTACGTATGGTATTGGAAAATGCTAACGTTTGGTATTACAATTAGTGAAAAATGTTGGTGAATGATTTGTTTCTTTGTTCTGGTAAATTGGAATAAAAACAAGTTTCGTTTCGGAGAAAACTGCGCATTACCTCTGAGAAAGTTATGAAATATTCAACAGTGACAGTATAATGTACAATTTTTGAGCAGTTGGCTGCTTTCATTGCTCGTATGCATTCTTTGTTTGATATTACTTTTGGAAACACAAAAGTTACTTTCTTCGGGAGCAAGGAGTAAATATCATATGAACACCGGATATAACAAACCTGTAATAAAGTATGCTTGGAAAAATTCGTATCCAGAATAAAACAACATTTCATTTTTTTCTAAAAATACGCTTCATTTTCCACCAAGCCCATTGAAAAGTATTGTATTGATTTTGTGTGATTACTAACTAATTATCGAAAGAATAGTTTATCTGAGCACGATACACCTCCTCCACGATTGCATTTGAAAAAAATGTAGACCAAAACAATATGATAATATAGTACACGCTTGTTAAAATATTTTTTTATTGTAAGTGCCTATTAAGGTAAATGGATAAAATAGTAGGCTCTTCTGAAAAACATGAGGTAGTATAGTCGTTGTAAAACCATTAAATACTAAGGTGGAACGTATTGTTTGATATATTTTTATTAGATATATTTGTTCTGTACAGTAAATGGCCCAACGAAAAATCTACCTATTTACCTTCAACTTTGAATTCAACAAGTTCGTCTACAATAATATATCATAACTTGCTCAATTTCAAAGGACGTTTATTCCACCAAAACGAATCATTTTAATAATCAATACAAGTTGGCAAGTCTTATAATCAATTGTGTAGGTATGTGGTTTAATATCAGATGGTTATAAACATTCTGAAATGGAGTATAAAAATGATAAGATTCAAATTTGAAAACACATCTGAATAAATTATACAACGGTTGGTATTACGAATGATCTTATCGGTCGATTTCCTTATCCGTTATATCTTAGCAGTGTAATAGCGATTAAGCTGTGTAATACTTTCGACAATGCTTAGAGATAAACAAGATCAGATCTTTCGGTTTGAGACCATATAGATTTTAAACCCTGACGATTTATTGAATAAAGCCAGCCAAAAATTTACTAACATGTATTGTAAGTAAAAATTCTAATGTAGTCAGTACTACATTCATTTGGGTTCTTTATCCCATCAAAATGATACCCTGATTATAGATCAACGTGATTGTTGCATGAATCGGGCATGAATAATGGAAACGCTCATGCTTAAAATAATCATCGCTTCATTCTTTTAACATAGTCGTGCACAATTAACGATTAAACAATAAACTCCTTCGATTTTTTCAATATTTTTATAGTATAAATAATAATATGTGCTATTTGTAGTAAAGACATTTAGTTACAACGAGTGTTTCAAACAATTTATTAGTAAAATCGACCCGACGTTTCGATTCGACCACGAATCCTCTTCAGGGTTTTTACAATAAAGGCAAAATCGTAAAGAATTATAGCACCAATATGTGCTATATATGATTCATGCTCTGAACTACCTATAATGGTAAATTTGTTTAAAACAATGCAAGTAAATCATATTTGAAGTATATTTTCATACAATATGGTATTACAATAATAATATAACATACTCTTAGAGGGAACTTAAACGGACGTAAAAAGATGTAAACATAAATATGTAAAGATGTTTGCTATTTAAACACCTTACAAATTATACTTAGGTGCATTTAATGTAAATTTTGCTACAACAGCAGTTGTTATAACCTTTGAAAGACAAACATATACTACTTGTCACTATGTTTAAAGAATAGCTTAAGAGCTAACAAAATCAAATAAACTAAATAACAAAATCCATTTTATAACACAATATATGCCTGTCTACTCAATGTACTATTTTACTCTGCATCGTAGTATAACCATTATATTATTATTTTTAAATAAGCATAGACATCATTACCAATCTTTACTTTTTATGCAATGATGTATATTACATTTTAAAAATCTTTCAAACAATCAACATCGTCTTCTCCTGCTTTCGAACAATTTGGTTATTAGTTAAAAATGGTAAAATCATAACCAGGTGGTGGCGACAAAAATTTGTCCAAAACTCACCACTTTTAATGTTTTATCCGGACATCTTCTATGCATCTCTTTTAATATATTTTCATTCAATATGATTTGTAGTTTATAGAATACAAAATGCCTACATCTACATGCAAACCTTGGGCAAGGAAAATCCCATTAGAACAAATATTATTTAAGATTGTGACAGTTATAACAAATTATTATGGTAATATATTTTAGCTAAAATACTGTTTCATTTTTAAAATATCTTATCGCCGGCTTTGTATAGCATGCCAAATTTGGTGATATCATATATGTAGACTAATTGGAGATACATACTTGCCGAAAGCTAGCCATTTTAAAAGTAAATCGTTCCACTTCAAAGCCTTTTTTTAACATCCCTTAGCTTAGCCTTCTTTAAGATTTTTCTACTGGCCCACGTAATTAGTATTTGTACCACATAGCCAGCAAATACATAAATACGGACAAACATGACATAATCAATACTTTAAGCTACGTTTGGAGTGATAATTTCACTATTACCGGACCATAAATATGTACATTGGAACCTTTTAAATAAAAAGCCAATTGCATAACATGCAACTAGCTGTGCATTTTTCTTTTGTTATTTGCAACAAAAATGAATCAATGAATGTGTTATGAAACGTTTCTTCGTTCGATTTTTATATTGAACATTTATCGTGTTTGAATAACAACACTAGATATATCTTGTTGTCTTTTTTAGCTGTCAGCTTGGTAGATAGGAAAAGTACGGTCTAATGTGGCTTTGCAATTTATTATAGCACTAGGTATATTTTCCAGAGAGCAAAAACTGATCAGGTATGATGATGATGAATTGCTAAAATGCATGAAAAGCAAGTTGATTTAAGTGCTCATGTCAGCCAGTTTGGTTCCTGAGTCAGTTACTCGCTTGCTCACAAGAAAAGCAATTCATCTTCCAGAAATGTAGGATATGTCGAAAAAATGTGTTCCGTTAAAAGTTACAAGGACACCAGAAGTGTCTGTTTGCGGTAGTAGAATGATAAACTTATCAGCTAAAAATTACGCATGTGGTTTCAATATTGTGTACTATCCATTAAAAGTCTTAAAAGTGTATCGTGTACTTTTCCAGCCTTTTCATCCAACATTCTCCCTTCCACACGGACAACACATTTATGACGACAAAGAATGTGGAAAAATGATGCTCCATATCACTTTGAGACGGCAGACAAGTAGAAAATTATTCAAATAAGCTTTAACTTCAGCTCTCATGGTCGAAATCAAATTGCTTCACTTACTCACAATGAAAGTGGCAATATTCAGATGAAAACTTTCAACTACTTTCTTGCCGCTTTCCCCCAACATTGTATGCATAATGCTATACAAAGCGGATCTAGAACAGGTTTCTGCTTCAGAGAACCTTGTGTGCTGCAGTTCTAATTTAATCACTGGTGCGGCGCTGTGTAAGATTAATGTAAACATGATGGTGGGCGGTTTTACTGCCTACTTCAGTGTGAAAGCCAAGTCAAGTGTGTGTGTATGCCTACCGTATTTCTTTATTTGTGGCAGCATGATCACTTTTTGTAGCACAACAAGCAGCTGCAAAATTTTGTTAAATTAAAGGCAACATTGTGCTTGCCTCTTAGTACTTTGTTTATAAACAAGAAGAAAGTTTTCAAATTTATGAGTGTTGTTCACACAGGGTAAAGGTGTTGGAGTGTTCATTGAGCCAGTCCATTCCAACCAACAACAAATGTTCACCTGAATTGAATAATATACACTTCATTTAAGTAGCAGTTAATGATATTTCCATTCACCGCAGCAGGTACCTATCCTCTCTTATAAAATAGAAATTTGTTGTGACTTTCAATGAAATATGCATGCGTTTTTTGATAACGTGTTCAAACTCCCCCGCCCAGTCTACATACATTTTTTTGTATTTTACCCCTTGAAACGTAACTACAACAGTTACTACTCGAATCTCCAATTTTGCTTGCTATTATTACCACTGCTGTTGAGCATATAGATTCAAATACATACCCGAAATCTACTAATGATAGTTGGACAAGTATTCGGCAAACAACTTTCTCTTGTGCAGTACTAGGAAATTGGGGAAAAGTGGCAGACAGCTAAGTAGTTACTCAGCAGTTAACATCTAAGCCAGCATATGATGGAGTTCGCTTGAGAAAGTGTTTGTGAGTAATAATAACACACACACAGATAGCCATACTTCCAGGAAAACTAGTTTTGGTAGTTACTTCTTCAAGTGTGTAGATTTTGGTGTTAGTATGTGTGTTTGAGAAAGAAAAATCGTCAAGAAGTGTGGCAGTAACGTAACAGAAAAGCATGAGAAAAGTGTAGCAGAAACACACACAACTTTCATTGCTGCTGGTATGTTCTGCTGCAGCAGCAAGCAGACAGAGAGGAAGCGTTAAAAATAACTTATAAAGTTGGTGTTCCTCCCTTCACCACTACCACACACACAAACATTGAAAAGAAAACTTTGCACACGGTTAGGCTGCACCGTTATGCCTTGGAAAAAGCAGGCAGGCAAGCAAGTAATGAAGGGAGAAAGGAAAAGCTTTCCTGAAATTGGAATATTATAGTGACCCTCTTTGCTGGGTTTTAGCCATTCGGCTGTGTTCACGCAGAGAGGACAGGTTGCTGATCCAGTTTTAACTGCATCGAATACCACGTGCTACAAAAACTGATGTTGTAGTCATTGTAGTGGTAGTTTAATATATAGTGAAATTATATGCAACGCAGAAAAATACTAGAGCCTTGCTCCGTAAGTGAAAGTTACGAAGTGCACCTTCTCCTGAGAACAACATAAAATGTCGGTCAAACAAAATTACACACATTATTAAAGTACGTTTCATTTGGAGGTTTGGTTTTTGGCCTTTGTGGTGAAAGCATTACAAAGGAGAAATTATGACGGTGAAAGTTTGGTGGGTTTAATTGCCGGAGAAAACTAAACCTTTTCATTTTGATACGGAGGGATTACTGCTGGAAATTACTTGAAAAAGAAACGTTCATTAAAAGGAATATCGGTGAGGGGAGATTTGGTGCTAAAACTTTTTCCATTTTTCTTGTAAGTATCTTGTGTGTGTGGCCTTTCTTCTTTGTAACTTTTCCCTTTTGGTTGTTGGTTCTTGCATCCTTGTGTCTTTCCTCACGTTCCTAATTGTTACTTGATGTGACAAGGACGAAAAATGTTCTGAATGAAGGCCCAAGTAGCACTTTCCTTGCTTTTCTCTGGTGATAATTTAATGAAAGATATTCCGGGTGTGCGTGTGTAAAACATGGTTTTCAATGATCCAAGTTCTGGATCAAGTACTCTCAGTAATAAAAAGGAATCATCAATGAACACTGTGCTACATAGTCTGTTGTCATTGTCTTTCCTGTCTAATTAATAGGAACAATCAAATAGTTTTTGCTTTCGGTGTGTGATCTCTGACAATTAATTAAGACTTTTGTGAGCATTGCCTCATAAGTGCAGGGTTTTCTTTTAAAGACTTTCTAGACTGATACAGTCAAACAAAACAAGAGAACTTGTGGATCACTTCGTGATCACAATGTAGAAACACGTACGTCCTGATTTTCAATCTCTCCGTTCCATATCGATTTCATCATCTCGGTAGACTTCCTTCATTTAATACAATAAAGCTGAAAAGCGCTGTGCAATATAGTAAAGGTGAAATGAAATTGAGAAAAAATTCTATTTCGCTTAGTGCAAATACCAATGACAGTATGGCCAATGGGATAACAATGCCGATGTGCAGTTTACCTTGCCTCTTGTCCTAGTCCTTTATCATCCAGCGACATATTTTTTCTTCATTTGATACGGACAGGACACGGCACATTGACGATGATGAGAAGCACGATATTCAAGGTTATTACCTGTTATCCAAGTTAAAAAACGAGTGCGCATTGTAGCAAAAGTTAAGTGAACGTCTTTCTCTATCCAGCAAATAAAGCTACCTAATATCAAATACACGGATGCCTTCTCGACATCTAATTCTTTCTTTCCAAAAACTCCTCTCATACTTTCTCTTTTCAAAAGGAGCGAGGGAGAAAGCGAGCAACATTTTCAACTGGTCCTTTTATCCTGTCACGGCAGAATTGTGACCATTCTTGTGTAACAGTAATAAAAAGTACATATATTTACTTCAATTTGTATTCTTTCTTTTGTGAATCCGCATTTTGTGTGTCTGTTAGGTAAAAGAGAAGACATGTACTTGTGTGTGAAAATGTAAATAGACAGCGGAATAATAATAATAGATACTTTTTTGTACCATATACGCGTAGTATTTGAAGATTTAAATACATTTTTCTTGTTAGCTTACCTTAAAGGAAAAGTCGGTTGAACTTTGTATAGTTGTATAGTATATGCTTTTATCTCGCCACTGCGTCTGTAAACTCGTTTTTCTGACTCACTTGCGGATTGTGTCGAAGTTGATGTTGTGTAGATGTGGCGTTTTTTATCCTTCACCACTACATCCCATCGTCTGTCTCTGTCTCTCTTCTTTACTCACGTTTCACACGACATTGCTGCCATCAGAAATTGACAGGGAACACCGGACTGCTTGACTTTTTGACGTATGTGTACTTATCTCCTTACCTAATAGTTTATACAAGATCCGCGTGTTCGTTTTGGTGTCTGAAGGAGTCAAAAATACTGTTTTTTGCCTTTTCTTGCAACTTCTGCCGTTTCAGTTTTCCTGTGAAGTTTTGAAAGTCTAAATATCTGCATAGTACTTGTCCCACGTTCAACCCTGCGCTGGATGTGCACAAACTTGAAGAGAAAGTTTTTTTGTGGCTGCTTGTGGCTTTAATAATATTGCGGTTGAGAGGTTTTCAAAAAAATATAAAAAGTAAGAATCTGTACAAACTCTTTATTCCTTCCGAAATGTGAAAGTCAATGCAATTCGGTGAAAGTATCAAGACACGCGTGAACTTTGCCTGCATTTTGAAATACATTTTTCCTACAAAATATTTTTCATCCTAATAAAATTTTCCTCAAGAGTTGTTTGGTATGAGGAAGTAGAAATGTACTGGATTCTACAGTTTGTGGACTTTTTCTGCGTATTACCTCTATGTATTTTTGAATAAAGTTATTTAATATGGGCTTGAATTGTGATGCAAAAAGTTTATTCTCTCAAAACGCATTTGACAGAAATGACAGTGATACCTAAAAGCAAAAAATGCCTGTGGAAAGAAGTAATCGATTTTTACATGTGTGTCGTGTATTACTTTATTGGAGCATTCTACACAAAGTTT
The DNA here is from genome assembly GCA_029691765.1 of Entomobrya proxima. Taxonomy (NCBI): domain Eukaryota; kingdom Metazoa; phylum Arthropoda; class Collembola; order Entomobryomorpha; family Entomobryidae; genus Entomobrya; species Entomobrya proxima. The sequence continues at coordinate 11,299,239 of CM056169.1, forward strand.
GTACGGATAACGTTGTCACCGGAAGGGAAACGTAAGTTTCAGAAAAAATGATGTGATGGAAGCCATTTTTTATATAAAAAAATTACTTCCGTCTCTATTACAAATTTTTGTGAGTGGGGAGTGTGTATGGCATTCAAGGTTGTACTAAACTGATGAGATAAGACAAGCTTACGAAGACTTTAAGAATTATTTCCGTATTCATCAAGTGCTAGTCGCTGGTTTTAAAAATAAGTAATCACGGTTATATTAATAATCTTGTGTAGTCAAGTTAATAGGGTCTCTTGGGTTTTTTGTTCTTAGAATTTTACACATTTCTCATCTCATTCTAGAATGTTTTAGATTATGTACTATAATCTTTGCAAGGGATTTACCTAGATCCTCCATAATTTTCTCTAGTGCTTTCTCTTTCCAACTTTAATCTCATTACGAGCACATTTAATTTCTTTGAACCACTGTACTGTACAATCTTAGTTGGATACACGATATAAGATCCCATTTACTTCAAATCATTTTCAGGCAGTTCACATTTTTTCTTCTGGTTTGTCTAGAGTAATTTTCTAATTCACATCTACTTCACTTCTTCTCCCTCTTACATAATTTTCTTCTTCGTAATCCACACATGTTCAGTTGTCTGTGTTTTATTTTCTGGATTTATTCTGATACTGTAAAAAACCTTCTTGTCTTAAGTACCAGAGCCAGTCATTCCAAAGCTCATTTCCATTTCATGCAGCTATTTTTCATTAGTTTCCGTCCATAAATTTTCTTGTATGTCTGTGTGCATCCGCCAAAAACGCATAATATATTGTGCCTATTTAGTACCACCATCAACTCTTACAAAACACGCATTAGTTTGAATTATAAAACTACCAAATCCAACTACCTCTCCAACCACCATATATAGATGCCAATAACACAGGG